>CM063511.1:95434884-95437384 GCA_032207245.1 Pardosa pseudoannulata | reverse complement strand
ATATATATATATGTATATAAATAAATATATATATATATGTATATAAATATATATATATATATATATATATATATATATATATATATATATATATATATATATATATATATATATATATATATATGTATATATATACATATATATATGTATATATATACATATATATATATATATATATATTTACGTATATATACATATATATACATATATATACATATATATATTTACGTATATATACATATATATATATATATACATATATATATATATATACATATATATACATATATATATATATAAATATATAAAGTGTTGCATCTGATAGATATCTACTAATATACATTGTACTGTCTTTCGAAAACAAATTTATTATCAGTATTATGAGTATTAGTCATTATTGACTTCATTAAATAATAATAAGTTATGTTTATGATAAGAAAAGAAGACAAGAAAAGAAATCTATCTCAGCCTAAAATCAACAACTCTAACGACAGATCATTGCTTCAGGCAAGCATAGAACTAATTAATTTCGTAAAAGCATTCCGAAAAATATTTTATAGGACACTGAGGCTTTTTTACGTAACTTCATGAGCCACAAAACAATCAATCGATGCAAATAGCGCATGAATATGTATCAAGAGCTTCTAAGAAATTAATAATTATTTTATAAAGATTAAGATATAAAAGTTGTTATTTGGAAAGCAGTATAGTATCCAAAGGAAATTTCCTTTCATTGATTGGAGGAAAAATTAGCAAATATGTTGAATAATTAAATTTTGTTTTATAAGCTACGAACGTTACAAAGAATTTTATTAAATTATTAACTTCAATAATATATTTTTGTCACATGTATATTTTAAAGTAACACTAAATTAATTCCTTTGGAGATATGTTGTTAATGAATCATTCTTCAGTTCAGCTTTCATGTCCTAAAACCAGGTCTTCTAATCTTTCTTTTATCAGGTTTAACTAAAAATATATATCGTTTCATTTTTGGTTTTCATTCTGCCAAAAATATCGGTTTCCGATTTTCGATTCCACTCCTAATAAATAATTTTATTTTATTTATATTCTTATTTGTACTAAAAATATAATTTTATCATAAACTAAAATGTATCTCTAAGAAAATATAGAAGATTTTATTGATTTTTTAATTGGTACTGTATGTGAATTGATACAATTAACTAGCATGTGCAATACGCAGAGAAAGGCGGGCATTGGAATTGTTATCCGTTATCAAAATCGCATTTGACAACTGATCATTCAACGGAATTAAATGTACTTTCTACCAGTAGTTTCATTTGAAACTGAAACAGAAAAGTACTAGTGAACATCAAAAAAGAGAATCCAAAATCAAAGTGCATGTAGTTTGGTTCTGTTTGACAAGCTACGGTCGTATTTTTGCAACACAATGATATTTTCCAAAAGCATTCGCGGAACGCAAATTTGACCTTGAGGGCTGCGAATTGAAAAAACCTGATTTAAGTCAGTAAAATTTGTTTTGAATTTAGAAAATCAAGAACAATTCGTGTAAAATGAAACTACACACAAAACATGTTTTGTAATTTAATTATTTAATTAATCAACAAAAAAATCTGCGCATATTATATGGTGGAATAGGGAGAAAAACAGGAAAATTGAAACAAAAGGAAAATTTTCAAATTATTTAACAAACCAAAATAGTCAGCTATATAAATATACAAAAAATGTATCATTCCTAATTAACTTTTAAAAAAATATATGATTTAAAATAATATTTTTTATGTGATTGGCCAAGTTACATTTCTTTTTACATGTGTACAACAGTTGATAACGATAATTTGTAAGAAATATTTATAACATCTAAACCCTTGAAAAAACTAAATAACTCACATTAAAATTATTTTCTAAAATTAGACTATTTTAAGAACAGAATTTTCGAAACATTTTGTTATCTCTTAAAATGTCCCTTATGGCTTTTTTATAGATTTATCCGAATTATTTACCTACAAATTCAATTTTTTATAAGTGCGTACACAATTTTTACCATCATTTATATTTCAAATTAAAATAGTTCTCTGAATGTATATTAAATTTCCTCTTATTTATGATTATTATAATTAAAACCTATTTTAGATTTAGAAAATAAACATTTCATGAAAATTTAGCTTACACGTATAAAACAAGTTCTATAATTTAATTATTTCATTAATCAGTAAAACAGTATCTAACAATGTTCAAAATATATTTTTATTAATTTCAAAGCATGGAAAAATAAGAAAAAAATTGACTTTCTTTTCAAAATATTTAATTTTCTAAATTTACATGATTTAAAATGATTTTTTTGTGTAATTATTTTAATTATACACAAAGTTTTATTTGTATAGTATTTGGTAACGCTTATTTGTAAAAACGATTTTCAATCTCTTTCATACCTTATATCCGTCTATTGTGTTTTAAATAAATAACTAAGAGTGTTTAATTTGATATTGTATAAGTTTTAAACGTAAGGTCAGATTTC
>CM063511.1:95417384-95419884 GCA_032207245.1 Pardosa pseudoannulata | reverse complement strand
GGACGCTCCTTTGATTAAGACATTTAGAGGTTAGAAAAATATTTTAAGTAATTATAATGGGAGAGAGGAGGTTTTTAAGGAAATATTAAAGTTAAATAATTTTGATATATTACATATATATACTATCGTTTGAAATTATCTTATTTTAATTATTATAAAACTCTAAAATTTCCTATAGCATTTATAAAAATGTACTTCTTCCTTTCCCAGGAAAATTCGTCGTCCTTCCTCCCCCCTTTGTCATTACTCTAGAATTCTTCGAACTGACCACAGTGCTGATTCAGCTACTTTTGACTTTCTGGAAATTCATGCTTGAATTTCCTTTTACGCAGAAAGCCGGAATGTAATACTGTTTCGAGAATCTTCTGGAAGACAATTTCCCCCTTTTAACTTTCCTTTCCGAAGAGACTAGAATCTTAATATGTCTGAAAAAGAAGAAAAGATTTTTTAGTTATTTTATTTTTTGATCCGTATATGAAAAACTATGCAATATATTTGTATATATATATATATATATATATATATATATATATATATATGTGTGTGTGTGTGTGTGTGTGTGTGTGTGTATGCTAGCCGATACCTCTTACTGTCTGTGGTAATTAAAAAAATTTATCCTAAATAGTTTATATATTTGGAAATTTAAATTACCTTTAAGATAATATACCTATCTTCAATGTAAACATTTTAAAAAACCATTAATAGAACTGATAACACGTTTGATATAAATTTAATAATATTAATAAGTTTATACTAAAAGAGAAAAGTTAATTATTTCCTGATGTGAACTTTTACGACGTTAATTAAAAAATATTTACATTTTTTACAAGATTATTTTAAGAAATTTAAGATCCCTATGAAAATAAAGTATTGAATACTTTTAATTTCGCAAATTAGCCCGCCATAGTAATAGAATATATATTAGCCTGCAAAAGGAACAAAAATTAAATTCTGAATAAAGAAATATGAAAAATAATAGCAAATTAAATTAAATCATCAAGGGAAATCTAGCCAAAAAGAGGCAAAATGCATATTATATTTAAACAGTATTCCAAATTATCATTTAATTTTTTTTAAAGGTTTTTGTAATTAAAGTGCATATTCGAAATAGAAATATATCCAATGATGCATTACTATATGCTCACCAAATCCAATGAAGAGCAAAGATGCGTTCTAGCTTCATTAAAATCATGACATCGGATTCATTTCACCTACCTAAAAGCTTCTTTGTGTTTATTTGAATCACCGTGCGTCATTTCATCGATACATATAGCGATTTCGGAACAGATATGCATATGTGCGTACATAGAGAAGACTATATGTATGTGTGTATCGTTTTCATTTCACCTACCTAAAAGCTTCTTTGTGTTTATTTGAATCACCGTGCGTCATTTCATCGATACATATAGCGATTTCGGAACAGATATGCATATGTGCGTACATAGAGAAGACTATATGTATGTGTGTATCGTTTTCATTTCACCTACCTAAAAGCTTCTTTGTGTTTATTTGAAGCATCGTGCGTCATGTCATTGATACATCTAACGATTTCGAACAGATATGCGTATATGCGTACATAGAGAACACTATATGTATGTGTATGTATCGGTATTTTACCTATCTAAAAGCTTCTTTGTGTTTATTTGAATCACCGATACATCTAGCAATTTCGGAACAGATATGCATATGTACGTACACATAGACTATATGTATGCGTGTGTATCGGTTTCATTTCACCTACCTAAAAGCTTCTTTGTGATTATTTGAATAACCATGCGTCATTTTACAGGTACATCTAGCAATTTCAGAACAGATATGCAAATGTGCGTACATAGAGAAAACTATATATGTGTGTGTAATGATATTTTAACCAGATTAATTAACTTAACTGGAATTACATTCTAAAATAAATTTACAACCCTTGGCGAAATGTGGGCATTTCCCCCTATTTGGTTGATTCTTTCGTGCACTGAAACGAGAGCACCAATGATGGATTATCTGAATACATTCAACATTTTTATATTCAAATTTTGTCTTTCACAGTCTAATAAGTGCAATTTGTCCAGCATGGTTTGGTGTGGTTTAGTTTGGAACGCTACGGTATGCTGTTTTGCCCAAGAGGGCTAATGAGACTGGAACCTACTGCTTAAAGCCAATTCCGAACGACTACAAATATCTATGCCAGCAGCGGAATTTGAACCTGCAAACTCCGGTACCGAAGAGCAGTGCTCTATCATTTTGCTGACGTTTGGCTTTTCCGTTCAACGTGGATAACATTTTGATATTGTAGTGGGTGAAATAATACTTATATATATATATATATATATATATATATATATATATATATATATATATATATATATATATATATATAGTATTACACACATACACAAGCATATATATATTTATATATATATATATATATATATATATATATATATATATATATATATATATATATATATATATATATATATATATATATATATATGTTAGTTTT
>CM063511.1:95367384-95404884 GCA_032207245.1 Pardosa pseudoannulata | reverse complement strand
TGAGCTAGTACCATTTTGTAATTATAAACACACTTGTGTACATTTTTAATTTTTTTTACACGAAAGTCTATAGTTTAACCTACTCTTTACCATTATTTCCACTAATTATTAAGCACCAGTGATCCGGGCATTATTTTGTGGATCTAGTACCATTTTGTAATTTAAAACACACACGTGTATTTTTTTATTAATTTTCTTTTTACATGAAAACCTATAGTTGAATCTACTCTTTACCATTATTTCCACTAATATCGATGAAGCAGTGATCCGGGCATTATTTTGTTGAACTAGTGCCGTTTTGAAATTAAAAACACACAAGTGGGCGTTTTATTTTAATTTTCTTTTTACATGAAAGCTTACAGTTTAATATATTCATGCCATTATTTTGACTAATATTGAAGGACGTCGTATGGTCTTATGGTCTTTGGATGTTCATCCTCATAGAAATCTGCCGCCTAGCTAATCACAAGATAAAACTTTCGATTTTGATCCCCCTCACCCAATTCAACATTTTTATTCCCCAGAGTGAGACAAATCTAAGTGTTGGGTCACAAATCCATTCAATATATCCATATTTATAAAGTTGGAAACACGCTAGAGACCAAAACTGTTAACTGTGGGTACAAAATGAAAAGTTTAGCCAGTGCGTAGCCAAGCGCAAATTTCTATGGAATTCAAAAGCTGATTTTTCAATTCGACAAGTGTCTTGATAATGGTAGAAATCATACTAAATAGGTTGCTAATAGATTAAGTGCCGTTAAATTTTTTATTCATTCAATTTCAGACTATTTGAGTAAATTAATATTTGAGGTCGGTTTTAAAATGCAAGAGTAAAACTGATTACATATATCACTTTGGAACGAGCTCTATGATTTTATAATTCGTGAACATCAAATATGGCACCCACAACTGAAAGAAGTAATAGTGCAAAGTCATGCAATGTATTGTATTTTTAATTTTTAAAAAGATTATTTATTTGTTTAAAAACAATATGCAATTATTTGTCGGAACAAGATGCAATTAATACCGTAAAATAACTTCCATACAGAATATGTGGTGTTTCAATTACTTATAAACACTTAGTAATGATAAAAGAACTTAAAGTAAGGCAAAAGAAAAAAAGATTTACTATTTGTAACGGCCGAGTTCCTGATAGGTTAGTAGACGTTAAAATTTTAGTTTCTTTAATTTCAGACTATTCAATTGAAAAAGGAACCGCTTGATAGAGGTTTCGAAATTTGAAATTCAAGGATTGAACTAATAACTCCGGTAAAAGCTCCATAATTTTATAATTTTGGAACATCAAGTCAGACATTAGTACCTAAAAAATATTAATCGTGCAAAACCACTAAAGTTGGATTTTTAACTTTTATAAGCTAAAAATCCAACATATAAATTTTATATATATTTTATACTTATTTTATATGTTTTACGAGATAATTCATATTTAGATAGAGTTATGATAACCCACTACAAAAACCACATTTTAGCTTCAAATTGAATTTTTTTAGTGTCTAAAGCAAATCTAATTGAATTTTGAAAAACTTATTTCATACAATTTAATATGTATATCCCCTAGTGAGGCATAGTACTTCATTAAAACGGCCTATTTTTGTTTTAGTATGAAATAAAAAGTTCAATTCTGTTTCGAATAATTTTTTCTTAATTATTAATGTGATTTTAAATTAATAGAAACTGTTTAGTTTTTATAGGCCACAATACATTTTTAAAACACATTATATATATATACCAAAAATTGGAAATCCACTTAACCGAAAAATAATTTTTTAATTTGATTTTATAAACTGATTTTTATAACAAATAATAACTAAATCTCATTTAAATTTTTTAAATATCAACTATGTTAATAGAAACAATACATTTTATTTTATAGCATAATAAAAGATATTTTTTTTATTTTCAATATCTTAACAGTTTATATATATTTTTTCTACATTTACATTTCAAATATATCTAACGTTTATTGTTTATAGAATAAAACAAATATTTTACTTAAATTAGATATAAAATAACTAATATACAAATAATATTATGTTTTAGTAGAAAATAAAAAGTTCAATTCTGTTTCGAATAATTTTTTCTTAATTATTAATGTGATTTTAAATTAATAGAAACTGTTTAGTTTTTATAGGCCACAATACATTTTTAAAACACATTATATATATATACCAAAAATTGGAAATCCACTTAAACGAAAAATAACTTTTAAAATTTGATTTTATAAACTCATTTTTATAACAAATAGTAGCTAAATCTCATTTATATTCTTTAAATAACAACTATATTAACCCTTTAAAGTTCACGATTAAAAGTTCTTTGGCAATTAATGGAAATAGTTTATAATGTTATCTATGAACCTTATAAATACAAAATTAGTAAAAAATAAATAAATTCTATCAGGGTTTGTAAATGTGATAGGCGGTTTAACTGTAAAGCTTTTCCCTTGTAAGTCGTGAAAAATAATTCTTTGCTAAAATTTAAATTATATTGGGAGAATAATTAATAATTATCATTAATATGATGCAATAAATAAATATGTACACAATTTATAAGTGTTGTTTTGTGCAAGTACTTTTATTTAGGACTGTAAAAGATAATAGAATTTCAGATTGTTTCAAGCACAGCAAATTTAAAAAAATATATTTGAAAGTAAAAAATAAATTATGTGTAGCGCTACTATTTATTGATAATTTAAAGCGTCAAAAACCTAGAAAATCCAAAAAGTCTTTCAGACATCTTTAAAAAGAAGAGCAAAAACAATTGTTGGTTTCACTGTGATTGAAAGGGTTAATACGAACAATACATTTTATTTTATAGCATAATAAAAGATATTTTTTTTATTTTCAATATCTTAACATATTATAACTTTTTTTTTATATTTAAATTTCATATATCTCTAACGTTTATTGCTTATAGAATAAAACAGATATTTTACTTTATTAATAAATAAAGATATATAAATAAAGATATATAATAATAATTAGATATAAAAATAACTAATATAGAAATAATATTATGTTTTAGTAGAAAATAAGAAGCTCTGTTCTGTTTCGAATAAATTATTCTCAATTATTAATGTGATTTTAAATTAATGGAAATTGTTTAGTTTTTATAGGTCACAATACATTTTTAAAACACATTACATATATACCAAAAAATGGAAATCCACTTAACCGAAAAGTAATTTTTAAAATCTGATTTTATTAACTCATTTTTATACCAAATAGTAGCTAAATCTCATTTATATTCTTTAAGTAACAACTATATTAATACGAACAATACTTTTATTTTATAGCATAATAAAAGCTATTTTTTATTTTCAATATCTTAACAGTTTATATATATATATATATATATATTATATATATATATATATATATATATATATATATATATATATATTATTTAAATTTCAAATATCTCTAACATTTATTGTTTACAGAATAAAACAGATATTTTACTTTAATTCGATATAAAAAAATAACTAATATACAAATGATATTGTACCGATGTACTTTCCCTAGATGGTCAGCACGTGCATACACAGCTGTGGAAGAAATTTCCAAGAAGAATTTAGGTGCAGCTGTTGACTTCGAGTTTTAGTAGAGACCCCTGTGGAGGAGTTATAGATCACGGAGTGGCACAAACGTAACGGTCAAGCCCAGACAGAGATGTAGCCATGAGATATGGGGGCAGGGTCTAAGAAATAATGTGAGCTTTCACAAAAGGGGATGTTTTAATGAGCACGTCCGAAGAGGGTGAATATGTGGGAAAATTTCACCAACAAGCGATTGGCAAAGAAAAAAGGGGCGTTAACCCCTTCCCTGTTTTGCCCTTACGCCGTACGGGCACAGCTTTCGGGCCTTTACTGATTTGCCCGTACGGCGTACGGGCAATCTGATTTCTATTTCGCTTGCACTGTTTCGGCCGTATTTTTTCCAATTTTAGTAACAAATTATATCCAGTAAATGATAGTTTACAGTTTATTGTATTTTCTACTCTGATTGGTTCAAAAACGCGTGCTTTTTCGCAAGTTTTGCATCAGAAGACGAATTGTTATCTTTCAGTGTATAGCTTTCTAGTTATATTTTACAAACTGCCTGATAATTTTATTGTTGTAAGAGTTGAATAATATATTTTTACTTTTAAATAACGGGTAATTCAGAGCTTATGGAGCTAATTTCTCGCGATTTGAACTGTGACTCGGAATCAGAAACTGAATTATCTGTAAATGATAGTAACGAAAGTTTACTAGATGACCTGGATAGTAGTGACTCTGATAGTAGTACAGATGGAATCAGTCAAGCAAGACAATTTTTTAAATCAATTGTGATAATCCTTCGGATCCGCCTCCTAGATTTGCTTTCACGGGAATTCCAAAAATTAACTTGGATATCGATGAGACTAAAGGTAAACAGTTCTATGATGCTTTCATAGAAAGAAAAAAAGTTGTAACAAATACTTAAAAATATTAGAAATGTTAATTTTAATAACATATCTTTACTTAAAAATGTAAAATTAACAAAAAAATGTAATTAAAAATGTGACATTTTTTGACCGAATTCTGGAAAAAAAATGAAACTGTCAAAGGGTTAAAACCGAGGCGATGGATTGTGAAAGAGAGTGAAACGGTAGTCGAAGTCGGGATTCAAGAGTGGCTGGACATCGAAATCCTGTGCCCGCAAGCCCTCAACGACGGCGATCCGGTTCTTAACCCCAGCATGTTCCCCTGTAATTACTGGAGGGAAACTTGATAATTATTTACAATCATTACCTTGGGCCTCAGTTATTAATGAAATATTTGTATTCATTTAATTTCAGACTATTCAGTTTCCAAAATTTAGTATTTGAGTTCGTATTTGAAGTTAAAGAGTGAAACTGACTACATATATTAATTTTCAACGAGCTGTATGATTTTATGATTCGTGAACATCAAATATGGCACCCATAACTAAAAGTTCTAAACGTCGCAATACGTCGCAATACGTCTACAATACGTCGCAAAGTCATGCGACGTATTGTAGTTTTAATTTTTAAAAAGATTATTTATTTATTTATTTAAAAACAATACGCAATTATTTGACGAAACTAGAGGCAGTTAATGCCGTAAAATAACTTCCATACAGAATATGTAGTGTTTCAATTGCTTAAAAACACTTAGTTAGGATAAAAGAACATTAAATAGAACAAAAGACAGAAAGATACAAAAAGAAAATTGTAATAATTATTGTGTATTGATGAATACAAAATCCAAATAATTGATGGTTATATTACATATTAACCAAGTAATGTATTAATTTGAAAATAGTGTATATAATAAATGTTTTAATCTAAATATAAGGTATTATATTTTTCCTGTGTTTCTCCTTTGAAAACAAACACTGGTGTTAGTGTTGTAAGACATTACAACAGATATAAAGCATTTAAATAGTTATTTTGTTGGTAAGTGTATTTCTTTTTTTTTCATTTGTATATATTTTATAATATTTTTAAAAAATATATTGCTTAAATTGACAAGACCAAATACTTTTTAAAGATAGAATTTCAAATGAATAACTTGTAAAAAAAATTGTTCTAAAAGAAGCAGAATATATTTTTTAAAAATGCTCGTTAAAATGAAGATTTTAAGCCTCGAAAAGTACCACATCCCTCTTAAATGGATAAAATAGACAATTTTTCTCTTTTCCCAATACCAATTAGGAATAATTGAGCAATTTATTTTGAAATGCTGATCCAAAACAGATTTCGCTAAAATAATAATATCGCAAAACTTTCCCGTTCTACTTTATATACATTAAAGCCAGTTCAAATGGTTCAACAAAGAAAAAAAATAATGATGCGAACCTCCCAGGATTAAGAAATTTTATATCTCTTTCACATTTAACTAGCTGAAACATACACTTGAGTTTCGCTTGCATTAGAACTTCGTTATTAGCAGATAACAACTCTCCGCTTTAATTTAGTCGAATGTTCTCCTCTTCTGGATAATTTAGGGAATGTTTTAGCTTAAATATACTCTGGGAGGATAAAAATGCTGACTTGAATTTCAGTAATGATTACAGAGAAGTAAAAGTTTATTTTTACCGTTTTAGTGTTTGTTAAGGTCGTTATGTTCCAGTTTTCTGTTTTTGAAGATATTTCTAGTACTATTAATGAAAATTTACTAGTGCCATCTGTACTTAAGTGTTCATTACATGGGTAAAGGAAATAGCAGAGTTGATATGTAAACTATGCTAGCGTTCTACAAAATATTTTTATTACAACGATATATTTTGTTGTGGTTAGATGTAAAACTAACAACCAAAGGCAAGGTTTACAGAAAAAAATATTGTCGGGTAATATTCTCATATTAACTAAAATTTATATTGATTATTGTTATTAACTAAAATTATTATTATAAATATTATTATTATAGATAATTATTAAAAATATATAAATTATAATTATTAATAAATTTTATTAATATAATAATAAAATGTATTAATAATATAATTAATTATTATTAATAATATATTTATTATAATATATAATAAATATAATATATTTATATTAATATATAAATATAATATATTTATTTATTATATTTTTATTATTAATATATTTAATTATATTAATAATATAATTATCAATAAATTTTATTAATATAATTTTTAATAATTGTTTAGCAGAACGATGGCCGATTGGTTAGGGTGCTGGCCTTCGTGGGTTCGAATCCCACTGTGTCCTGGATGTTTGTTACCGTTCGAAATCGGCTTTAAACTATAGGATCCAGTCCCATTAGCCCTCGTGTTCCAAAAAAGTAGACCGTAGCACTCCAAACCAAAAAACTTAATAATTATTTATTAATAAATAATCAATAAATAGTTATTATAAATCATTATAAATATTATTATTAATATTAATAATTATTAACTAAAACTTATATTGATTATTATTATTGATGATTATTATTTTGTCATAATAACTAAAATTTATTAAATATTCTTTGTCATATTTATTAATATTATCGGTTATAATTTATGTATAAAAAGGGTACCGGACGCAAAAATCTTTTTTTTTTTAATAATAATCACTTTTTAAGGAATTTTTATTTCTGAAATATAGACCTATAGGATACTACTATACATATAAACAACCGTTTTTTAAAATTAAAATTTGAAGATATTAAACTTCAAAATATAGTCGCATTTTAATTTTTATATAACTTATGAATAAATAACTGTTTTTAAATTATTATTTTTAATTTTTTGATAAGAAATATGATAAATTAATCCATATTCAGGATTTGAAAAAATATTGCTTACAAATTTTTTAATAATGCATAAAATTTTAAAAATGTTTTTTTTTAAATTAGTATTTTTTAGAGTGATTTTTTTTTGTTGGAAATATTTTGAAAACTACTGATTTTAATTAATAATTTCGACGATAAATCATAGAAAATATATTAATGAAAATCTGTACAAAATGTCAACCGTTTAATTTAAATAGAATTTGAGATATATCAATTTGAATTTTTACAAAGTTCGAAAAAACATTCAGAGATAATTGTAATTAAAGATTCCAATACTCGTCTTTTATGAAATACCAACGATTTATTACAAATTACTCTGATTTAGGATCTTATAAAAATTAATTTAACAATATTAAAGTAAATACACTGTAAAATACAGTGAAATAAAATAAAATTTAATTTTTTATACTGCTGCTTACACACAGAATAATTTATATATGAAAACATTTTTCAAGGACATTTATCCCCTGAAGAGGTAGTGCTGTGAATTAACTAAAAAGTAACCACCTGATAATGTAATCATCACAGAAAAATACAGTTAGCTCTATTTTATCCTTAAAGGTCTGTAGTCTTTTTAAGATTAAAAAATAAAAATGTAGTTATTTTAAATTTATATGTCCGAATCCAGTTAAACTGTTAAATATGTATTTTTTTAAGTCCCTTAAAGCATGCATGCTCAAAATCAAGCGACACTGTGAAAGAATTACAAATGGTATCATAATATTTTGTAAATGAAAGTAAAGTGAATAAGGTACCATTTATATTAGATAAAAATGAATAAATACTTGAAAAAGTAGAGTTGTAAAAGGTATTATTTTTCGAAATTTTAAAAATCACCAGAAAGGAGAATTAAGAAAAGTTTAATCATTACAGCTATAATTTAACTGTTTTACTTTTTGAAAACAAAGTATTACACAAAGTAGCATTTACAAGTCGAGCACAGGTTAAGTACGGGAAATACCCCATGCATTGGAAAAAATTAACCATCCATTTTGTAAAAAACAAAGTATTGCAAAAGTAAAATTAACCTTAATATTTTGAATTTTTAGTTCGCTTACTGGTATTATAGAGAAAACATAGTAAGATTAAACAAAATAAAGATTTCGATTAATGTGATATTTTTCCCATTTATTTAACTGTTTGAAGAAGATATATTTTGCTACACTTCAATAAACCCGTTTATAACATATTCACCTTTAACCCTTTTGGCACTACCTTGTTCTATTGTTACTATTGTTAATGCAAGACAACTATTTTAAAAATTTATTTTAAAACATAGAATGCTAAGTAATACATACACTTACATTTTAAAAAATATTTCTAGAATAATAAGTCTTTTTCAGCTTTTAACAAACTTTTACAAAACGTCTCCGAGACCTAAAGATAGTGTTCACGAGGTTAAGAGGATAATGCAGTTTCAAAATGAATAATTCGCCCAATAGTATGAAAATCTATTTTTGTCTCCGAAAAAGTCAAGCTTCGGGTTCAATTCATAAATTTTTAAACTGGATTATTAATTTATTCAATTAAAACCTGCTTTTTGTCTTAATGTTTTTATTTAATTTTACAGCAATTTTTATATTTTGATTCCTATGCCATATTTGTGACTTTAAAAAATTTCCAAGTGCACTACTTTTTCTTCAGAATTTATAATATTTAAGTCCATTTTACCTAAAATTAAACTTTTAAAACAAAACGTACTTTGTCGAGTTACACAAGATATAGGCCGAACAATGTCCAAATATTATCCCTCTGCTTTTCGGTACCGGTGTTCGTCGGTTCGAATCCCGCAGCTGATATGGATGTTCATAACCCTTCGGAATCAGCTTTAAGCAATAGGTTCTAGCCCTCGAGAGCAAAACAGTAGACCGTAGCACTCTAAACCAAACCGAACATAAGGTATAGTACTGTAAAATAACGAAAAAAAATCATGCTATAGCATGCCCCAAGTTGAAAAAAAAACAGTTTATATTAATGTATTGAACATAAGTGATAACCAATAAAAAGGTTTGTTTCATCACAATGAAAATGTCAAGTACTGTAATGTTTCAAAGGATGAATCATTTTTACCGTGAAAACTTTTATCAACAAGGATTTTTATCCTGATTTAAAAAAAAAAATTATACATTTTAGTGTGTTACATTTTTTAAGAAACATTAATTTCTATGTACTTTTAAAAGTATAGTAACAGTTGGATGTTTTCAAAATTGAGCTTTAATTAATTTGACCTTTTAAGGAAAATCGGTTAGGGAATCTATAAGACAATGGTGGTAATTACATGGCACGCGTGCCAAGTTTTACATGAAAGAAAATTTTCCTGGCATGCCAAAATATTTGAAACATCAATAAATAATAATTTTACAGGTACTAAATATACAAGGTCATACGCTACTAGTACTAAAAAAATTGCAAAAATTACCTGTAATATCATAAAGTACTAATACTCGAAAACGCTTTCATTATATTTCACTTTGATTTTGGCACTTTGATAAAATCCTATTTTCCATGATTGGTATAAGACCAATGCATAAACTATAGAGATGGAAACCTTTTACAGGTTTTCAATGTTAAAATTTTGTTAACATTAAAAACCTGTAAAACATGTTTTGTTAAAAATTTGATAAAAGGTGTTTTTATAACTGTTGGCAATATACTTCATTCAGAACACTTTTTTGTGCAATAAGAATCTACAAAATAAAATTCTCCGATCTGTTTATCATATTAAAAATGGTAAATGATTTATACTTTTACTTACAGGGTGTTTCAAAAATAGCCGCTATATTTGAAAAATCAATAAAATCTAAACGGATGATGATAGAAATACACAGTTTATTACAGTATGCTTGAGACAATTGTAAATTTTCAGGCAGACAAACCTTCAAAATTAGTTACAAAGTTCCACAACAGATGGCGCTGCAATCTGGAAAAATCTAAACTATTTTCCAGATATCCACCAGGCTCAGCAATAATATGGCATATTCTCCCAACGAAATTATCAAAAACCCTTGTAAACATCTCAGGCGTGATGGCTTCACATGTAAAACAAATGTACTGATCCAGTTATTCAATTGTTTCTGGATAGAGGCGGTACACCTGGTCTTTTAAAAGTCCCCACAGAATAATATCGTAGTTTAGATATTTCCGGACTGAAGTGCCATCTGTTGTGAAATATTGTAATTAATTAAAGTTTGTCTGCCTGAAAATTTACTATTCTCCCAAACATATTGCAATAAACTGTGTATATCTCTCACTATGTGTTTAGTATTTATTGATTTTTCAAATATACCGATCATTTTTAAACACCCTGTATATACATACAAGAAAGTGTAGGGAAAAACAAAAATATATAAAATCTCAAAAAATAATAAATTACAAGAAATTGAAGTTACTGAGAAATGCAATAAACATATTTTGTAAAAATTACGATATAGTAACAAAGTATTGCATTGAAATCACTTCCAAAAATTTATTACCTTTTCCTTGAACCACTTCTAAAATGGTTCAGGCAATAATTTGGAAACTAACTCATACGTAATTTTAGATTAAAAAAAATCACACACCTTTGTTATGAAATCCAAATCCTTACATCATCCAAAAACGACCCTCATGATAGACTTCTTTTCAAGTGAGTATAAAAAATAAAATATGTATTTCCCCATAAGGAAAACATAAAAGATTCTGTATGTTTATCGCTTGTTTTTTGCAGGTTTATCAAAACTCATTTTTATCGGCTGTCATATTTTCTATATACCTTATTTTTCATCAGAGCATGAAAACAGGAATATTTTATTTTGTACCTAGCATCGAATGAAATTGCCATTTTTTTCGTCTGATCTGATGGAAAGTAGAAAGTGAAATCAGGACCAACTCGAAAGTGCAGGCGTTGAAACATTCATTGGAATCAATTCGACTTTCTGCGCCATGCCAGTTTTGCAAGATGGTACCGAATATTTTCTGACGTCTATAATGAACAATCACCTCAGCGTTTTAGAAAGAAATAAAACACGAGGAGAAAATAGTTCCATAGATACATTTGCAAAATGGAAGACAATATTCATAGTGCATCTGCAATCACTGGGAATGATATGGAAATATTTCTTTTACTTATCACTTGTTTTGATTAATAACAGTTATTTTTTGAAGTAGTAGATCGGTAAAATTTTAAAGAACAAAACTTTCAAGACGAAATTCGCTAGTTCTCAAAATTACTGGATATTTTTTATTATCAACCGGGACATACAAGTTTCTTAAATAAACTCCTGGTTCATTATCTACATTATTTTCGAAAAAATTAAAAGACAATATTTTTCCAAAGAAAAAATTTAAAGTACCTCATATTTTTTATGACTCAAATTTTCACGAAGGGTAAAAATTATAAAAGTTATGTTTCTTGAGAAATATTTAATTTAACCATTTTGAGCGTCTTGAATACTATTTTTCAGGAACCAAGTTATACACTGCATTTAACAACACTGTTCTGTAATAATCTTTTATAAAATACTTTTTCAAAAAGTACTTTGTCGAGTTACACACTATATAGGCCAAACTATGGCCGAATATTAGTGCTCTGCTCTTCGGTAGTACGTGGGTACGAATCCCGCTGCTATAATGGATGTTCAGAGCCATTATGAATCGGCTTTAAGCAGTAGTTCCTGGTCTCATTAGCCTTCAAGAGCAAAACAGCAGACCGTAGAGCTCCAAACCAAATCAAACATAAAATATTGTACTGTAAAATGAAGGAAAAATTCCTATTGCGTTCTCCAAGTTGAAAAATTTGTTTCATATTAATGTATTAAACATAATTGACAACCGATACCTAGTTTTGTTTCTTTACAATGCAAATGTGAAGCAATATAATGTTTCAGATGATGAATCATTTTTATCATGATTTTAAAAAAAAAATTGTACATTTCAGTGTGTTACATTTTTTATTGATCATTAATTTCTATGTAATTTTAAAAGTTGGATGTTTTCAAAATTGAACCTTAATTATTTTGTCATTTTAAGAAAAATCAGTTCGGGACTCTATAACAATAATTAACTAAATAATAATTTTACCTCAGTACAAATTCTAATCGATTTATACTTTTAGCTATAAATATACAAGAAAGTGAAAACAATAGCCAAAATATATAAAATCTCAAAAATAACTTCATTGGCAATATACTTCATTCAGAACACATTTATGTGCAATAAGAATCTACAAAATAAAATTTTATATTTATATACATACAAGAAAGTGTAGGGAATAACAAAAATATATAAAACCTCAAAACTAACAAATTGCAAGAAAGTTACTTAGAAATATAATAAATATATTTTATAAAATGTACAATACAATAAAAAAGTATTGCAATGAAATTACTTCCAAAAATTTATTACCTTTTCATTGAACCATTTCTGAAATGGTTCAAGCAATAATTTAAAAACTAATTCATACGTAATTTTAGATAAAGATAAAATCACACACCTTTGTATGAAATCCAAATCCTTACATCATCCAAAAACGATCTAGACGACAGACTCCTTTTCAAGTGAGTATAAAAAATAAAACATGTATTTTCCCCATAAGGAAAACATATAAGATTCTGTATGTTTATCGCTTGTATTTTGCCGGTTTATAGAAACTCATTTTTATCGGCTGTCATATTTTCTATATACCTTATTTTTCATCAGAGCGTGAAAACTGGAATATTTTATTTTGTACCTAGCATCGAATGAAATTGCCATTTTTTTTTTCGTCTGATCTGATGGAAAGTGGAAAGTGGAATCAGGTCCAACTCGAAAGTGCAGGCGATGAAACATTCATTGGAATCAATTTGACTTTCTGCGCTACGACAGTTTTGGAAGATGGTACCGAATATTTTTGGGCGTCTGTCATGAACAATCACCTCAGCATTTTAGAACTAAAAAAACACGAAGAGAAAATAGTTCTTTATATACATTTGCAAAAGTCAAGACAATATTCAGAGTGCATCTTCAATCACTGTGAATGATACGGAACTCTTTCTACAAAGCACCATTTGTTTTGATTAATAACAGTTATTTTGTGACGTATCAGATCAGTTAAATTTTAAAGAACGAACTTTCAAAACGAAATTTGCTAGTTCTCAAAATGATTAGATATTTTTTATTATCAACTGTGACATACAAGTTTTTTAAATAAACACCTAATACATTTTCTCCATTATTTTCAAATAAAGGAAACAAAAATTTTTCATATTTTTTAAGGCTTAAATTTTCATGAAGTGTAAAAATTATAAAAGTTGTGTTTCTTCAGAAATATTTAATTTAACCATTATAAGCAATTTCAATACTATTTCTCAGGAACCAAGTTATGGTCTTCGGCAAAATGGTATAGATTTTTTCGACGTTCATCATGAAGAAACACCTTAATATTTTATAAACACCTGGTGGATTTTCTTCATTATTTTCTAATAAAGGAAACAAAAATATTTTTCCAAAGAAAAAAGTTTAAAGTTTCTCATATTTTTTAAGACTTAAATTTTCATGATGCTTAAAAGTTATAAAAGTTATGTTTCTTGAGAAATATTTAATTTAACCTTATAAGCAACTTGAATACTCTTTCTAAAGAACCAACTTATACACTTCATATATCAACACTGTTCTTTAATAATTGTTTATAAAAAAATCTGTCTTTATTTTCATTATAATTTCTGAATAGTTTATATTTTAACTACAAAGTAGAACAATAATGTAAGTAAGTAGAATCAGGTTATTCAAATGAGGATTCATTGAAATATTCCCTGTAATTTTTCCGACCTATCGGCATAGCATTTCGGCAAGATGGAATAAAATTTTTCAGACTTTCATCATGAAGAAACACCTCAATGTTTTATAAAGAACAAAACCGCGATATAGAAAAGGTTTCATACATATATTTTCAAAACGGAATGATATTCAAGGTGAATCTGAAATCAATGTGACGAGTGGATGATACTGAAAGCGATCTGTCACGCATCATTTGTTTTGATTAATAGCAATTATTGTGTCAAGTATTAGATCAGTAAAAACATCGGTAAGAACAAAGATTTTAAGGCTAAATTTCCTAGTTCCCAAATGGATTGAACATTTTTTACTATCAAATAGTACCTTCAAGTTTTTTAAATTAACAAAAGATGGTTCATTTTTTTAATATTATCGAATAAAGGAAAAGACAATATTTTTCCAAAGAAAAAATTAAAATTTCTCATGATTTTAAGGTTTAAATTTCCATGAAGCGTAAAAATTATAAAAGTTGTTTCTTGAGAAATACTTAATTTAAACATTATTAGCATCTTGAACACTATTTTTCAAGAACCAAGCTATACACATCATAAAATAATACTGTTCTGTAATAATTGTTTATAAAAAAAATCTGTCTTTATTCTCATAATAATTTCTGAATAGTTTATATTTTAACTACAAAGTAGAGCAATAATGTAAGTAAGTAGAATCAGGTTATTAAAATGAGGATGCATTGAAATATTCCCTGTAATTTTTCCGACCTATCGGCATAGCAGTTCGGCAAGATGGAATAGAATTTTTCAGACTTTCATCGTGAAGAAACACCTGAATGTTTTATAAAGAACAAAACAAAGAACAAAGGTAGAAAGGGTTTCATACATATATTTTCAAAACGGAATGATATTCAAAGTGAATCTGCAATCAATGTGACGAGTGGATGATACTGAAAGCGATCTGTCACGCATTATTTGTTTTGATTAATAGCAATTATTGTGTGAAGTATTAGATCAGTAAGAACATCGGTAAGAACAAAGATTTTAAGGCTAAATTTCCTAGTTCTCAAAATGATTGAACATTTTTTACTATCAAATAGTACATTCAAATTTTTTAAATTAACAAAAGATGGTTTTTTTTTAATATTATCAAATAAAGAAAAAGACAATATTTTTCAAAAGAAAAAATTTAAAATTTCTCATGTTTTAAGGTTTAAATTTCCATGAAGCGTAAAAATTATAAAAGTTGTTTCTTGATAAATACTTAATTTAAACATTATTAGTATCTTGAACACTATTTTTCAAGAACCAAGCTATGCACATCATAAAACAATAATGTTCTCTAATAATTGTTTATAAAAAAAATCTGTAATTCTTTACTTCCATTATAATTTCTGGATGCTCTATATAACTAAAAAGTAGAAAAGAAATGTAAATAGAATCAGGTTCTATTCTAATGTGCATGCGCTGAAATATTCACTGTAATTTTTTGGACCTATCGTGCCATACCGGTTCTGAAAAAATGGAGTAGAATTTTTTCGACGTTCATCATAAAGAAACAATTGAATGTTTTATAAAGAAAAAAAGCATGAAACATAAATGGTTCCATGCATATATTTTCAAAATGGAATGCAATGCTCAAGGTGAATATGTAATTACTGTGACGAGTGGATGATACTGAAAGCGATCTGTAACGCATCGTTTGTTTTAATTAGTAGCAGTTATTTTGTAAACTACTAGATCGACAAACTTATAAAAAAAACAAAGCTTTCAAAGTGAGATTTGCTGATTTTTTAAATGATTGGACATTTTTTATTATCAAATGTGACTTTCAAGATTTTTAACCCCTTCCGGTATAATTTAATAATGAAAAACTGTGCATGAAATAACCATTTAATTTTTATTTAAAAAACTTGTTTCATTTTACAATTCTTACATATTTTTAATTAAAACACTTTTACATAGTGTTATTATCAGAAACAGTAAAATTAAGAAAATGTCAAAGCAAAACATTATAGGTATACAGATAATATTTCAAGCTAATTACTTTTCAAAACAAAGTGCAAAGGAATTCAATTGTCACGAAGAATCACTTTTAATGATTCTGTAAACACACACTTAGTAGGTTTTCTTTTAGTCATTAATTTGGCAATGATTAAGAATTCTAAGTAAAAAATATGCAATAGAACTTGTGATTTTCACAAGTGATAAAAGATTGCCATTCAGTCACTAGATTTTCTAAATTAATTATCATATTTAACAGTATTTTTAATTACGATTAATATTTTTAATAAATATGAAATAGACTCGTCATTTTAAATTAAATTACAAAAGATTAAATTTTTCCCATTAATATCAAATAAAGAAACGACAATATTTTTCCAAAGAAAAAATTTAAAGTTTCTGATGTTTTTTAAGGATTAATTTTTCCTAGCCTAAAAGTTTAAAAAATGATGTTTCTTATGAAATATTTAATTGAACCAATATAAGCATCTTGAGTACTATTTCTAAGGAATCAAGTTATACACTTCATATAACAACAATGTTCTGTAATAATTGTTTATAAGAAATCTGTAATTCTGTATTTCCATTATAATTTCTGGATAGTTTATATTTTAACTAAAAAGTAGAAAAAAAAATGTAGGTAAGTAGAATCAGGTTCTATTGGAATGTGTGTGTGTTGAAATATTCACTATAATTTTTTCAACCTATCGTGCCGTACCGGTTTGGCAAGATGGGAAGGAATTTTTCCGACGCTCATCATAAAGAAACAATTGAATGTTTTATAAAGAAAAAAAGCATGAAACATAAATGGTTCCATGCATATATTTTCAAAATGGAATGCAATGCTCAAGGTGAATATGTAATTACTGTGACGAGTGGATGATACTGAAAGCGATCTGTAAAGCATCGTTTGTTTTAATTAGTAACAGTTATTTTGCAAAGTACTAGATCGATAAACTTATAAAAAACAAAGCTTTCAAAGTGAAATTTGCTGATTCTCAAAATGATTGGATAATTTTTTTGTCAAATGCGACATTCAAGTTTTTTAAATTAAAATAAAATATGTTTTTTTCGTTATTATTGAATAAAGGAAACAAGAACATTTTACTGAAGAAAAAATTTAAAGTTTTACATATTTTCAATGCTCAAATTTTCCTTAGGTGTATAAAATTTAATTTCTCTTGTTAAATGTTAAACTTAACCATTATAAACATCTTGAATACTATTTGTAATCCATTTATAGACTTCATGTAACAACAATGTTTTCTAATAATTGTTTTTAAAAATTCTCTAATTCTTTATTTCCATTTTTAGCTAAAAATTAGAAAACAATGTAGGTAAGTAGAATCAGGTGCTATTCAAATGTGCATACCATGAAACATTCGTTGAAATTTTTTCGACCTATCGTGATATACCGGTTCAGCAAGGTAAGATAGAACTTTTTCGACGTTCATCATGAAGAAATACCTCAGTGTTTTATACAGAAAAAAAGCACGAGAGAGAAATGGTTTCATACATATATTTTCAAAATGGAGTGCATTGTTCAAAGTGTATCTGTAATCACTGTGACGAGTAGATGATACCAAAAGCAATCTGTAACGCTTAATTTGTTTTGATTAATAACAGTTATTTTACGAAGTATTGGATCAGTAAACTTATAAAGAACAAAGCTTTCAAGGTGAAATTTGCTGATTCTCAAAATGATTGGAAATTTCTTATTATCAATTGTGACATTCAAGTTTTTTTAAATTTAAAAAAAAATATGGCTTATTTTTTTCATTATTATCGAACAAAAGAAACGAAAACACTTTTGCCAAGAAAATATTTAAAGTTTTACATATTTTCAATTCT
The DNA here is from genome assembly GCA_032207245.1 of Pardosa pseudoannulata. Taxonomy (NCBI): domain Eukaryota; kingdom Metazoa; phylum Arthropoda; class Arachnida; order Araneae; family Lycosidae; genus Pardosa; species Pardosa pseudoannulata. Next base: position 95,386,977 of record CM063511.1, on the reverse strand, counting down.
CAAATTTTCCTTAGGTGTATAAAATTTAAGGTTTTTGTTAAATATTAAATTGAACCATTACAAACATCTTGAAAACTATTTCTAAGGAACCAAATTATAGACTTCATAGAGTATTGATCTGAAATAATTATTTATAAAAATTCTGTAATTCAATCAGGTCCTATTCAAGTGTACATACGTTGAAACATTCGCTGTAATTTTTCGACCTATCGTGACATACCGGTTCGGCAAGATGGGATACAATTTTTCCGACGTTCATCATGAAGAAATATCTCAACGTTTTATAAAGAAAAAACACGAGATAGAAATAGTTCCATGCATATATTTGCAAAATAGAACATAATATTCAAAGTGAATCTGCAATAACTATGATAAATGGATGATATCAAAAGCAATCTGTAACGCTTCATTTGTTTTGATTAATAGCAGTTATTTTGTGAAGCATTAGATCGTTAAACTTATAAAAAACAACGCTTTCAAAGTGAAATTTGCTGATTCTCAAAATGATTGAACATTTTTGATTATCAAATGGGACATTCAAATTGTTTAAATTAAAAAAAAGATGGTTCATTTTTCCCATTATTATCGAATAAAAGAAACGAAAACATTTTTCCAAAGAAAAAATTTGAACTCTTACATATTTTTAAGACTCAAATTTTCCTTAGGTGTATACAATTTAATTTTTCTTGTGAAATGTTAAATTTAACGATTACAAACATCTTGAAAACTATTTCTAAGGAACCAAATTATAGACTTTATATAATATTGGTCTGTAATAATTATTTCTAAAAATTCTGTAATTCTCTATTTCCATTTTTAACTACAAATTAGAAAAAAATTGTAGGTACGGAGAATCAGGTCATATTCGAATGTGCATACGTTGAAACATTCGCTGTCATTTTTTCGACCTATCGTGCCATACCGGTTTGGCAAGATGGGATAAAAATTTTTTGACGTTCATCATGAATAAACATCTCAACGTTTTATAAACAAAAAAAACACGAGATAGAAATGGTTAAATGCATATATTTGCAAAATGGAATGCAATATTCAAAGTGAATCTGTAATAACTATGATAAATTGATGATATCAAAAACAATCTGTAATACATCATTTGTTTTAATTAATAGCAGTTATTTTGTGAAGCATTAGATTGGTAAACTTATAAAGAACAAAGCTTTCAAGGTGAAATTTGCTGATTCTCAAGATCAATGGGCATTTATTATGATCTAATGTGACAATCAAGTTTGCTAAATTAACAAAAGATGGTTCATTTTTTCCATTAATATAGAATAAAGGAAAGGACAATATTTTTCCAAAGAAAAAATTTAAAGTTTCTCGTGTTTTCTAAGGCTCAAATTTTCCCGAAGCGTAAAAGTCATAAAACTTTTGTTTCTTCGGAAATATTTAATTGAATCATGCTGAGCATATTGAATACTATTTCTAAGGAACCAAGTTATACACTTCATATAACAACACTGTTCTGTAATAATTGTTTATAAAAAATTTGTAAATCTTTATTTCCATTATAATTTCTGGTTAGTTATTTTTTAAGTAAAAATGAGAAAAAAATGTAATTAAGTAAAATCAAATCCTATTTGAATGTGCATACGTTGAAACATTCACTGTAATTTTTTCCACCTATCGTGCCATACCGGTTCAGCAAGATGGGATAGAATTTTTTAACGTTCATCATGAAGAAACACCTGAACTTTTTATAAACAAAAAAAAGCGAGATAGAAATGGTTCCATTCGTATGTATTCAAAATGGAATGCAATGTTGAAAGTGAGTCTGCAATCAATGTGAAGAGTGGATGATACCAAAAGCAATCTGTAACACTTAATTTGTTTTGATTAATAACAGTTATTTTGTGAAGTTTCCTGAAGGTAAACTTATAAAGAACAAAGCTTTCAGTTTGCTGATTCTCAAAATGATTGAAATTTTTTATTATTAAATGTGACATTCAAGTTTTTAAATTTAAAAAAAAAGATGGTTTATTTTCTCCATAATTATCGAATAAAAGAAACAAAAATATTTTTCTAAAGACAAAATAAACTTTTCACATATTTTTAATACTTAAAATTTCCTTAGGTGTAAAAGATATGAAACTTAAGTTTTATTGTAAAATGTTAAATTTAACCATTAAAAGTATCTTAATTACTATTTCTAAGGAACTAAGTTATATTCATACAACAACACTGTTCTGTAATAATTGTTTATAAAAAATCTGTAATTCATTTCTATTACAATTTCTGGACAGTTTATATTTTCACTAAAAATTAAAAAAAAATAGATAAGTAAAATTAAATCCTATTTGAATGTGCATGCGTTGAAACATTCACTGTAATTTTTTCGATATATCGTGTCATACCGGTTCAGCAAGATGGGATAGAATGTTTCCGATGTTCATCATGAAGAAACACCTGAACGTTTTATAAAGAAAAAGAAACGCGCTGTAGAAATGGTTCCATACATATATTTTCAAAATGGAATGCAATATTCAAAGTGAATCTGTAATAACTATGATAAATGGGTGATATCGAAAGCTGTCTATGATGTCTCATTTCTTTTGAATAATAGTAGGTATTTTGTGAAATACAAGAACAGTAAATGTTGAAAGTTTTTGAATTTCTAAAGAACAAAGCTTTCAAGATGAAATTCACTAATTCTCGAAATGGTTGGATATTTTTTATTACCAACTGTGACATACAATTTTTTAAATAAATACCTGTTTCATTTTCTCGATTATTTTCAAATTAAGGAAACAAAAATTTTTCCAAAGAAAAATTTGAAGTTTCTGATATTTTTTAAGGCTTAAATTTTCATGAAGCGTAAAAATTATAAAAATTATGTTTCTTGAGAAATATTTAATTGAACTATTATAAGCATCTTGAATACTATTTCTATAGAACCAAGTTATGCACTTCATATAGCAACACTGTTCTGTAATAATTGTTTATAAAAAATTTATTTCTTTATTTCCATTACAATTTCTGGATAGTTTATATAGCAAAAAGGTAGAAAAGAAATGTAAGTAGAATCAGGTGTTATTCGAATGTGCATGCGTTGAAATATTCACTGCAATTTTTTGGACCCATCGTACCATACCGGTTCGGCAGGATGGAATAGAATTTTTTCAACGTTCATCATGAAGAAACATCTCAACATTTTATAAAGGGAAAAACGCAAGACAAAAGTGGTTTCATACAGATATTAGCAAAATGGAATACAATATTCAAAGTGAATCTGAAATAAGTATGAAAAATGGATGTTATCGAAAGCTGTCTACGATGCCTCATTTGTTTTGATTAACAGCAATTATTTTATGAAATACAAGAACAGTAAATGTTGAAAGTTTTGAAATCTTAAAGAACAAAGATTTTAAGACGAAATTTGTAGATTTCCAAAACGATTTCGATTTTTTTATAACTTATGACATTTTATTTTTTAAATATAAAATTCGGGTTATTTAATCCATTATTGTTAAAGAAAGAAATATAAAACAAAATTAAAACATGTTTCCAATGAATTAACTTGAAGTTTTACATTTTTTAAATTCTTGAATATTTGTAACCTTCGTTCTTAAGGAAATTATTACTTAAACCATTTTCAGCATTTTTAATACAATCTCCTACATAATAATAGCCTAAGTTATCTGTCCGTCTGTCGTCGAATTTATGAAGCGGTTGGACCTGGAATGGATAAAAGCATCCATATTGGATTCTGATGAGTTAGGCTTAGCAAAATTCAAACCGAGTAAAGTTTATCTTCTCTTAAACTATCTATCCGATTCTAAAATAAATAGGTGTAAATATGCTTCATATCACAACAAAATATGCTGTCGTCTTTATAACGTTTGAAATCCACCCCTTCCCCAATTTTAGAGCGTTTAATTCCATTATTTCAAGCCCTATTTTCCCCGGATAAGAGCAGGCGATTAAATTTATCAATTTATCACATAATAAATAGGTAGAAATAACACTTTTTCTAGCATTATGACGTCATTCATTGAACCATCTCATTTAATCATTTATTATTTTAATTTCTTTAAATATCGTCTGCATTATTTTCATACGTTCTATCACTGAACTTAGATATTAAGTAAATAATTTTTTTATATTTAAATTAAATAATAGATAAGATACATATGTGATGATTTTAAATTTAACTATCGATTATTTTTTCTTGCAATGAAAATTTTATCATCGGTATTAACAACAAATTCTTTTCATAAAATTCTAGGAGTCTATTTCACGGACTAATAATTATCTAGCGTTTAAGTTCTATATCTTTGAAAATTAAGAAGTTTGTTCATTTGTGTGTTTGTTTTTTATACATAACCACAGGGTTTGCGATCGATTCGCTAAATTTTGGACATCATTCATATATACCACCGAATAATCACTCTCAATATTAAAACCTCGACTGTCATATGACAAGATAAATTAAAGTTGGCAACTAACATGTGGTCAGTAAAGATAAACAAATTATTGAGAGTGTACCAGATAATTCTCAACCAAAAAAGAAACCGTTTTTTACCTGTCTCATAGGGTACTTTACAATTCTGGAAAATTAAAAATTTTACTGATCCCGTCATATGACGGGCTATATGCTAGTTTTTAAGAATTAATTCCAGATAGTTCCTACAATAACATTGTTCTGTTCTATCAGTTTACAAGAAAAACACTTTCCGCGCCATGCCAGTTTTGCAAGATGGTACCGAATATTTTTTTTTTACGTCTATCATGAACAAACACCTCAGGAATTTGCAAACACTTCAGCGAAAATAGCTCCATACATGCATTTTCAAAATGGAAGGCAATATTCATAGTGCATCTGCAATCACTGTGAATGATACAGAAATCTTCCTTCAACGCATCATTTGTTATGATTAATAACAGCTATTTTGTGAAATATTAGATCAGTAAAATTTTAAAGAACAAAGCTTTCAAGGCGATATTCGCTAGTTCTCAAAATGACTGGCTATGTTTTTATTATCAACTGTGACATTCAATTTTTTAAATAAAGAAACGGTTCATGTTTTCCATTATTTCCGAATAAAGAAAATAAAAATCATTTTATTTCTTTATAAATTCTAAAAAGTTTATAATTTTAAATAATATCATACAAGTGTAAGAAATAAAAAAATATATAAATCTCAAAAAAAAAACAAATCATGGGATTGGGTGTTTCTCAATATTACTGTCGTGAATTATCCGTATTTCATATTCATGGTAGATGCGTGGCCCTGTGTAAGATTCATCTGTCAAACATAAAATTCTACAAATACAGTTTTAACACATTGACGGCAGTAGGAACAAGTGAAGTTCGAAAATTAACACTATATGTTTTTGTAATTGTTAGAATATTACAAGTATAGTTTTACTCTTTCTTCTTAAATAAACTTAATTTTGATATATTCAGCATCTTTAATTAGGTTGCCGCTATAACTGCTATGGCGCCAGCAGACCTTAGGCACTAAGTAATGGGACGATGGAATCTATAACAGCAAAAAATGAAAAATATAAATAGCACGTTTAATGACACAATTTTTCTGTGCAACAAAGTATTTTTGGGAGCTTTACACTTAATGTTAGCTCATAATCAAACAAAAATAAATAAATGACATAAATATTTATTATAATTTCATAACTATTACACATTATTTTCGGTATGTCATGTTTCAAAGCATGGTGCAGGACACATTGCAGGGTTTGACATGCAATTCTTGCAGCAATATGATGTTTTCTTCCTTATTCCCTGTTTATAACAATGTTTACGACCGTTTAGTTTTGGACGGCTATTACCGTCGTGCCACATAGTGAATTTGGCTATGACGGCTATAGACGCAAGTGTCCGTCAATGTGTTAAAACACTTTAATGAATCGCAACTTAATAAAAATCCCACCTACCCTTCATCGAGCATAGGATGTCACGATCACAACATTGCAATTGCAACACATTCTACGAGAAGAGTCGAAGTAGTAGTTCTTTTTTTACTCCAGTAGAAGTAGTAGTTCTTTACATAACAATAGATTTATTTTACCGGAAACGAAACAACACAATAAAACAAAGTAGTGTAATGAAATTATTTCGAATTATTTATTACCTTTTGAACTGGAGATTTAAAAAATTAGTCATATACAATCCCCTATACAATAATAGCCTAAGTTATCTGCGAATGATGGCCGATTGGTTAGGGTGCTGGCTTTCGGTACCGGAGTTCGTGGGTTTGAATCCCACAGTAGCATGGATGTTCGTAGCCGTTCGGAATCGGTTTTAAGCTGTAGGTCCCGGTCTCATTAGCCCTCGAGTTGCAAAGAGTAGACCACTACAAACCAAACCAAACCAAACTTAAGTTATCTGTCCATCTGTCCTGGAATTTATAAAGCGGATGGACCTGGAATGGATAGAGGCATCCATATTGTATTCTTAAGTGAGTTAGGGTTAGAAAAATTCAAAGTGAGTAAAGTTTATCTTCTTATTTTTTGTTTCAATGAAAATTTTATCACCGGTATTAGCAATAAATTATTTTCATAAAAGTCTAGAAGTCTATTTAACGGACTAATAAATATTTAGACTTTAAGTTATATACCTTTAAAAATTAAGAAGTTTGTTCGTTTGTGTGTTTGTCTTTTATACATAACCACACGGTTTGGTTTAATAAATTCATTGTGATTCTAAACTGCTATCACAGTATTTAACTTTAGAGGAGCATGAAGATAAATAAATTATTGATCGTGTACCAGATAATTCTCAGCCAAAAAACAAACCATTTTTTTACCTGCCTCATAGGATACTTTACAATTCTGGAATATAAAAATTTTACTGATCCCGTTATATGACGGGCTATATGCTAGTTTGAAATAACGATAACTTCACGTACCACTGTGATAAAATACAAATCCTTATATCATCCCAAAATTGACCTAGATGATATACTTCTTTTTTAAAGGTTATAAAACTTTAATATGTATTTTTCCCATAAGGAAAATATACAGTTTTCTGAGTTTATCGCTTGTTTTTGGAGGTTTATCGAAACTTTTTTTCAATCGGTTGTCATATTTTATATGCACATTGTTTTTCAGAAGAGCGGGAAAATAGGAATATTTTATTTCGTATCTCGCATGGAATGAAATCGCCATTTTTTTTCTATGTGATTTAATGAAAAGTAAAATCAAGTCTAATTAGACAGTGTAAGCGTTGAAACATTGATTGACATTGTTGAAACATGCGTTGAATCATTTCGACGTTTTGTACCATGCCGGTTTTGAAAGTTGGTACCGAGTACAGAGAAAGTGCATGTATGTAAACAAATACGTGAGCTGACTACAACTCAACTTTTCGTTTGCAAAACATTGCTTGCTTTCATTGTATCTTATGATCTTCGATATGGATCACGTATACAATAAAACTAAATTTTATTTAAGGGAAGGGGAAGGGAACAGCAGAAACTGGCAAAGTAATTCAAAATAGATTTTTTAGCACTTACAAAATTATATATATTTTTTAAATATTAAACACGTTACACATTATTATTGAGTATCATAACCAAAGTATAACTACTTAGATTTATGTTAACAGGCACAATTAACTATTACATAAATAAGAATCTAATAAAAATGTACAAAATCTGATCATTTTAATTGCAAAAAGTAATTACATTTATAGTTACAGTACTTCTCACAAAAGAATAGAAAATACATTAGAAATATGAAAAAAAAACTTAGTAATAATAAAAAATTCTTAGAGAATAATTTTATATAATCTATTACATTACAGTAAGGTTAACGTTTTATTACCATTCTGAAAATGTTTGCAGCAAATTCTCGAAGAAGAACTTGGAGTCCAGTCTTGCCTTTTCAAAGCTTTTATCCAAAGCATTCGCAATGTAGGATCTTTAAGAAAGCAATAAAATCCAATATTTTCACCTTTTTTGAAACGCTTAGTACAGCCATACGTACAACAGCTTGTTACCATTTTCAGATAATTGACAAAATTAAAACCCCAATAACAAGCACAATCCGTAGGAAATTCAAATGTTTTGCCAACGAGGAAGTTGAGCTGCAATTTTTGCTGCACCTGACGTCATGCGCACATTCTCTATTTTTTTATATCTATCATGAAGAATTACCTCCTATTACAAAGAAATAAAAGAAAGACATAAAAATGGTTTCAAACATACAATTGCAAAATGGAAAGCAATATTCAGAGTGGATCTGCAATCACGGGGAAGAATGGATAATAATGAAAGCTTTCTACTACGCATTATTTGTTTTGATTAATAGCAGTTATTTTGTGAAGAAATTTGAAAGAACAAAGCTTTCAAGATGAAATTCGTTGATTCTCAAAAAGATTGGACATTTTTATTATCACTTCAAAAATTCCAACTTTTTTTAATAATAGAAAGACTTGTCATTTTTTTCGTACTTGTCCTTTATTTTCGGATAAAATGAAACGAAAGTATTTTTCCAAAAAAAAAATTAAAGCTTCTCATTTTTTTAATGTTTGAATTTTCTTCGGTGTAAAAATATAAAAGTTATGTTTTCTTGGAAAATATGCAGTTTTACTAATCGGTTACTTTATAACCGTTTTCAATACAATTTGTAAAGAACCAAATTATGCACTACATATAACAGTATTGTTGTGCAAATATTTACAAAAAATAAACTATACAGTTATTTTATGTCATTATAATTTCTGAATTGTTTATAATATTTGGACTAACAATGTAAAAGAAAGTATGCAATAAGAAAAAAATAAAGAAATGTAAGTAAAAATAATAAATTGCGAGAAATTAAATTTTCTTAAAAATAAAGAAAATTTACTTTATTGAAAGTAGCAACACAATAACACAAAGTAATGCAATGAAAAAATCACTGTTGCCCACATTCCACAATTCTGTGTACTGACTTATCCTGCCAGATGGAAGTGGGCTTCGTTTGTCTATATACTTTTCCACGTCCATTCATTATCCACTTCCATGCGAACAAGAAATTCTAAAGCCAAAGTATCTCTTGCTCACAGGTCAGAAGGAAACTACCCCTGCACATGGCTAATTTTGTAATGAAGCAATTCAGGATGTTTCGCAGAATTTTATGCACAATTCTCACAGGCCTGTCCAATGTTGGGGCAATCCCCCGTACACTACACGGTTGCACAGCATCGTTCAATTCCTCCTGCACTGCTGTTGCCACTTCTTCAACGACTATCGGATTAATTTTTCTCCTTAATCTACCAGATTGCACGTCAAAATAATCTGTCTTTTCACATTTTTCAACCATTTTCTCTAGACCATTATCAGTCATCTGTCTAATGCCTTTTTTTAATATACTTGAGTGTCTGGAACTTCTGCAGAGCTACTGGTGCACAGTCATTGTTCTAGTAAAAAAACTTTACAAGCAGAGCGAGGTTCTTCATCCAGACAGTCATGGCGAACTTCTCAGGCGCAAAACGAGGAAAAGCTGTGTACCCAGCGATTTATAACATATTTTATTCTCTTTAACATTGGTCTGAAGTGGAATTTAAAAACTAACTGACTCAAAACTTTAAATAAAAATCCATTACTTTTGGTATAAATGCAAATCCTTAAATCTTCAGCGAAAGACCTTGATGACAGAGTTCTTTAACTGAGGGTATAATATATAAAAAAGCATCTTTCCAATAGGAAAAACATACGGTTTTCTATGTTTATTGAAATTTTATGTTTATCGGCTGCCATATTTTCTACAAACATTATTTTTAGGAGAGATTTAAAGCAAAAATATTCTATTTTGTACTTCACATCGAATGTAATTACCATTTTTTTTTCATCTAATCTGGTGAAAAGTAAATTCAAGTAGAATTTGATAGTGCAGGCATTGAAACATTCATTGGAATCAATTCGACTTTCTGCTCCATGCCAGTTTCGCAAGATAGTACCCAATATTTTAGACGTCTTTCATGAGCAATCACCTCAGAGTTTTAAAACTAAAAAGAAACACAAGGACAAAATAATTCTATAGATACATTTGCAAAATGGAAGGCAATATGCATAATATTATTTTTAGGAGATATCTAAAACATAAATATTCTATTTTGTACTTCACATTGAATGAAATTACCATTTTTTTTCATTTAATCTGGTGGGTCTTTCATCTAATCTAAGTTCAATTTGAGAGTGAAGCGTGTTGAAACATTAATTGCAATCATTTCGACTTTTCGGGCCATGCCAGTTTCAAAGGACGGTACAGAATGAGTTTTGGTGTCTATCATAAAGTATTAAATTTTAAACTTAAGTGAAATAACATCATTGAAAAATAATATCAAAAGGCTCTTATGTTTTCACTTTCGGATTCTGTGGAACGCACTGAAAAAAGACATTCCTCTGACACAATTTAAAAACGAAGCTTTTATTCTAAACAAAGCATTTATTCTAAACGTTCTGACGAAACACTAATTAAAGCCATAAAGAAACACGGACATCATACATTGATTCCAAAGGACAACTAAAACCGGAATCAAAAACAAAAGAAAATGGTCTTTCTTTTCTGTTGCCATTTGGGTACGGAAAAACTTTCCAAAAATACACAAGGAAAAATTAGCACGTGATCACAGTTCGTTTTCTATTTTCCACATAATTTTGTTCTTTCAACGTTATAGAAAGAACAAAAAATGAGATGGGAAAGGTTCCAGACATATATTTACAAAATCGTATACATTATTCAAAGTGGATCTACAATCACTGTGAAGAGTGGATGATGTTGAAAGCTTTTTAAACGCATCATTTTTTCTGATTAGTAGCAGATATTTTTTAAATATTAGATCGTTAAAATTTAAAAGACCAAATTTTTCAGATCAAAATTTGTTCTCTTTCAAGATGACTGGATGCTTTCTTATTATCACTTGTGACTTTCAAGGCTTTTTTTATAAAAAGAAACACATTTTATCAGTTAAGTTGGACTAAAAGGAAACAAAAATATTTTTTAAAAAAACATTAAAATTTCTCCTTTTTAATGCTCAAATTTTTGCAAGGTGTAAAGTTATAAGACATGTGACTCCTTGAAAAATGTTAAACTTTAACTATTATAAAGTCTTGAATGCTATTTCTAAGGAGGCAATATATGCAAACCATATAACATTGTTATACAAAAACATTTTACAAAACAAAACCTCCAATTGTTTTACCCATCATAATTTTTAATAATTTATGGTAGTTTAACTAACAATGTACAAGAAAATATATAAGAAAAAATTATTAAATTGTCAATGAAAAAATAATAAGTTGAAAGAAATTAAAGATTCCCCAAAATAAAAAAGATTTACTTTACCGAAAGTAACAACACAATAAAAAAGTTACGAAATCACTTCGATAATTTTATTCACTTTAGAATGGGTAAAAATCAGGGGTTCGAACCATAATTTTTTTTGTACCGGTTTCCATTCCGGTCGAACCAAAAAATATATATCGGTTCATTAGTTTCGGTTTTTGTTCGGCTCAAAATAACAGTTTTGGGTAGTTTAAGGTTCAGTTCAGAATGAATAATTTTATTTCCTTTATATTCTTATTTTTACTAAAAATATAATTCTATCGTATACAAAAAATGTAATTCAATCAAAATTTAGATCATTGAAAGTGTTATCCATTATCAACATCACCTTTGACAACTGAACATTTAGCTGAATTAAATCTACCTTCTACAAGTAGATTCATATGAAACTGAAACAGAAAAGTACTAGTTAACATCTAAACAGGAAATCGGGAAGCAATGTACATGTACTCTGGTTTAGCTTGGAGCGCTCAAGTCAATTTTTTGAAACACGGGGTCTAATGAGACTGAGACTGTAAGGAATGTGCACCCACGACTTTGTGTGCTCTGAAAGACATTGGGAGAATCACCCCATTTGACTCCTTTCACATGGAGTCTCTTGGGGGAAGTAAGAAACGGACCGGCAAAAAGGGGGCTGATATGGATTCTCGGTGTCGTGGTTTTGTTTTTTTTCAGGGCCTCGGAGAAGGAGGTGGTGCTCTCTTCGGTGGGGGCTCAAGTTTCCAGTTCCCCCCCCCCACCGAAGAAGGGAGGTTTTCTGCAGGAGTTCAGCAGAGTTCACGGAGTTTGGAGAGAGTCGAGAGAGCCGCCAAACGGGAAACATCTCGGTACGCTGATGTGAGGAAAAGAACGCTCGGTAATTCAAAATATCTAGCGAGGACTGGCTTGAGACTCAATTATGATGTCATTTTCTTTAATTGTTTTTTTTTTCATGTTGTGTAAATAAATCGTTGTTTCGTCTGTAAGAGGTTTCCGATGAATTATTTTAAAAGTAATGCATCCCAGCGACAGATTAAGAACGTACCTGCCCCAGTAAAAGTAGGCGGGCAGGTCTCACGCTAAAAACGTAGCGCACCGGTAGTAAAGAGGGTGCGTTACAGAGACCTACTGCTTAAAGCCAATTTCGAACGGCTGCGAATATCCATGCCACAGTGGAATTCGATCCCACAAACTCTGGCACCGAAGATAAGTGCCTTAAGCATTCGTCCATCGTTCCGCACAATGTATATGTAATTATATGGTTGACGTTAAACTATAAAATATTAACAAGTTGGTTACAGTAAAAAAAATGACTGAAAATATATCAAACCGAAATAAACGTATATTTTTTTCTGTTCAGTTACGGTTTTCATCCCGACCAAAATAATATTCTTTTTCAGTTTTCTGTTTCAATTCCAGTTCGAAGCCCTGGTCCAAACTGTGATTTATAAACTTATTAATACTAAGTTTTAAATAAAAATCAGTCATCTTTGGTATGAAATACAAATTCTTAACTGAGTAACAAATTGACTGAAAATATATCGAACTGATATAAACCTAGAATTTTTTTTTGGTTCAGTTCTAGTTTTCGTCCCGACCAAAATAATATTTTTTTTTTCGATTTTTGGTTCAGTTCCAGTTTGAAGCCCTGGTTCAAATTGTGATTTATAAACTTATTCATACGAAGTTTTAAATAAAAATCAGTCATCTTTGGTATGAAATACAATTTTTTAAATCAGTAACAAATTGACTAAAAATATATTGAGCCGAAATAAACCTATATTTTTTTGGTTCAGTTCTGGTTTTTGTTCCGAACATAATAACGGTTTTTTTTCGGTTTTTGGTTCAATTTCAGCTAGAAGCAGTGGTCCAAACTGTTATTTATAAACAAGTTTTAAATAAAAATCAGTCATCTTTGGTAGGAAATACAAATTCTTAAATCATCGCAAAAGGACCTAGATAATAGACTTATTTTATTGAGGGTGCAAAAAATAAAACTGGTATTTTTCCCATAAGGAAAACATACAGTCTTCCATGTTTATTGCTTGTTTTTGCAGGTTTATCGAAATCATTTTTATCGACTGTCATATTTTATACAGACATTATTTTTCAGAAAAGCGTCAAAGTAGGAATATTTTATTTTGTACCTCGCATGGAACGAAATTGCCATTTTTTTTCATCTGATCTGATGGGAAGTGGAATCAGGTCCAATTTGAGAGTGCATGTGTTGAAACATTCATTGCAATCATTTCGACTCTTCTCGCCATGCTAGCTTCTCAAAATGGTTCCAAATATATTTTAACGCCTGCCATGAAGAATCGCCTCAACGTTTTAGAAAGAACAGAAAAAAACGAGATGGAAATAGTTCCAGACATATATTTGCAAAATGGAAGGCAATATTCAAAGTGGATCCGCAATCACAGTGAAGACTGGGTGATTCTGAAAGCTTTCTACAACGCATCGTTTGTTTTGATTAATGACAGTTATTTTGTGAAGTATTAGATCGGTAAAAGTTGAAAGTTTTTGTATCTCTAAAGAACAAACCTTTCAAGACAAAACTCTTTGTTTCTAGAAATGATAGGACATTTTTTGCTATCACAAATAGCCTTTCAATATTTTAAATAAAAATGGCATTTCATCTGCAATTTTTTAAGTATATTTTCTGGAGAAATTTTTAATTTCACCATTAAAATCATTTTGATTACAATTTCTCAAGAACAAAGATTTCAAATTGAATATAATTTACACTTAAAATGATTAACCAATTTTTATTACAGTTTTAGATTGAAGTATTTTTTAAATCAAAAACGATTCGATAACTCAAAAGAACAAATCTTTCAAGACTAAACGTTTTGTTTCTCGAAATGATTGAACACTTTTTGCTATTGCAAGTAGCATTTCAATATTTCAAATAAAAAACGAGTTTCATTTGCTATTTTTAGGTACATTTTCTGGGAAAATTTTTAATTTAACCATTAAAAACCTTTTCATTAAAATTTCTAAAGAGCAAAGATTTCAAAATGACTTTAATTGACACATAAAATAATAAGCCAGTTTTTGCTGCAGTTTTAAATTGAATCATTTTAAACGATTGTTAACTCTAAAGAACAAACCTTTCAAGACAAAACTCTTTGTTTCTGGAAATGATTGGACACTTTTTGCTATCACAAGTAGCATTTCAATATTTTAAAAAATGGCAATAAAAAATCTGAAATTTTTTAGGTATATTTTTAGGGACATTTTTAATTTAGCCATTAAAAGCATTTTGTTTCAAATTTTTAAAGAGCAAAGATTTCAAAATGATTAACCAGTTTATATCACAATTTTAAATTGAAGTTTTTTAATTCAAAAATGATTGTTAACTCTAAAGAACAAATCTTTCAAGACAAAACTCTTTGTTTCTTAGAAGTATTGGACACTTTTTGTTATCACAAGTAGCATTTTAATATTTTAAATCAAAAACTCGTTTCATTTGCAATTTATTTAGGTATATTTTCGAGGAAGTTTTTAATTTAACTATTTAAAGTCTTTTAATCAAAATTTCTAAAGAGCAAAGTTTACAAAATTAATTTAATCGACACTTAAAATGATTAACCAGTTTTTATCGCAGTTTTACATTGAAGTATTTTAAATCAAAAACGATTGTTAACCCTAAAGAACAAATCTTTCAAAACAAAACTCTTTGTTTCTCGAAATGATTGGACTCTTCTTGTTACCACAAGGAGCATTTCAATATTTTAAATCAAAAACGGGTTTTCGTTTGCAATATTTTTAGTTATATTTTCTGGAAAAATTTTTAATTTAGCCATTAAAAGCCTTTTCCTTAAAATTTCTAAAAAGCAAATATTTCATAATGAATTTAATTGACAATAGTTAATCATTGAAAATAATTAACTAGGTTTTATTACAGTTTTAAATTGAAATATTTAAAATTAAAAACGATTGTTAACCCAAACGGACAAATCTTTCAAGACAAAACCCTTTGTTTCTGGAAATGATTGGACTCTTTTTGTTATGACAAGTAGTATTTGAATATTTTAAATAAAAAATGGCGTTTCATTTGCAATTTTTAGGTATATTTCCTGGGGCATATTTAAATTAACCATTAAAAGACTTTTGATTAAAATTTTTAAAGAGCAAAGATTTCACAATGACTTTAATTGACACTTAAAATAATTAGCTAGGTTTTATTAGTTTTAAATTGAAGTATTTTAAATCAAAAACGATTGTTAACTCTAAAGAACAAATCTCTCAAGACAAAACCCTTTGTTTCTCGAAATGATTGGACTCTTTCTGTTATCACAAGTAGTATTTCAATATTTCAAATAAAAAATGGCTTTTCATTTGCTATTTTTAGGTATATTTCTTGGGACATATTTAATTTTACCATTAAAAGACTTTTGATTAAAATTCCTAAAGAGCAAAGATTTCAAAATGATTTAATTGACACTTAAAACGATTAACCAGTTTTTATTACAGTTTTAAATTGAAGTATTTTATATCAAAAACGATTGTTAACTCTAAAGAACAAATCTTTCAAGATAAAACTCTTTGTTTCTCGAAATGATTGGACTCATTTTGCTATCAGAAGTAGCATTTCAATATTTTAAATTAAAAATGGCTTTTCATTTGCACATTTTTAGGTATATTTTGGGGGGAAATTTTTAATTTAACCATTAAAATCTTTTTGATTAAAATTTCTAAAGAGCAAAGATTTCAAAATGGCTTTAATTGACACTTAAAAGGATTAACCAGTTTTTATTACAGTTTTACGTTCAAGTATTTTAAATCTAAAACGATTGTTAACTCTAAAGAACAAATCTTTCAAAACAAAACTCTTTGTTTCTCAAAATGATTGGACACATTTTGCTATCACAAGTAGCATTTCAATATTTTAAATCAAAAATGGAGTTTCATCTGCAATTTTTTAGGTATATTTTGGGGGGACATTTTTTATTTTACCATTAAAAGCCTTTTGATTAAAATTTCTAAAGATCAAAGATTTCAAAATTACTTTAATTGACACTTAAAATGCTTTTATTACAGTTTTAAATTGAAGTATTTTAAATCAAAAACGATTGTTAACTCTAAATAACAAATCATTCAAGACAAAACTCTTTGTTTCTCGAAATGATTGGACTCTTTTTGCTATCACAAACAGAATTTCAATGTTTTAAATCAAAAATGGCTTTTCGTCTGCAATTTCTTAGGTATTTTTTCCGGGGAAATTTTTAATTTAACCATTAAAATCGTTTTGATTAAAATTTCTAAAGAACAAAGATTTCAAAATGACTATTCATTAACACTAAAAATGATTAACCTGTTTTTATTACATTTTTAAATTGAAGTATTTTAAATTAAAAACGATTGTTAACTCTAAAGAACAAATCTTTCTAGACAAAACTCTTTGTTTTTTGAACTGATTGAAAACTTTTTGTATCACAAGTAGCAGTTCAATATTTTAAATCAAAAATGGCGTTTCATCTGCAATTTTTTAGGTATATTTTCGGGGGAAATTTTTATTTTAACCATTAAAATCTTTTTTTTTTACTTTCTAAAGAACAAAGATTTCAAAATGACCTTGATTGATACTTAAAATGATTAACCAAATTTTTATTACAGTTTTAAATTGAAGCATTTTAAAGCTAAAACGATTGTTAGCTCTAAATAACAAATCTTTCAAAACAAAACTCTTTGTTTTTTTAAATTCTTGAACACTTTTCCCTATCACAAGTAGTATTTCAATATTTTAAATCAAAAACAACATTTCATCTGCAAATTTTTAGCTATATATTTTGGGAGGAATTTTTTAATTAACCATTAAAAGCCCTTTGATTAAAATTTCTCAAGAGCAAAGATTTCAAAACGAACTTAATTGACACTTAAAAGGATTAACCAGTTTTTGTTACAGTTTTAAGTTGAAGAATTTTAAATCTAAAACGATTGTTAACTCTAAAGATCAAATCTTTCAAGACAAAACTCTTTAATTCTCGAAATGATTGAATACTTTTTGCTGCCACAAGTAGCATTTCAATATTTTAAATCAAAAATGGTTTTTCATCTGCAATTTTTTAGGTATATTTTCTGGGAAAATATTTAATTTAACCATTAAAAACCTTTCGATTAAAATTTCTAAAGAGCAGAGATTTTAAAATGAATTTAATTGACACTTGAAATGATTAACCAGTTTTTATTACTAAGTTTTACTTTCAACTATTTTAAATCAAAAATGATTTCTAATTCTCTCAGATTTTTTTTTAATATAAATGAAACAATAAAATATTTCTAAGGAATAAATTGGACGCTTATCGTTTCTTTAAAGAGCGAGTTTTCAGAGATGTAAAATATAAGTGGAGGTACATTTTGTTGAAAAAATTTTAATTTAAACATTAAAAATGTCACAAATTTGTATTTCTAAGAAGCAAAGCTTCCAAAATGAATTTAATTAACACTTTAATCATAAGCCGGTTTTTATTACTAATATATACTTTTCAGTATTTTAAATGAAAATTGATTGTTCATTGTCTAACATTTTTAATATGATTGAAACAATAAAATATTTTTAAAAAATAAATTTACAGCTTATTATATTTTTAAATTCTCAATTTTTCCCTAGCTGTAAAATTCATTTTGAGGTATGTTTTCTGAGAAAGTATTTAATTTAGCAATTAAAAATTTATAAATCAGGGATAGTATTTGAATTTCTAAGGAACGGAGCTTTTAAGAAGAAATTCTTTCTCAAAATGATTAGACGCTTTCTATTATTACATGAGACAATTCAGATTTTAAATCTAAAACGACATCTCATTTTCTCCATTAATCTCCAAAACATAAACATAAAAGAATCATAAGCATAAAGAAATCCAAAACATAAAGGAAACAAATTATTTACAAAGAAGAAATTTAATGTTTCTCATGCCTTTTAATCCAAAATTTTTGTAAAATATAAAATTTGTTTGAAGGGATGTGTGGGGGGTAAAATTTTAATTTAACTGTTGAAATAATTCACAGTAAAATTTTAAAGACTTTTAAAGTGGAATTGGAAGAAAAAGTGTTCTGGGTGCTAATTCTACCTGAAAATATTCATGATTTCTTTTTCAACTTAAAGGAAACATTCTTTTAATGTCATTGTTTAGAAACATTCCAAGAAAGCATGTGTACAATTTAAAATTAAATTATGGAATTTAGCTTAGAATAGTTACATTTATATTGATGCATCGTTATTATTCTTATTTTTTAACCCTTGAATGTGCACTGGCTATTCAGTGGTAAAATAAATCATTAGTTGTTTATTATTGTTGCAATATAACTTCTTTAAAAGCTCAATGAAGAATGAGGTCTTATAAGAAAGAAAATATTCCAATCTATATAACTAATGGTGATAAATATTTTTTTTCTTAATATTCATCATACATGATTTTTATTCCATATATGTGAAATTAAAGTTAAATATGAATAATATGTAGTGTTTTTTAAACAAGTGTCGCTTTGAAGTTCAGCAGACATAGCGCTGTGAATATTGCTCCACTAATGCTCAATAAACGGCTGCATCTGTTGGCTATTCACAGACACAATTCCAGACGAATTCAACCGTTTTTAAATCTTTGAGTATTTAGTATAACCCCCCTATTGCAGTTCTAAACGCACGGATCATTTGCGCTAAATATGTATTCCTGAATATATGTCTCAACTAGTCAACGCACAGATCATTAGGGATAAATATGTATTGCTGAATATATATCTAAACTCATCAACGTACGGATCATTCGTGATAAATATGTATTGCTGAATATATGTCTCAACTCATCATTGCACAGATCATTCAGGCTAAATATGTATTGCTGAATATCTCTCAACTCATCAACGCACGGATCATTCATGCTAAATATTTATTGCTGAATATATGTCTCCACTCATCAAAGCACGGATCATTCGTGCTAAATATGTATTGCTGAATATATGTCTCAACTTATCAAAACACAGATCATTTGGGCTAAATATGTATTTCTGAATATATGTCTCCACTCATCAACGCACGGATCATTCGTGCTAAATATGTACTGCTGAATATATGTCTCATCTCATCAATACACAGATCATTCAGGCTAAATATGTATTGCTGAATATATATCTCAACTTATCAATGCACAGCTCATTCGTGCTAAATATGTATTGCTAAATACATGTCTTAACTCATCAATGCACAGATCATTCGCGTTAAATATGTATTTCTGAATATATGTCTCAACTCATCAACACAGAGATCATTCGTGCTAAATGTGTACTTCTAAATATATGTCTCAT
>CM063511.1:95342384-95362384 GCA_032207245.1 Pardosa pseudoannulata | reverse complement strand
AATATTTAATATATTGTAGTTCAAAAGGTACTTTATTTACTCTAGTATTTTAATTTTATATCTCAATTTTATGTTCCTTAATTATTTTGATTTAATTTTTAGTATCACTTTCAGAGAGTGAAAAAACTTGTATATAAGTTAAGTAATTTTGTATGCGAAATATAATATTTTATGATTAGTTTGTTCTTCTCTGAATGGGAATTTATATTTTCTTACTTCGCATATATATCTTATCTTGTTTGTTCAAATACCACTTCTAACAGAAAAGCTAATTAATTTTTATGAAGCTAAACGTTAACTATATGAAAAGTTTTATTTTAAACAGCAAAGATTTGTTTAGTTTATATTGAATCAAAAATATGTTGTTATAATATTAAAGATGTTTTTAAAAATTAAATATTTTTTAGTTCAAAAGGTACTTTTTTACTCTAATATTTTAATTTTATATCTCAATTTTATGTTTCTTAATTATTTTAATGTAATTTGTAGTATCATTTTAAGAGGAAGAAAAAAACTTATATACATATTTAAGTAAATTTGTATATGAAATATCCAATTATATGATTAGTCTGTTCTTCTCTGAATGTGAATTTATATTTTCTTACATTGCATATATATTTTGTTTTGTTTGTTTAAATATTACATCTAATTGCAAAACTAATTAGTTTTTATAATGCTAAACCTTAATTATAAGAAAAAAATTTATTTTAAAAAGCAAAGAATTGTTTAATTTATATTAAATCAAAAATATGTTGTTATAATATTTAATATATTTTAGTTCAAAAGGTACTTTATTTACTCTAGTATTTTAATTTTATATTTCTATTTTATGTTCCTTAATTATTTTGATTTAATTTTTAGTATCACTTTCAGAGAGTGAAAAAACTTGTATATAAGTTAAGTAATTTTGTATGCGAAATATAATATTTTATGATTAGTTTGTTCTTCTCTGAATGTGAATTTATATTTTCTTACATCGCATATATATTTTGTCTTGTTTGTTTAAATATTACTTCTAATAGCAAAACTAATTAGTTTTTATAATGCTAAACCGTAATTATAAGAAAAAAATTTATTTTAAAAAGCAAAGAATTCTTTAATTTATATTGAATCAAAAATATGTTGTTATAATATTTAAGATTTTTTAGTTCAAAAGGTACTTTATTTACTCTAATATTTTAATTTTATATCTCAAATTTATGGTCCTTAATTATTTTGATTTAATTTTTAGTATCACTTTCAGAGAGTGAAAAAACTTGTATATAAGTTAAGTAATTTTGTATGCGAAATATAATATTTTATGATTAGTCTGTTCTTCTCTGAATGTGAATTTATATTTTCTTACAATGCATGTATATTTTGTTTTGTTTGTTTAAATATTACTTCTAATAGCAAAACAAATCAATTTTTATAAAGCTAAACCTGTCTTATAAGAAAAGAATTATTTTAAAAAGCAAAAATTTCTTTAATTTATAGTGAATGAAAAATATGTTGTTATAATACTAAAGATATTTTAGTTCAAAGGGTACTTTTTTTCCTCTAATATTTTAATTTTATATCTCAATTTTATGTTCCTTAATTATTTTAATTTAATTTTTAGTATCATTTTCAGAAAATGAAGAAACATTATTATATACAATTTAGTATATAATACATATACATTAGTATATAATATATATACATTAGTATATAATATATATAATAGTATATACATTTTAAACTAATTTTGTATGTGAATTATCCATTTATATGATTAGTCTGTTCTTATAAATCCCTTTTAGTTAGACAAAATCATTTAACTTCTGTATTTTTTGTCGGAAGAAAAATTTTATCTTTGTTCTTTTTCAACATAGAGACATAAAAAACTTTACTTTTTATTATTCTCTTCTTTTTTGCAGTTTTATATGAATAAATTATCTTTATCTTTTATTTATTTTTCTAATTTTTTTTATACTTTTCACTTAATTGCATAATTAAATTTTCTTTTTCAGTTTTTTTCCCTTACATTTTTTTCTTTATATTTATTGTTCGTATCTTTTTTCATTTTTTTATTTGTTTTAAAAAATTTTTTCACATTCTTTTTCAACGCTGCTCTCTATTTGCTGTTCGGAGAACCAATCGCAGATACTTTATTCCGTTTCCTACAGTATCTCCGCACCTCAATTATGCATGACTTATTTTTATAATTTGATTTCTTTCGTTTCGATTTATGCAATTTTAAATTAAACTTTATTTAAAATTCAGCAATACTATTTCTATACTTTTTATATGTATCAATATTTGTTGCTTTATATTGCCTTCTTTGGATTCTCTTCTATTTGATTACGGTACCATCTCTTTTCATTCTTCTGGTACTACATTTTTCCTATAGCAATCGGTTTTTCTTTCCATCTCAATTCCTCTTTCTGCCTTAAACAGATTTCTAAGAGAGATATTTTTTATTAATATTTGGTTGGTTTGAAAACAACAGAGATAGCAATATATATATATATATATATATATATATATATATATATATATATATATAGATAGATACATATATGTGTATATACACATATACATATATATACACACTATATATACATATATATATACATATATACATATATATACATATATATATACATATATCATATATATACATATATATATATCTATATATACATTATACACATATATATACATAAATATACATATATATATATATATATTAGATATATATATATATATATGTTTATGTGTGTGTGTTGTGTGTGTGTATACATATATACACACATATATATACATATATATATTCATATATACATTTATATATACATATATATACATATATATACACATATATATATACATATATATACATATATATACATATATAATATATATATACATATATATACATATATATACATATATATACATTTATATATACATATATACACATATATATATACATTATACATATATATATACATATATATACATATATATACATATATATTATGTATATTTATATATATATAATATATATATTATTTATATACATATATATATATATATATATATACATATATATATATATATATATATTCATTGTAATTTGGCTTAGAATTTGAATACATGGAAAACTGAATAAAGTTTAATGTTTCCCTGATATTTATTTACTCGCCTTTTTTCACTAAGACCTTATAATGGATAAAACAGCTAAGATATATATGTTCTGAAGCATTGTCTGTGACTTTGTCCTAATCTGGCGTATGTGTTTATAATTTATAGTTCTTTAGAATCGACTCTATGTAGTAAATTGAATTCTAATTGACTCGCGACTTGTAAGACATTTCCTGAATCTCTCTCAGTTCTCATTCAACCAACCACTGAGAATAAGTTAACCAAAACAACAATGGTGTATTGCAGGATAGAACGTTCATGAAGAAAGAGGACTCGAAATGATCCCCAGATATTATTTTGTTATCTCTAGAGTATCCAACGTATCTGATACTCTGTTAATTAGGGAGGTATATTATAGACATGTATATTTATAATTTATGTTATTTTAGAATCGATTTTATGTAATAAGTTGAATTTTAATTGACAAGCGATTTGCAGAACATTTATTGAATCTCTCTCATTTCTCATTCAACCTACCTCTGAGAAGTTAACCAAAACAAGAATGGTCTATTGCAGGATAGCACGTTCATGAAGAAGCAGAACTCGACATTATCCCCAGATACAGTTTTGCTATCTCTAGAGTATCCAACGTATGTAATACTCTGTTTATTGGAGGTATATTATAGAATGATATATATATTTATAATTTATAGTCCTTCAGAATCGATTTTATGTAATAAGTTGAGTTTTAATTGACACGCGATTTGTGAGACATTTCCTGAATCTGTCTCATTTCTCATTTAACCAACCTCTGAGAAGTTAACCAAAACAAGAATGGTTTATTGCAGGATAGAACGTTCACGAAAAAACAGGATTCGAAGTGATCCTCAGATATACTTTCGCTATCTCTAGAGTATCCAACGTATCTGATACTCTGTTAATTAGGGAGGTATATTATAGACATGTATATTTATAATTTATGTTATTTTAGAATCGATTTTATGTAATAAGTTGAATTTTAATTGACAAGCGATTTGCAGAACATTTATTGAATCTCTCTCATTTCTCATTCAACCAACCTCTGAGAAGTTAACCAAAACAAGAATGGTTTATTGCAGGATAGAACGTTCATGAAGAAGCAGAACTCGACATTATCCCCAGATATAGTTTTGCTATCTCTAGATTATCCAACGTATGTAATACTCTGTTTATTGGAGGTATATTATAGACTGATATATATATTTATAATTTATAGTCCTTTAGAATCGACTTTATGTAATAAGTTGAGTTTTAATTGACACGCGATTTGTGAGACATTTCCTGAATCTGTCTCATTTCTCATTCAACCAACCTCTCAGTTAACCAAAACAAGAATGGTCTATTGCAGGATAGCACGTTCACGAAAAAACAGGATTCGAAGTGATCCTCAGATATACTTTCGCTATCTCTAGAGTATCCAACGTATCTAATACTCTGTTAATTAGGGAGATATATTATAGACTGATATATATTATCAATTTATAGTTCTTTAGAATCGATTTTATGTAATAAGTTAAGCTTTAACTGACACTTGATTTGTGAGAAATTTCCTGAATCTCTCTCAATTCTCATTCAACCAACCACTGAGAATAAGTTATCCAAAATAAGAATGGTCTTTTGCAGGACAGCACGTTTATGAAGAAACAGAACTCAAAATTATCCCCAGATATAGTTTTGCTATTTTTAGAGTATCCAACGTATCTGATACTCTGTTCATTAGGAAGGTATAGTATAGACTGATATATATTTATAATTTATGTTCCTTTAGAATCAATTTTATGTAATAAGTAGAGTTTTAATTGACAAGCAATTTAGGGGACATTCATTGAATCTCTCTCATTTCTTATTCAACCAACTTCTGAGAAGTTAGCCAAAATAAGAACTGTCTATTGCAGGATAGCACGTTCATGAAGAAACAGGACCCAGATATAGTTTTGCTATCTCTAGAGTATCCAACGTATCTAATACTCTGTTAATTAGGGAGATATATTATAGACTGATATATTTATAATTTATAGTACTTTAAAATCTAGTTTTATGCAATAAGTTGAGTTTTAATTGACACTCGATCAATAGGACATTTATTGAATCTCTCTCATTCCTCATTCAACCAACCTCAGAAGTTAACCAAAACAAGAACAGTGTATTGTAAAATAACACGTTTGTGAAGAAACAAAACTCAAAATTATCCCCAGGTATAGATTTACTATTTCTAGAGTATCCAACGTATCTAATAGTGTGTTAATTAGGGAGGTATATTATAGACTGATATATATTTATAATTTATACTCCTTTAGAATAGATTTTATGTAATACGTTGAGTTTTAATTGACACGCAATTTGTGAGACATTTTCTGAATTTCTCTCATTTCTCACTCAACCAATCTCTGAAAATGAGTTAACCAAAATAAGAACGGTCTATTGCAGGATAGCACGTTCATGAAGATACAGGACCCAGATATAGTTTTGCTATCCCTAGAGTATTTAACGTATCTAATACTCTGTTAATTAGGGAGATATATTATAGACGGATATATATTTATAATTTATACTCCTTTAGAATCGATTTTATGTAATAAGTTGAGTTTTAATTGACACGCAATTTGTGAGACATTTTCTGAATCTCTCTCATTTCTTATTCAACCAATCTCTGAGAATGAGTTAACCAAAACAAGAACGGTCTCTTGAAGGATAGCACGTTCATGAAGAAACAGGACTAGAAATTATCCCCATATATTATTTTGTTATCTCTAGAGTATCCAACGTATCTGATACTCTGTTAATTAGGGAGATATATTATAGACTGATATATATTTATAATTTATAGTCCTTTAGAATAGATTTTATATAATACGTTAAGTTTTAACTGACACGCGATTTGTGAGACATTTTCTGAATCTCTCTCATTTCTCATTCAATCAATCTCTGAGAATGAGTTAACCAAAACAAGAACGGTCTATTGAAGGATAGCACATTCATGAAGAAACAGAACTAGAAATTATCCCCAGATATAGTTTTGCAATCTCTAGAGTATCCGACGTATCTAATTATCTAGTAATTAGGGAGGTATATTGTAGACTGATATATATTTATAATTTATAGTCTTTTAAAATCGATTTTTTATGTAATAAGTTGAATTTTAATTGACGTACAATTTGTAGGATATTTATTGAATCTCTCTCATTTCTCATTCAACTAACCACAGAGAATAAATTAACGAAAATTAGAATAGAGTTAAAGTATATGAAGAAACAGGACTCAAAGTTAACTCCAGATGTAGCTTTATTATCTCTAATGTATCGAAAATATCGAATAAGAGATGAATTAGGCATATACTTATTGAATGAGTTTTGTTAATTTTATATCTGTTTTAATTTCAACTATATTTTTGTCCTTTGTTATGTTTTCTGCCTTTATTAATGTTTTGTACTGTTAGTTCTTGTCTTCTTACAATTATTTATATGTCGTGGGGATTTACAGTTATTTCTTAAGCTTTATAGTTTTAAATGATGTTATTTGTTTGTTTTAAAATAGGTTGTTTCAGTAATCTCAATTAATAAGATTGGTCATTATCTGTGAATGTCACCATGAAAAAAAAAGGTAAATATTTTGCATTGGGTTATTGATGTTTGCTATGGCTTGTATATAGGGTTTAACACCGGGAAAAGCCTTTAGGGCCTCATGGCCATATGAGCCCGGATTGGAGCTTGATTGTAAATAGGATTAACATTTGTTCTGGCTCAAGAGCTTTACCTTCGTGTGATAACTTATATACTATTCTAACGTTCTAAAGAAACTGAAAGAAAAGTTCAAGATAGAGTCCGGCTTTAAGTTGCCAATTGGCTCCTTCATTAAGATTCTTAAAAATGATCGTTTAAATGACGCCAATTCAAATTGTATTCAATTTATAAGAATAAGTTTTGCAGTGGGGTTAGGAAATAAAAGGTGAGAAATGTTACAAAAGTATATGAAAAATCCTACATTGTAATAATAGTAACATCTCTTCATGACGTTTATGCAATCCCATTAATTGCCTTAAAAAATCGTAAATGATAAAATTATATCGTTCAAAAAAATTTATCTATATTTCAACACTTACATTGTCTTAACACCTCAAAACAAATTAAACATAAGAACCTAATAGAATTTCTAAGGTTGTCTGAATTATAGCAATTAAAAAGATATTTGTCGTGTAGTCCTCCTTTATATTTGAGTATCAACCTGTGATCAAATGTATAGTGGTGATTTATTTTTAATTGCGTTGTATTAAGTATTTTTGTACTAAATTTAACCACAGGTTCTGAGAAACTACAGACATAAATATAAAAATAAACTAACAGCTAATTTGACAGCAACCGAGACAAGCTTAATATTAAAAAATAAATTTATTAACATATATATACATCTATGTACAAATGCTAATGCTGATTTAATGATGCTAATTTTCATAAGTAAGCTTTTTCAAACTCTTCTAATTTCGTTCTGACAAATTTTATATATTTAAGAAATTTTGTAAATAGATAGAGGACCTAATTCTCGATTTTAAAAATGTATGCAAAATGGGACCCTTTGTGGGTCTAAAATGTTGGGCCCGGAACACTTCTGGTTGAAGGGTGTCTATTGCTGATCAGGAGAGGGAATCTATATCATCCGTTGGTCTCGTCAGGGGCTTCCTCCTGAGTCTCTGGGGTGCGGCCGTACTATTTGGTGCAGGAACACTTCCTGTCGGACTTGGCTGAACTCTCCTAGTCCGGACTATCGAGCACCTTCTCCTCTGGACTCACGAATCTCTTCCGTCGGACTCGACTGGACTCCCGACTTTCGACCACCTTCTTTTGGGACCTCCGCATCAACCTCTCTGGGACCTCCGCATCAATCTCTCATCTTTTTAGATTTTTGATATTTTATTATTTCAGCCTTGTCCCCTCCTCCTTCTTGTCTTCCAATCGGCATAGTTGTAAGGATTTCATTGGTCTGACCAAACCCCGCCCTGAGACCGCCAACGTGAAAAACCTTATCCCTTCTAATTGGGCACTGTCCCTTAGGGACTCATAAATACTCCACAAAGGTACATTCTTATTTAATGTCAAGTACGGAGACGGGATTCTAATCTGGGACTGGAATCAGAACCCCGCCCGAGACTACCGTACAAGACAACAATATCCGTTGAAAAGAAATTTATGATCCTCTATCTGTTTACAACGATGTGATGAGGTCAGATTTAGATTCCGAACATTTTACTTCATGTATGAATGAATCAATTTTATAACAGATCTAAATCGCCTCATCACAATATTTCCAATATTTTCTCCTCAAAAATGTTGAAAAATATTCTGACTATCATTTAGTAAGTTAATATAGATTATGTTGGACTTTTTTTTTCAAAAAGTTTATGATGAACGCAGCATTATGCTGTGTATAATCAGCACTTTAAAAATTAGTTTATGACAAAAATCCTAGTTACGTGTTATACACGAAATAAATTTGACTGCCATATGTAAATACACGATACACGTATGAGTCCAAACACGTATTGAAAGAGCAAAGTTAAAAAATATCCCATAGAAATATTCATGTATCTTTATGTTACTTCTATTTTAGTTAGTTCTATTATACAACAGTGTTAATAACAGCTAATGCTAATGCTAATATACTAGCCTAGGTCTGTGATCTGATAGTGATTTTGGATTAAAAAATGTATTAATTCAATAATATCCAATAATAAATCCATTAATAAAAATCGATTTTATTTTTGATTTAAATGTCTAATTAAGTGTTTGGTGAATACTTTATGATTTGAAAATTTCGACTTTTGGTTAATTTTGAAGTCATACAATGTTTAACCTGAGGTTGATATTGAATCGGTAAATTCAAGAAATATTTTATACTTCTCAGTCGAATTATGCAATTTGATTTTAAATTTTCGTCTTAAAGCTTGATTAACTGTTTGCTAAAAAATTTAGAGCTTGAAAACTTTGACTTATAATAATATTGAAGAAAGGGGGGTTAACGTGGGGTTTAACCTGAGATTGGTAAGGAATTGGTAACAACAAGAAATATTATAAATTTCTTCACTTCTTCTTTTCCAAAATTGTTTATATACCTGGCATTTAAAACTATTTTAATCTAAAAACTTATTTCAATTTTTAAATAAATTTAACTTTTATTTGAAAGCTTTAACTTCCCAGACCGAAGTTTGAATATGATATCTCTACTTTAATAAATGTTACGATACATTACAATTATATAAATCGTAATGCATTGTAACATATTTTATTAATAGTATTAAAATAAATTAAAATATACCAGTTTACTAAAATGTCATTTTATCGAAACGTGTTTAAGACATAAAGTGGAAGCACTAATTCAGCTTTTGAATGTTATAGAATAAAATTGTTATTTATTAGAGAATCTTTTTTCTTTGCAATTCCAACTGTACACGAATGCTTTTCAGTATTATAATCATTAAATGTAAGTGAAAGGTCAAACTGTTAACGACTTCGGGCAATGAGATAATTACGTGGAACACAAACGAAGCTATTTTCTTCCAAATACTCCGAGAACATTAAGCGTCTTTTGTAGAAGTATGCTACTTTACGAGTGAGTTAGTCAGAATTGAACCTGCTATAAAACTTACATCACCCGAATTACAGACATCATGAAGAAATAATTAATCTGGGTGTCATTTACTCGGAAAACTTTAAAAATAAAATGAAAAGATGAAAAAATGCATTGGTTGGATTTAATTTTAGAAATAATTTCTTTTACCCTTATTATTTCCCTATATTAGTACTTTGAATTTTACTTATAGTTAAACTATTAATACTTAGCGTTTCTTTTACGGTCATCTGATAACTAGTTTGTAGTAGTGTTAACTTTCAGATTACAGTCTGTGAAACACTGGAATGTCAGAGTGAACACCTGAGTGCCATTTACTCAAAAAGTTTTTAAAATTTTTAAAAAAAAGTGAAAACACTGGTTGAATTTAACTTTTGAAATAATTTCTTTTACCCTTATTATTTGCCCATATTAGTACTTTGAATTTTACTTATACTTAAACTATTAATACTTAGCGTTTCTTTTACAGTCATCCGACGACTAGTTTGTAGTACTGTTAACTATCAGGCTGGAATCCATGAAACACTGAAGTGTTAGAGGGAATACCTGAGTGCCATTTACTCAAAAAGCTTTTAAAATAAAAAAAAAGTGAAAACACTGCATTGGTTGGATTTAACTTTTGAAATCATTTCTTTTACCCTTATTATTTCACCATATTAGTACTTTGAATTTTACTTATACTTAAACTATTAATATTTACCGTTTCTTTTACGGTCACCTGATAACTAGTTTGTAGTAGTATTATATTAATATTCAGATTGCAGTCTGTGAAACACTGGAGTGTCAGACTGAGCACCTGAGTGCCATTTACTCAAAAAGCTTTTAAAAAGGGAAAACACTGCATTGGTTGGATTTAACTTTTGAAATCATTTCTTTTACCCTTATTATTTCACCATATTAGTACTTTGCATTTTATTTATATTTTTACTATTAATATTTAGCTTTTCTTTTACGGTCACCTGATAACTAGCTTTTAGTAGTGTTAAGTTAATATTCAAATTATAGTCTGTAAAACACTGTAGTGTCAGAGTGAACACCTGAGTGCCATTTATTCAAAAAGCTTTTAAAATTTTAAAAAAAAGTGAAAAGACTGTATTGGTTGGATTTAACTTTTGAAATAATTTCTTTTACCCTTATTATTTCACCATATTAGTACTTTGAATTTTACTTATACTTAAACTATTAATAATTAGCGTTTCTTTTACGGTCACCTGATAACTAGTTTGTAGTAGTATTATATTAATATTCAGATTGCAGTCTGTGAAACACCGGAATGTCAGAGTGAACACCTGAGCGCCCTTTACTCAAAAAGCTTTTAAAATTTAAAAAAAAGGGAAAACACCGGAATGTCAGAGTGAACACCTGAGTGCCATTTACTCAAAAAGTTTTTAAAATTTTTAAAAAAAAGTGAAAACACTGGTTGAATTTAACTTTTGAAATAATTTCTTTTATCCTTACTATTTCACCATATTAGTACTTTGAATTTTACTTATACTTAAACTATTAATACTTAGCGTTTCTTTTACGGCTAACTGATAACTAGTTTTTAGTAGTGTTTAGTTAACATTCAGATTGCAGTCTATGAAACAACACTGCAGTGTCAGAGTGAACACCTGAGTGCCATTTACTCGAAAAGCTTTTAAAATAAAAAAAGTTAAAACACTGCATTGGTTGGATTTAATTTAAAAAATTATTTCTTTTACCCTTATTATTTCCCCATATTATTACTTTGAATTTTACTTATACTTAAACTATTAATACTTAGCGTTTCTTTTACGGTCACCTGATGACTAGTTTGTAGTACTCTTAACTATCAGGCTGGAATCCATGAAACATTGGAGTGTCAGAGTGAATATCTGAGTGTCATTTACTAGGAAAGTTTTTAAAATAAAAAATAGTGAAAAAACAATACATTGGATGTATTTAACACTTGAAATAATTTATTTTACACTTACTATTTCTCCATATTAGTACTTTGAACTTTACTTAAACTTATACTTAAACTATTAATACTTAACATTTCTTTTATGGTCACCAATAACTAGTTTGTAGTAGTGTTATATTAACTTTCAGATTGCAATCCTTGAAACATGAGTGTAAGAGTAAGAGTTAATACCTGAGTGCCATTTACTTAGAGAGCTTTTAAAATAAAATAAAAAGATGAAAAATGCATTGTATGCATTTAACACTTGAAATAATTTATTTTACACTTACTATTTCTCCATATTAACACTTGAAATAATTTATTTTACACTTACTATTTCTCCATATTAGTACTTTGAACTTTACTTAAACTTATACTTAAACTATTAATACTTAACATTTCTTTTATGGTCACCTGATAACTAGTTTGAAGTAGCGTTAAGTTAACTTTCAGATTACAATCCGTGAAACACGAGTGTAAGAGTGAACACCTGGGTGTCGTTTACTTGGAACTTAATTTAACACTTGAAATAATTACACGTGACCACTTAAAAACACTTGAACTTAATTTAACACTTGAAATAATTTCTTGTACACTTACTATTTCTCCATATTAGTACTTTGAACTTTACTTAAACTTATACTTAAACTATTAATACTTAACATTTCTTTTATGGTCACCTGATAACTAGTTTGTCGTAGCGTTAATTTTCAAATTGCAGTCCATGTAACAGGAGTACAAGTGTGAACACCTGGGTGTCATTTACTTGGAGAGATTTTAAAATAAAATAAAAAAGGTGAAAAAATGCATTGGTTAGATTTCACTTTTGAAATAATTTCTTTTATACTTATTATTTCTACATATTAGTACTTTTAACTTTACTTATACTTAAACCATTAATACTTAGCGTTTCTTTAACGAACACCTCATAACTAGTTTGTAGTATTGATAACTATCAGGCTGTAATCCATGGACTACTGCAGTCCCATTAGATATCCCTAAGTGTGTAGTGAGTGATTTTATAAAATTAAAACTACATAGACTGGAGATATGTATTAAATTGTTAAGCAACATAAATATAGCATAAATATATATAAATATTTATATATATGCATTAATATACTTACATAAATACATTTATATATATATTTCCCACATGTAGGACAAATGGAATATCAAAAATGCATTAAATTTTCCACAGAGAAGTGGAATTTTTTGTCTTAACTATTCTTACTACAAATTTCAATTTTTACTAAATATATTGATAAAAAAATAGCGAAACTAATAAAAATTGAAATTTTGAAATTTATTCAAACAGATATTTTTAATTCAAAAATATCATAAAAATGCTTGCCTTATTTAAAACATTTTTATCTTGACAAACGGATATGGAGAAAAAAACAGATAAGACTTTACTTTGCACCTTGTATATATTGTGTTAATATGCGTTTCTAAGAAAGTGATTTGTGATTCTAGAGACGTGTATAAGACTAATGTATAAATACAGTATAAGTAAAACCACAGCAAAAGAAATCGATCATTTCGACAGATCTATATGTTCTGGATCTAAATATATCCGAAACATATTAAAATAATACATTTGTAACGTCATAAATATTTTCCATATATTTGAAATATTTATTCTTTTTACTCAAGTACAAAATACTTTTGCTGCGGAAGACACTATTTCATCTTGAACACACCAAGTAAAGTATCATTCCTCCTAATATAATGTAACCACCACAAAAGGAGGAATACAGCGAGAAATATTCCTACTTGCTCTACTGATTAAAAAGTAATGATCGTAAAAGAGACCTGACCCGAGAAACTGCTCTTAGATCTACCTTAACAGTAACCTGGTTACTGCGATCGCTAAAAAAGGAAAGAGGCCTTTGATGTTCCCAATCCCGTTTGAGGCCCAAAGTTCTTTGGTCTCACGGAAACCATGACAACGTCTAATCCACTTTCTACTTTGATTGAACTTGATACACTATACTTCTTGCGGTTCTGTCTCTAAAGCACTTTTAGATTTTCTTCGTTTTAGATGGGAAAAGTGCTATCCCCTTGAGTCACTTGAATTTTATTTTATGACTTTAAAGTTTGGTATATAGAATGTGAATTTAAGAATTTAAAGGATTTTCTGGGAATTGATTTCAATTTTGTGTGTGTTGAAGCATAATGAAGAGCTGCAGATAGCAAAACACTCTTTATTTAAAGACACTAGAAGAATAATAATAATAATAATAATAATAATACAAAAATACGAGTACAATGGGTTTTTATAGCTTTATTAAGATCCTGAGCCCAACCAATCAAATTACAGGCACAAGACAAAACTAATCAAACACAATGAAAACACAAAAGTATCAACTCAAGAAAACTTCGTACGTCCGAGAAAGCTATTACGTAAATAATAATAAGGTGCCAAGTCGCCAAGAATGAGTGCAATTACATATTTCAACAGTATGGTAAAAAAATATGGTAGTTGGAAAAACAATTTTAAGAGAACCTGGTCAAATAATTACCAACAGAACTGGGATGTTTCTATGAACTTGATATTTCAGTATTTTAATTAGTTGACCAGTTGTAGATAGTTTATGAAAAAGAAAATTTAAATTTTCCAATCTTGAAGGGTATGATGCTATATGATTGCTTTTGGAGAACTTAACAATAAAAAAATTTGATTTGATAAGCAACAGTGCTTATCCAGTTCTCTTACGTCATCTTCTGCAATGAGTGCGATGTTCTTGGGGGTTATTTTCTTCTCACACTACTCTATATATAGCAGAATACGAAATACGACTGCAGATAGCATATATATGCTATCCGCAGTCGTATTTTGCATTCTGTACTGAGTGTGTTCCGATATGTCATTCTTACTGCTGCGTATAAAGATAATGATATAAATTTTCAACAACATAAAATAGGGATAGCTGTGTTGGTAATTTCTTTTACGAGAATATTCTCCACAGAATATCAGGTGCCAGCACAAAACCATGGTTTATAAATACCAAGATAATAATATTTAGATTATATATGTAGTATATAACTACAGTACAGGTTATATTTGTTTACACCTTTTAAAACTTTCTCGAGACCCCTCTAGGACTACAGCTCTCAAACTGGTAGCTGCAGCACCCTGCGATGCACGAAGTGTATACAATAGATGCTACGCTAATATTCAAGAATAGTAAAAATTCCAAACTAGTTTTATTCATCACATTAAAGACAATTAACACTTTTAGTTTAATTAACATTTTACACACTTTCTTTATTTTCTTTATATTTATCCTTTAATTTGGCTAAGTCTGGCCGCTACACCGGACATGTATATTTATAACTACTATATAACATAATTGTCAGTGTTCGCCACAGCGGACATTAATTATCTCAATGGAAAATAATATATTTTGTTTATTTTACAGAGATCCTAATGTTTATACAGACATGGAAGAATAACAGAAATTAAAAAATATTTGAAAAAACATCTTGTCAAATTAAGGGTTAAATCGCTTTAAAGGTAGCAGTATATGAATTAATTCTTTTATCCCGGTAAGTGTCGCTTGGTCAAAAGGTTCAAGAACTGATGCTTTAGGAAACGGTGGCACCCAGTTTGAATACCCTCTAAACTAAATTAATAACAGTTTCTAAAATACAAACAAGCTACATAAAATTTATACCCAACTCTCACCCCCTACTCAAGTAAATCCTAACGCTCTAAGTTTAATGTACACAAAACGTGTTAAAACACATCCTAACATTACATTTTATCTCCTTATTAAAAACATTCTGAATTGCCACTATGTTTCAAAAAAATATATTACGCTTCATTAGTTTAGAGCAGGTTAATTTCACGACCTAGCACAAAGGATTCTCTTGCTCTGAGGAAATCATTCCGCCCATGAAATTAACTTCATATTATTATTTCTTGGCGAGCTTCTGAGCGATGAAAACACAGCCCCTTTTAAAACACAGAACAATGATAAAATTTCCCCGTGTAAACACACATCCTTTCCGCACGCTCCCCTAGTATGCTGGTGAAATAATAAATCAATGTTTTTATTAAGAGAAGCGTTGTTATTATGAGACCTAATGGGCGTGTGTAGCAACGCCTTGGTGATTTCCGAGATATACCATAAAGATATTACTTACCCTTCTGGGGTAAGAATCGGATATGCTAAACTCATTTCACCGGGAGAGTGGGAGATTTAATGATATTTTACTTCCTTCATAAGACAAGATATATTAATTTATATGCTAAAGACACGTTACGGAATGCAAAGAATGAATAGCGGCTTATTGCAGAATATATTTTTATTCCTATTATCAGGGGATGTAACGGAGTTACATTAGTGTATTGAGCAACATATTTTAGGTTACTCGACGTATCATTCGCTTTTGTTGCCGGTATGTGTAAAGGGACCTCTAAATCCTTAGTTTTGATGGATAGAAATATGTGTTCTTATTTAGATGTTGGTTGGATTTAGGGATAGTTCTCCAGGGAATTTGAAACGCTAATGAATATATTATGTGTATAACAATCGGAAGAAAGTAACAGTTATTTATTCTATATTATTCATTATATTTACCAAGATAAATTATCTTTCCAAGAACAATAAGTTATCTAAAGAAACATATTATAGCATTACTAGCTTAAATGACTGGTTACTGGTCGAGGAAGAAAGGGGGATTTCTATTCATATATTTTAGAATATTTTTTAGCAGAAAAGCAAAATAATTGTCTGATATAAAATTTTTAGACTAACATTAGTTGCTTGTATGATGTTATTTTATTAACTGTTAGTGGGATTTACATGTTACCAATTTCAATACCAGACTTTTTCAAAATATCAGTCAAAAAAAGCTATTGAGAAGGGTAACGCTTTTAAAGACCTATCTTGAGAAGACTCAAATATAAGGCGATTTCACGCAGTACGGCAAATCTCCATTTATGACAATTCTGGCTTTAGTTTCAAACGAAAAGGAAGTTTATTGTTTGTCTATTGGTTGTTGTAAACCTGAAAATGAATGGGAGGGGCATTATAGTATTTCTTGACGTTGCGACAAATTGCTCTATTGCGATCATACTTGCTACTATTTCATTTCATTTTAATTTTCTATTATTGTTCATATATGCTAATAATTTGTAAACAATTTAAATACAGAATATATTGAAACTCTTCGCTGCAGCTCAACCTGGAGACCAAGTGTACGGTACAAATCTCCGGTTTCGAGGCCAAGGGGTGTAAACCTTTTGTCCTGGTTTGGCGGTCAATTTTACGAGAAACCCCCAGAGTTTAGCTCCCAAGACTGCTTGATTCTCAGTTTGTCTACCCACTGAAAGGATGAAAGGCTGATTCAACCTTGACCAGCCCGAGAGTAGCACCTTGAAACCTGTGTCTTTGGACTGCAAAGCGCTATCCCAACGCCAAAGGGCTTCACAAAATGTATGACTCCTATACAAAAAAATAAATTGGTGCTAGAAATGATGCTAAAATATGATATCATTCGAATGCTCTTGGTTTTTTTCGACATGAAATTGTAGCATGAAAGTGATGATTAGTAAAGAAATCATTATAAACAAATTTAAAGTTTTATTATTTCGTACTCCCATTTTTATTAATTTTGGTGATAAGGCTTCGCAATTTAGCTGTAAGTTTAACAAATATAGACAGATATCAACATAAAACCAAATTTCTAACGTTGGTATATCTTAGGAGATTCTTCAAAAATATGATACAAATTTGTAATTTCTAAATTCCACCACAACTTCTATTTTGCACATTTTGCAGACATTTTTAATTTCTTATACAAATTACTCAAATAGGACATATCGGTCGATAATGAAACTAATCATGAAAGAAAAGTAATTTATTGATGCTAATTCAACAGTGGAAATGAATGTGCGACATAATTAAACGGGTTTTTTTCAGGTTTTCTTTAATATCTTTCAAACGACTGTTAAAAATTGAATGATGCAAATTCTTCGGCGTTCTCAATGACAAGGCACATTTCTGTAATAAATTTGGTACCTATTAGTGTAGTATGTAAATTTAAATTGCAGATAAAAATTCAAAATTTTCATTTATATATACAGGGTGTTCCAAAACGACAGCATAAACTCCGCACAGCTAGATTTCTTGTTGGGAGTACGTAAAAACTGTCCAAAAAACTTACCTGTACGATCAATAGTTTACGAGAAAAATACGAAAAACAAAGTATGACGTCACTGTCGGTGCAAGAAAAAACACTTTATTGAACATATGAACAGCAGTATATGCACGGGAATGCATGAAGCGGTATGCGCGGTGAATGTTTTTAAACATTATCATCTGGAAATATATGCAAACACTGTAAAAACATTTTTGAAAATTATCAAATTTTATTTATTTCATTATAAAATCTCTGGATATAAACGAACAATTCAGGTTTAATGGACAATTTGCACTATCTAAACCCTCAATACGCAATAATTGCAATATGTTACACAATAAACGATATTCTTGTATTTAGATTCTATATATTTAATTTTTAGAAACGCGTGCTATTAGCATATTTAAATATATGCTTTTATAACACAGACCTCAGCCTTA
Source organism: Pardosa pseudoannulata (assembly GCA_032207245.1). NCBI lineage: Eukaryota > Metazoa > Arthropoda > Arachnida > Araneae > Lycosidae > Pardosa > Pardosa pseudoannulata. Next base: position 95,344,102 of record CM063511.1, on the reverse strand, counting down.
TTTCTAGCTATACAGAAAAACCCACAATTCTAGCGGTAATAACATGCTTAGGTTATCCTAAAATTGTTTCTTCTGATGACCACCATAAATTTTCCTGTACACAAATAATAAAATCAATTCCCAGAAAATCCTTTAAAGTTTTAAGTTCACACTCTATGTACCAATAGTTGCAGTTTAAAAAAATCCAAGTGACACAAGGGGAAAGCATTTTTGTCATCTAAAACTGCGAAAAACTGAAAGTGCTTTAAAGAGAGAACCACTAGAAGTACGGTGTATCAAGTTCAATCAAAGTAGAAAGTGGATTAGACGTTGTCATGGTTTCCGTGAGACCAAAGACTTTGGGCCTCAAACGGGATTGGGAAGATCAAAGGCCTCTTTCCTTTTTTAGTGCCCGGAGTAACCAGGTTACAGTTAAGGTAGCTCTAAGAGCAGTTTCTCGGGCCAATTCTCTTTTACGATCATTACTTTTTAATCAGTAGAGCAAGTCGAAATATTTCCCGCTGTATTCCCCTTTTTTGTGGTGGTTACATTCTATTAGGAGGAATGATACTTTATTGGGGTATTATAGATGATATAGTGACTTCCGCAGCAAAAGTATTTCGTACCTGATTCCTAGACCTAAACACAGCGCCTTACCATTTATGCATCGATCGGCTATGAACTTGTTGGATAATTATAAAGAAAGACAAAAGCTGAAAATTAATGAATTATTAATTTTTCGCAAAGAATAAAAGGGCAAAGGGTCTGAAATTCGGAATTTTAAATCTTCAATTATTCCGATTTGAGGATCTCTAATGTATTACTTTGTACATTGCTCTACTATGTTTTCTTAGTACAGCCACCAAAAATTAACTGCAGTTTTCATTTCTAAATAGATAAATTATGTATTAAAAAATATATAAGGATTGACTGTTTACATTTTCTTTTATACAGAACTTTCATATAATATTAGAAGTTTAATTTCTGTTATTATAATATATTGTTTGAAATTAATTTTTATATTAGTATATTTAACAATATAAAGAACAGCATAATTAAAGTTTGCATCCTTAACACAATATATAGTATATTTGTAAAGTAATAAAAGTTTAAGCAGTTTCATTAATAGAAGTTCATTATTATCGAACTGGAATACTGGATAAATATTGTTACTTATCAAATATAAATTTTCTTTATATTCTCCAAATGTATCATATTTAAGATAGGAAAATTTAAATTTTCTTTTGCATTTTTTCTATATCAACTAATTAAAATATATTGAAATATAAGTTATATATGAGCTCAAAATAATAATAGACGTATTACAAATATGATAGAAACATATATATCTGTTGGTAATAATTTGGCCAGGTTCTCCTAAAATTGTTTTTCCAGGAGACTATCATATTTTTTCCACCATTCAAAAATTAAATCAATTCCCAGAAAATCCTTTAAATTCTTAAATTCACATTCTATACACCAAACTTTAAAAGTCCTCGTAGTTTCAAAAAAACCAAGTGACACAAGGGGATAGCATTTTTGTCATCTAAAATTGCGATAAACTAAAAGTGCTTTACAGAGAGAACCACAAGAAGTACGGTGTATCAAGTTCAATCAAAGTAGAAAGTGGATTAGACGTTGTCATGGTTTCCGTGAGACCAAAGACTTTGGGCCTCAAACGGGATTGGGAAGATCAAAGGCCTCTTTCCTTTTTTAGCGCTCGCAGTAACCAGGTTACT
>CM063511.1:95324884-95337384 GCA_032207245.1 Pardosa pseudoannulata | reverse complement strand
AATTTTCTCTTTGCACTTTCTGTGTACGATTCACTTAATGGTTACGTGTTTGACTTCCAAATAAATTTTTTATCATCAATTTAAAAAGTTTTATGTCAGCAGCGTTTGACTTTCTTGTACATCTGTCAACAACTCCTTTGGAATCAGTTGTCTGCTTGTAAATTCCACTTTTCTACTAACTTCAATCTGTTTATCGTAACTATGGTACCATTTGACTTTCTTGTGCATCTGTTAACAACTCCTGTGGAATCAATTGTCTGGTTATAAATTCCAGATTTTCTACTAACTTCAATCTTTTTATCATAACTTTAGTAACATTTCACTCCCTTGTACATCTGTTAATAACTTCTGTGAATCAATTGTCTGTTTATAAATTCCATGTTTCTATTAACTTCAATCTTTTTATCATAACTTTAGAACCATTTCACTTTCTTGTACATCTGTTTACAACTCCTCTGAAATCAATTGTCTGCTTATAAATTTCACTTTTCTACTAACTCTAATCTGTTTATCATAACTATGCCACCATTTGACTTTCTTGTGCATCTGTTAACAACTCCTGTGGAATCAATTGTCTGTTTATAAATTCCATTTTTATACCAACTTCCATCTGTTTATCATAACTTTAGCACCATTTGACTTTCTTGTACATCTGTTAACAACTCCTGTGGAATCAATTGTCTGATTATAAATTCCACTTTTCTACTAACTTCAATCTGTTTATCATAACTTTAGCACCATTTCACTTTCTTGTACATCTGTTAACAACTCCTGTGGAAACAATTGTCTGGTTATAAATTCCACTTTTCTACTAACTTCAATCTGTTTATCTTAACTATGGCACCATTTGACTTTCTTGTACATCTGTTAACAACTCCTGTGGAATCAATTGTCTGCTTATAAATTCCCCTTTTCTACTAACTTCAATCTGTTTATCATAACTTTGGCACCATTTCACTTTCTTGTACATCTGCTAACAACTCTTGTGGAATCAATTATCAGCTTATTAATTCCACTTTTCTTCTAACTTCAATCTGTTTATCATAATTTTAGCACCATTTCATTTTCTTGTACATCAACATCTTGTTAACAACTCCTGTGGAATCAATTGTCTGCTTATAAATTCCACTTTTCTACTAACTTCAATTTGTTTATCATAACTATGGCACCATTTCACTTTCTTGTACATCTGTTAACAACTGCTGTGGAATCAATTATATGCTTATAATTCGTACCTTTCTACTAACGTTAATCTGTTTATCACAACTGCACCATTTCACTTTCTTGTACGTCTATTAACAACTCCTGTGGAATCAATTGTCTCTTCATAATTTCCACTTTTCTACTAACTTCAGTCTGTTTATCTTAATAATGGTACCATTTGACTTTCTTGTACATCTGTTAACAACTCCTATGGAATCAGTTGTCTGCTTATAAATTTCAATTTTCTACCAACTACAACCTGTTTATCATAATTATAGCACCATTTCACTTTTTGATACATCTGTTAACAACTCCAATTTCTTGTACATCTGTTAACAATTCCTGTGGAATCAATTGTCTACCAACTACAATCTGTTTATCATAACTATGGTACCATTTGACTTTCTTGTGCATCTGTTAACAACTGTGGAATCAATTGTCTGGTTATAAATTCCAGATTTTCTACTAACTTCAATCTTTTTATCATAACTTTAGTAACATTTCACTTTCTTGTACATCTGTTAACAATTCCTGTGGAATCAATTGTCTACTAATAAATTCCACTTTTCTACCAACTTTAATCTGTTTATCATAACTCTAGCACCATTTCATTTTCTCGTATATCTGTTAACAACTCCTGCATAATCAATTGTCTTCTTATAAGTTCCTACCTTCCTACCAACTTTAATCTGTTTATCATAACAATGAAAGAAAAAATTAAAAAGTGATCTTTATAAGCAGGTGAAGATTTAGTATTATTAACTTATATCGTTGGAGATGGAGTACTGTATTTTCATTTTCGCCGTTCGTGCTGACCTAAAATAAACTTAAGAGACAAGAGCGTTTAAACTCCTTTTTTAGTATTTTTAATTTTTAACAATATTTTTATAATAAAAATATATAGTGTTGTTACAGGAATCGTTTAAAACACTAAAATCTATTAGAAAAGAATCAGCTCTAATACTATTATAAAATCAGTTCTGAGGCGTAAAATTCCAAAAATTCTCTCCATCCACAATAACGTGAACAATCGAGAAAAATTCGGAACTTTTTTGCAAGTACATGGCTTTAATGGTCCGTGTTTACTCCGTTATTTCCTTTGTACTCGCTTCCTTCTTTTGTCAGATAAATAAACAACGCAGCATGGAAATTTCCAGCTGATTTTTCATCTCTTTCTGCACTTGATAAGAGAAGAAAAATGTATTTTTTATACATTTATTTTCCATTTGCGATTTTTCTCATTGTTTGAGATAATGCCTATGCTTCATATGTTCTTATTGATTTTGTAATGGCTGCATTAAATTTATTCCCAAATAAATCGCTCTAGTTTTCTTTGTAATGAAATTGATTTCCTGCACAATATATCCGTATTGGAGGAAATTCATTACCCTTTTCGAAGAATTTCCAATTTATATGAGTGTAGAATTCCATATTTTTATGAGTTTCTAGATTAAAATTCAATAAAACCTTTGTTTTATGTAATAATAATTTCTTTCTTGTTAAAATATGTAAATGACGTTGACAGATAACATAGCTCTTTTATACATAATAATGAGCAATATGCAAGTTGCCTGAAATCCTAATTAACCATATTTTTACTCTCCAAAATTATTAAAATTATAGTATTATTTTAATAATTAGTATATTATCTTCTTAAAGTGCGTAATATAACAGTTGGGCTGAAAAGTTCGTAGGCTAACATAGAAAAAAATTTTTTTGATAAAATTTGATTTTTTTAATCAATGTAGTTGCCTTCAAGGGTGATACAATGATTATAGCGGTCATACAATTTTTCTGTACCATTTTTATAGTACGAATTTCTTTAGTCTCAAAATAGGCCTGAGTTTCGACGATTACTTTTTCATCGGAGCTAAAGTTTTTTCCAGCGAGCATTCTTTTGATATCAAGTCGCTGAAGGCCAGATCTGGAGAATATGGTGCATGCGGAAGAATTTGAAGCCCAATTCATATAACTTTGCCATCGTTTTCACTGACTTGTGACACGGTGCATTGCCTTGATGAAACAACACTTTCTTCTTCTTCAAATGGGGCCGTTTTTCCGCGATTTCGTCCTTCAAACGCTCCAATAACGCTATGTAATAGTCGCTGTTGATGGTTTTTCCCTTTTCAAGATAGTCTATGAATAATATACCATGCGCATCCCAAAATACTGATGCCATAACCTTGCCAGCCGACTGTTGCGTCTTTCCATGTTTTGGAGTTGGTTCATCAAGTGCAGTCCACTCGGCTGACTGTCGATTGGACTCCGGTGTGAAATAATAGAGCCATGTTTCATCCATTGTCACATATCGACGCATAAATTCGGGTTTATTACGATTAAACAGCTTCAAACACAGCTCAGAATCATTAATTCGTTGTTGTTTTTGGTCGATTGTAAGCTCGCGCGGCACCCACTTTGCACAGAGCTTTCGCATACCCAAATATTCATTCACGATAAGTCCAACACGTTCTTTTTATACCTTTAGAGTCTCATATACCTCAATCAACTTCACTTTACGGTCATCCAAAATTATTTTGTGGACTTTTTTATGTTTTCGTCGGTAACAGCCTCTTTGAGGCGTCCACTGCGTCCATCGTCCCCGGAGCTCATTTCGCTTCGTTTAAACTTACCAAACCACTTCTCAACGGTTGATTTTTCTGGTGCAGAGTCCGAATAATGTTTATCAACCCAAGTCTTGATTTCAACAATATTTTTTTCACTAAAAACCAATGCTTTATTAACACACGAAATTCCTTATTCAAACTAACAAAAGTTGCTTCACTCAAAATATAATATTTCACAAACTAATAGTCCGATAGCTGTCAAATTTATACACGTGTCTTACAAAGGTTAGCTAAAGGTTTGCTAACTGAAAATCATATGGATTTAATACTAGTAGCTCCATCTGTGTGTCACACCACGAACTTTTCAGCCCACCTGTTACAGATAGATATATTCAAACTATAAATGTTCAATAAATGTTAGAGATGATGTCGTGAAATATAATTTATAAGTTTATTCGTAAATATATTTTTCACATCCTTCAAAGTAATAGGCTGCAACTTCCATTCATTTTTCTCAATTATGTTTCTTATCTGATTCAGAAAACTCTCCAGAATTCGTAACAAATATTCTGTTATTTAACTAATATTCAAAAATATTTATCATATATCCTTCAAGAAAATCTTCTGCTATTCCAATGCATTTCTGTTCATTTTTTTTTTTTTTTTCAAATCCTCAAATGATGCTTTAAAGTCGTTTTCGTGAATCTCGTCGGAGTTATTAGCAGGCTTTCTTTTTTTTTCATCCATATTCGTAAATATTTATTAGATATATTGGGTTGTTCGGAAAGTAATTTCGTTTTTTTTTTTAATTGAAAGGCAGTTTTCGTATAATAAACAAATACTTTATTAAATTATATATTGGCAGTTCTGGTCCAACACCTTTTGCCATCTTTTTGGTAGTAGCATAATTCCATGCTCATAAAATTTTTGGTCTTTGTTGGCAAAAAACTGATCGCGGTGGTTTTTGACCTCCTCATTTGAGATCAAGGTTTTACAGTCTAAACATTTTAGAGTGATCGGAACAAATAATAATCCGATGGTGCCAGGTCTGGAGAATATTTTGGGTGTGGCATTGTATCTCATTCAAGCTGTAAAAGCTTTGGGCGAGTGACCAAACTTGTGAGGCAAACTTGTGTGAGGTTGTCTTGAAGAAACACTACACCTTTCCTGTTGATTAGTTCTAACTTTTTCTATTGAAGTGCATCATTCAGTTTGTCCAGCTGATGACAGTAGACTTCCGAATTAATCTTTGTGTAATCCGGTAAAAGCTAAAAAAAACGATTCCTTTAAAATCCCACCAAACAGACAGCATCACCTTTATTTTTTGGTGAATAACGGCTTTAGAAATGGTTTGAACCGGTTCATCTTTTTTGCTCCATGACCTCTTGCGTTTTACGTTGTTGCATACAACCTATTTTTCGTTCCCAGTGATGATGCGCTTCAAAAACGGATCATTTTCGTGACGTTTGAGAAGCGAATCGCAGACGTCAATGCGGCGACACAGATTTCTCTCTGTGAGAACATGGGGAACCCATACATCAAACTTTGAGGATAATCCCAGGCGTTTCAAGTGGTCATAAACTGTTGAATTTGATAAATTTAACCTCAATCCGATCTCACATGTTGTTATTCGCCTGTTCGCATCAACTAATGCCTTTATCACGTCTTTATCAGCATCAACCGGCCTTCCCGAACGTGGTGCATCTTTGACATCAAAATTGCTGGATCGAAATTTAGCGAACCAGTTCTGGCACTGGCGTACTGTCAACACATCTTCTCCATACACATCGGTCAATTTCTTTCTAGCTTGAACAGCATTTTTACCCTTTCTGTAGTAAAACAGTAAGATATGTCGAAAATGCTGCTTATCGCTCTCCATATTTAAAATGGCACCAACCAAAAACTACTGCGTAGAATTAATTGGAAATTTTCACACACAAGCCTTGCTATATGAGCTCTCAAAGCATATAGAAATTATACGGCTTAAATGTGGTTAGGTGCAAAAAATACAATTGAATTCTCTGTCAGGAAAAAAAGAAACTACTTTCCGAACAACCCAATACTTCATAGAATTAGATATACTTCATAAATGTGTTTACCTATATATATTAACGAAAATATTTTCAGAATATTTATCATAAAGAAAGCTTATTATTTTCCCCTACAAGCCATAATTTAAATGGGGAATCATTCACCATCATATAATGAGGCAGCTGGTCACAAGGGGACCAGAAAAAGGATCGGTCATTCTAGTGACACGTTGGAATTTTATTCCTCTCAAAAAACCAAGAGTTCAAGACCCAGAGGAGAATAGGATTTTTATGTTCCTGTATACATCTGTGTGGAATGCCGGCTGTCATTAAGGAGTCCGATCCGCTGACCATTCCCGTACTCTCAGCCCTCCCCCCCCCTTTGCGAGGGGTCTTTCAAGAAGAAGGCAGTTGTAGGGTAGAGAAAGATGTTTTTCTCTCTCCCAGTGATGCTATTTTGTACAGTGTATATATGTGTAAATATTCGATATAATAAAAGTCTAGGACTTTTAAAAAAGCTACTTTTAGAAAAGCTATCGTCCTTAATAAGTCCCCTCAAACACAGAGGTGTATGTATGTTGCGACGTTACAATATCTATGGAAATCCAAACTGATGTTTTTCCCAGTCGTAGTTTCCTCGCTTAAGGCAAAATAATCCTCTCTCGACAGCGTCTTATGTACTTTCATTATATCAGTTCCAATGTGAGAAATTACATGCCTACACTTGATCCAGAAATACAAAGTTTCAGGAAAAAGAAATTTGTATATTCCCTTTTTTATCTTCTTTATTTATACTCTACATGCTTCCTTCTTTTTTCAAATAAGTAAACAATATAGCATCGAAATATTCCGCTGTTCTTTCATTTTCTACACTAGATAAGGAACGCAAAATTCATCCCTCTTTTTTAATTTAATTTATTTTACATTTTTGATTTTTCTCTTTGTTCAAGTCAATTGCCTCTACTGCACTTGTTGATTTTGGGATTTCTGGATGAAATAAGAAAAGAAACATCTTGCTTTATATGCATATATACTCATATAGTATGTAGGTGTGTATGCATATACAGAGACTGTTCACACATTTTTAGACGATATATATTGTAGTCACAAAACTAAATTACATAAAAATCTTGTGTTCTAAATGTTCTATTTGATAACCCTTTTTCTGAACTATATTACGACACTGTAATTTCCAGGATAATAATGCCTTTTGAAATGTCAGAAGAGGTATTCTATCCCATTCCTCCTGAACAGCTTTCCAGAATCCTGTAAGGGTTGTGGAATGACGTTTGGATAATACAGATTTTCAATCCAAAAGCATAAAAATCCATAAGTAATAAATACATCGGTAGATTTAGTAGGGATATCAGTGAAGGGTATAGCCTTGGTACCGGTTTATTGTTCCATTTCTTTTAAGAAATTTACAAGGGATTTTGATGTAACTGCTAGCTTTGTCTTGATTTAGTTCCACAGATTGATAGCACTGCGGGTAAAGCGATGGTATTTCATTCAGAAAAATTGGAGATAAAATATGTTCCTGTAGTATTTGGAGTTAATCTTGACATTTTTTTCAATTTTCTTTATTTTTAACTTGCCTTTATATAAAAACCAACAACTATCATGAATTCCTTGGAAAAACTTTCTTTTTTTTTTTGATTCTTTGAACCATGTACTTAAATTTTTTCTCCCCTTTTATGATAATAAATGGCTCTTTTTTTTTGTTGTTGCAATCATTTAAATACACCCGTGATTCATCTATTGTGACATTCTTTTTCCATTTTTCTTTGGATAAATGTTTTTCTTACAGCATTCTGCACCGTATCCTGCGTTTAGTGATATACTTTAGAGAAAGACGATGCGCATTGCGTCTTTTAGCTTGCTTAAGATTTAAATCAACGTTTATCATTTTGCTTACAGTGGGCACCGAGCATTTTAATGATTTTGCAACTGTCCTTTGACTAGGGTTTTTTTTCAACTTTAAACAACACCTTTGCAATAGTCGAATACGTTCGTTTTTCCTTGGATTCTTGTTTGGAATTTTTGTCCCACTTGTGGATCCAATTTTTTTCCTTTCTTTTTGAAGATATTGCCTATCGACGCTTTAGGTTTGACAAAAACCCCATGACTCTCACTTCGTTTTTGGATAACGGAATATGAATACAGCTCTTCGGTAAGAGCAAAAATATAACCTTCGAACCACGGTTTCGTTAAGAACGCCAGTTTGAATAAAAACAAACCTCTGTGATGACGAAATTGCGGATTTGGTGGTTTTTTAATAGAGGCGTTATTAGTTTTAGTTTAGGATTAAAGTATTAAAATTTCCATTACATATATATATATATATATATATATATATAATATATATATATATATATATATATATATATATAACACAATGTCTTTTATGTTATATTATATATCAATCAATCTCTTAAAAGCTGAATTTTCTTTAAATTCCTAGTTTTTTACAAGTTTAAATCAGTTAATTATAGAGAAAATTAAGCATAATATTCCGTACTAAAAGTAATCTAAATGTCATAACATTATCTTTCGAAAACCTTCAGAAATCCATATTGATGTCTATCTAATTTGATTTTTCTTTCCTTGCCTAAAATAAACACCAATCGACAATGGCTCAAATGCTTTAATTAGATCAATTCCCGGGCTTGACATTCCAATTCTGTTTTCGATTCACAGAAATGCGGATAATCAGGAGAAAGGAAATTCGGAATTTTCTGCAAGTATGGAGCCTTGATGTTCTCTTTTTTGTCTCCTTTATTTGCACCTTATGCTTCATTCTTTTGTCAGATAGCTAAACAACATAGCAAAGAAATTTTCGAGTTATTTTTTTTATCTCTTTCTTATATTTTCTATTATTTCTTCACGCATGAAACGTTTGGCTGATTTGTACTATAAATTGATGTCCAAAAAAACACCGTTGTGAAAATTCATTACCCATTATGGATAACTTCCTATGCAAATGGGAGTAGTTGCAGATTAAAATGCAATAAAACTTTTTATTTGATATACTATTTTTTTTGTAGCTAAAGTACGTAAATCATGTTGATTGATAATACAGTTTCGTAACTCATAGTGTTAAGTAATATGTGAAATTTCTAAAATTATTTTTACGCAATATTCCTTGTATTGTTTGCAGTAAAATTTTATAAAAAAAAAAATAGAATATGAAAATATACTGAGCAAACTACAAATGTGACACTACGTATTGTCAAGGCACCTCGCTACCTTCATAATGGCATAATCCGGTGACATCTTAACTTACCAACCATTAAAGAGCATTTTCTTAAACTCTCACAAAGACTTTTTAATATTTTAAATAGTATTCCTAATGAAATTGTTGCTGAGTTGCCGGACTACGATTTCGCAGATCCGGAGTTCAGAAGGAGACCTACGGCCTCTTTACTCATTTAAATTCTTTCGACTCTTTCTTCTAATACTTTTTCAATATTTCTATTATTTTATGACTATTTTTAGGCACTTGTATGCTTTAAGCATGCTTTTGTTTACCCATCACTACAGTTCTCTACGTCTTGGGCTAGGCCCGTTGCATAATAATATTACTTTTATATGCCACTCTTTCATATTGAAAAATTTTAATTATGCTAAATTTATAATTTTGTTTCTGTATGATTATTTTTTTTATTATTACAGACATTTTTATTTCTTTTTAATCATATATTACTCTCATTTTATCGTATTTAACCACTTTTGGTATTTTTACTTAACGACCTTCTTTAACTTCTTTTTAATTTTTATTTACTTTATATGTATATATATTTTTTTTCCTGTTTACTATTGTATTATAACCATTCTGTAACAGGCATCTTGATATACAATATATTCACTATGAAAAGCTCCTTTGTTAAATATCCTAGCTTGCTTAATGGAGATATGACCGACCGGGACAGGTGCTCCGAAGATTACCCTTTATACGGAGAAGGAAAAACTACAAAAGTGACACAAATTTCCAGAAATTATAGTCTCGTTTAAAATATACCTACGTTTAGAGACGCATACTTATATTCACGTACATTTTTATGATTAAATTAGATAGATAGGAAATCTGCATAGGTATATGTATGTATAAATAGACATAATATATGTATGCATCTAATGATATTTTTATGCTAAAAATCAACCAAAGTGTTGAGGTTTACACAGATAGGTGGTGTCATCTGGATGGCGGAGGGTCTGGGTTTTCTCGTGTAAGTTGGTATCGAAATTGACTTCAGTCTTTATAAGTGCAAACATTTATTTACCAACACACACACTAAAGAAGCATACAAATAATAAAAATAAACAAGGATTCTTAAACAGCGAAATTACTAAGGAGTCTCGTTCAAGTACGTCAGGCGTCGATCCTTAGCGTACTTCCTTCTTCTCTCTCGGCGGTACAGTCTCTCCCTAAAAATATAAACAAAATGTAGGGGGCGTCTGTCGTCTGTCGTGCGAGTCATTCGGGGACTAGGAATCATTCTTGATAGGTGGAATTATTGTCATGATTCACTAGATAAAGAAATTCTAATGGCAAGTAGTGGTGTCCAATGTTGTATGTAGATAATGCCCTAAACAGTTACAGTCAAGAAATACAAAAATGTGCATTTAAATAAACTAGTATTTACCAGACAGAAGTATTTTCGTGTGACATTCAACACAACATAATTATGTCTATCTTAAATTAATTTCTGACCTTTGGTTGAAGTTTCGGTTCTTGATTTTGATTTTATCCTTTCTGACATCATTTTCTTGTAACCTTAACAAATATCTTTTTTTCCTCTGTTGAATCCTTCCAGTTTCATAACTAACTAAAAATAAATTCTGATGCTTAACACTTGAATCACAGGGAGGGTCAAAAGAGAAATGTTAGGCAAACATAAAATATTTTTTGGGTGAATTAGTAATTTAGATTTAAGATTAACTTTTTATTTATCCTTAACGAAGATAATTATAACGAAATCTTCATTGACACATTATCAGATGTTTCGTGTAACTTATATATTTGTTTATATATTTCAATATAAAATACGAAAAAATGGTTAAAAAATTAAATAATTTTCGATCTATTGAGATTTAACTGAATAACTAAATTTACGCGCAAAACGCCCGCTCCCAGTAAAATTCCGCTGCGAAATGTACCCGCACAAAATGTGTTAAAATATAAACATCTTCGAAGCTTGGTGAAATGATTTCATGTTATTACCACAGAGTTATAAATAATACAAGCTAATTAAAATCAAATTAGCGTGAATGGCAAAAATTGAAAATGTCAAAAAACACATCATTCTCATTTTATGAAAGTAAAAACATTTTGATCAATTCGATTAATCTCTAACTTTAATAAACTGTGAAATAAATCAAACAAACCTTACCTCTTTTGATGTAATCCATGCTGCACAAAGCTAACACAAAGTTACATAAAATACAGAATAGTATTACGAAGACTATTTATAACGTCCTCTCTAACGTCAGACAACTTACTATTGGCCAGCTAATTGACGATTGATACTTGAGCGCGGGTTGCTAGTATGGGTTAGTGTAACAACATGGTGTGTTTGTGGGTACAGAAATAACGGTATATTCGGTAAAGCGAAGCCGAATGTTCTTGTCTACTACATAGATTCTGAAAAACTTAGACAAATAAAAACTAGTTTTTACATCAGTCGATTCGGAACCACAGAACGGGAAGGTTGATAAAAAAATCAATTTAGATTTTTACAACTATATAGAAAAATAAAACTATATACTACTATATCTATTTTTATTTTTCATATTTACGATACTATTATAAATTTATCCACTAAAAATATATTTTTTGTTTACAAAAATCGTGTAATTGTTATTTATATATTTCTATTATATATTTGTTTATATATTTCAATATAAAATACGAAAAATTGGTTAAAAAATTAAATAATTGTCGATCTATTGAGATTTAACTGAATAACTAAATTTACACTCAAAACGCCTGCTCCCGGTACAATTCCGCTGCGAATTGTACCCGCACACAATGTGTTAAAATATAAACGTCTTCGAAGCTTGGTGAAATAATTTCATGTTATTACCACACAGTTATAAATAATACAAGCTAATTAAAATCAAATTAGCGTGAATGGCAAAAACTGTAAACGTCTAAATATAATTCATTTTTATTTTATGAAAGTAAAAACATTTTAATCAATTCGATTAATCTCTAACTTTAATAAACTGTGAAATAAATCAAACAAACCTTACCTCTTTTGGTGTAATCCGTGCTGCACAAAGCTAACACAAAGTTACATGAAATACAGAATAGTATTACGAAGACTATTTATAACGTCCTCTCTAAAGTTAGACAACTTACTAGTCGCCAGCTAATTGACGATTGATACTTGAGCGCGAGACAGGCACTAGTACCTTTTCCGACGATTGATACTTGAGGGCGGGTTAAGTACTAATACATGTTAGTGTAACACCATGGTCGGTTTGTGGGTACAAAAATAACGGTATATACATTAAAGCGAAGCCGAATGTTCTTGTCTACTACATAGATTCTGAAAAAAATTAGATAAATAAAAACTAGTTTTTACATTAGTCGAAGCCGAACCACAGAACGGGAAGGTTGGTTAAAATATTCAATTTAGATTTTTACAACTATATAGAAAAATAAAACTATATACTACTATTTATATTTGATTTTTCATAT
>CM063511.1:95187384-95312384 GCA_032207245.1 Pardosa pseudoannulata | reverse complement strand
AATTCCTACTATTTTATTAGCTTTAACACCTTTATCATAGAGAAAATTAAACATTATATTCCGTACTCAGTCTAGGTTAAATGAAATGTTATTATCCTTCAAATCCATATTCCTCCGAAATCCCTATTGGTGTCTTTGTCATTTAACCTTTCCTTTCGGAACTAAAATAAACACCAATCGACAGCAGCTCAGATGCCTTTATTAGATCTGTTCTGAAGCTTGACATCCTAAGCTTTCCTTCGATCCATAGATACGTGGACAATCAGGAAAAAGGAAATTCGGAATTTTCTGCAACTGCGAAGCTTAATGCTCCCTTTTTTTACATTCTTTATTTACACTTTAATTGGTTCTTTCTTTTGTTAGATAAACAACACATCAGATGCATTTGAGACTAATTTCTCCTCTTTTTCTGCACTTTATAAGAGAACAAAAATTATATCTCCCTCTTTTTATTATTTATTTTTTATTTGTAATTTTTCTCTTTGTGAGGCTAAAGTCTTTGCTCTACAATTTCTTATTGATTTTGTAATGGCTAGATTGTGTTTATTCACGCATGAACTGTCTAACTTCCTTAGTAATAATATTGATTTTCTTCCAAAAATCCTCATTTGAGAAAATTAATTATATCTTCTGTAGAATTATATATGTATATATATATATATATATATATATATATATTTGTGTGTGGGGGGGAGAGAGAACGAGAGAGAGAGAGTGTATGTTTAGTGTGTGTATACACATTTACATATTTATAAATATAATATATATATATATATATATATAATATATGTATAATATATATGCATATATATTATGTATATTATACATACATATATATAAATGTACATATTTATATATATATATATATATATATATATATATATATATATATATATATATATACATTTGTGCGTGTGACTCGTTAAAAGTACTCTTCACTGATCACGTGGGAAATGTATCCCATATTTTGAGTCCGGGGCTTGTTCGGCAACAGTATCATATTTACTTACTTGTAAAAGTACGAATTAAGTGTAGTAATGTAGAAGTATGAGATTACGAATACATTATCTATTAATGTTATGATAACTCATAACTATATTCTCTCATCTTTTTTTTTTTGTTTGTTTTTTTTTTTTTGTTTGTTTGTTTTTTTTTTTTTGTTTTACTGTTGCAGAATGAACTGTTTCGTGGTAAACATTTGAAAACTAATCCTTAGGAAAGGCTGTTTGCCACCGAGGGTTTAAAAAAAATGTTATCTTATTGCCTTCGTGCAAACATTATTGGTTTTAATTCCTTGCAATTTGTTTTCTCCTAAAACAATTAAAAAATATAAATATGGATTCTTGAATTTATTCGTTTGTGTGTTGAAAATGCATATTTTTATATATGTACATATTGTAGACTTACAAATAAAATATGAATATAACGAAATACTGGTTTACGGAAATTAAGTTATACTTCTTTAGAATAACGAATTTCTACTCACCTCTTCAAGAAGATTCAAGTAAAATCAGACGAAAAGGAAAAACATGCCTCAAATTCTTTAAATCCTTTAATATAGGGATAGTTGTGGACAACGAATTACATACTTATGTGAAAATTTTACGACTGAATGTGGCACAAGAATATATTCGAATAATGCAGTCATGAATAATCAATAACAAGAAAAAAATAATATGTCCTTTTCGTGCATTTTCTTGGCGCCATCGCGTCACGTGGTGAATCTACAACGATTATTTATTGTCGGTTCGTATATGTTCTGCGGGAATCAACATCTAGCGAGGGATGGCGAAGAGACTAGTAGGATGGCCAGTCGAGAAACTGGATGGCTGATGAAATTAATCTAACATACTCCGGATGAAGCAGAATCAGCCTCTTTCTCCTGGAGGGGTAGAACAGCAACTTGAGACACTGGTCGGATGGCAGTTCCACTGGCATTCTTGAGAGTGACGACTCTGCAGATATCATCAGCTCCTGGATGGACAGCAGTTAGGTGAGCGAGTCTCCATACGGTAGCAAGAGCGATAGGGTCTTTGAATGTGACTAGCCTTCCTACTGCCATAAGATGGTTTTTGTTCCTCCACTTGGACCTTGATTGTAATGTGTTTAGATATGATGTACTCCAATGTCTCCAGAGGTGGGATTTCAGCTGCAGTAAGAGGGACTACCTCGAATTAAGACTTAAGGACATAGGATTATCATTAATTTCAGAAAGTTCTAGCAAAGGACAACCAATAAGGAAATGTCCAGGGGTTAATACAATAAAGTCTCTTGAGTCTACTGATAAAAAATATGATGGACGGGAATTTATGATGGCTTCAATTTGCCAAAGAATAGTGGTAAGCTCTTCAAAATTGAGCAATGCTGTGTTACACGTTTTAATTAAATTGCGTTTAGTAAGCTTGATAGAGGCCTCCCAAATACCTCCAAAATTAGGGTCATATAGAATAATGAATTGCCTACATATATTTCGTCGGGATGAATAATCTTGGATTAAGGAATGGTGAGGAATTCTAAATAAGAATTTCAGATAAGCTGAGGTTCCAACGAAGTTGCTTCCGTTGCCACTGAAAACGTGAGATGGGTATCCGCGACGAGATAGAAATCGTCGGAATGCTGCCAAAAATGCAGCTGAGGATAATGAAGAGACTACTTCAAGGTGCACTGCTTTGGTGCACATACAAATGAATAGACAGATATAAGATTTAAAAGTACTTGATTTTCGAGCATGTTGACATTTAGTTGAAACTGGACCAGCAAAATCTATTCAAACAATTATATATAAATCTAGCATTTAAAAATTAAAATAAAAAGTTCAGATCTCCTATTACGCATACGCGAAGCTGGTCTCTTAATATCAACCGGAAATCATCGCGTGGAGGCGACGTTAGGCTGATAAGAGTGAAATCGCTGAGTGGATTATACGAGACGTTGGTTGTGAAGGGGGTTAATGAATATTTGACTTGCTTGAGCCTCGAATCCGCTACCCTACGGTTACGAGATCTCTGCCTCAACCAACTAAGCTACCACGGCTCCTTTTCCTATCTTAACAATTTGAATAAACAGTGCACTGTGTGTTGCTTTGTGTTCACACTAAATATTTTGCTATTAGTTAATTCTTACTTGTCCCTACTACTGTGCCTATTTATGTAACAAATTTCTATTATTGTTAAATAATTTTGTTGATATTAACGTTTTTTAATACATGCCCTTAAATATCAAAACTAGACTATACTACAAAAATCAAATCTTAATCAAACAAAAAACATCATTTGAATTCAATGTACATGCATATCTTGAAATTTTTATTAGAAAAACTTTTCGCAATGTCAGTTTGTAGATCTCCAATCTCTTAAATTAAGATACTTCAAATGGACTTTAAATGAACAAGAGCGTAATATTAGCATTTTCGTGAGAATATTTACGCTTCCTGGGAAACACGAGAGGATCATATTTACCGTTATTAAGCTTGATTTTTCATTTGGTAAGCCACTTAATACTGAGGATTAATTCACATAATTGCATATTTATGGTTACGAGCAGTATTATACGCGGCGAAATCATCTGCGAATATTGCAATCTGGGAATTGGGGAATATTGATATAAATATTAAAAAGGATAGGACCTAAAATGGAACTTTGAAGGGAAAAGTCACTTTTGATGAGGAGGATAGAGGAAAGGGTATTAATAATTTCGTCGTGGATAGTTCTGGTGGAGAGACAGGAAGGGGGATATTATTATTAATTGATGAATAATTTCCTGTTCAAAGTTTAAGCTTAAATTACGGGGTGAAATTTGGTGAGAAGACATGATGAGTTAACTCGGCTTAAAATCCCTGTTGAGTTCGTTGTTGCTAAGCAACCTCGGCGATTATGGATTTTAATATCTACTTTTAACAAAGGGATTTAGTTGTTGGTTCACAGCGTATAACTAGTAACAGTTAAACTAGCAAATATCTGATGGTTTGTCTTAAAATCTATTGAAAAATAGCTTTTTTTTTCACTATACCATCTATTATTTTTACTTCCTCCTACGAAATAAAGGAAGTATTGTAATCACGAAAAATGAATTGGTCAGATACCAACTGAAATACATATTCTGACCATACTTGAATCAGTTTCGACAAATGTAACTGTTATATCTGTACATATGTACAAAGAAGTTTTAATTCTGAAACTAAATATTCTTTTTGACTATTCCTTAATGCTAATGACTAGCATCAATTGGACTTTGTCGTTACAGATGTCGATATGCGTATGTCCAGTCGACATGCGTATGTACGTATGCATACAGCGTAACATATGCATCTAGTGTACGTATGCGTCCAGCGCAAAAGATTATAGAAAAGATTATAGATATAAAAGTCACACAAGACTGAAATGTTGTACTTATCACAGATACCATCTACTGTGAATCTTCCTTTAAATTTCAATCTACAATCCATGTAAGGAAAAATTAAGATATAATGGATACAATCGTTGCCAGTCATAACTCAAAAAAGATTAGATACGACAAACGCAGATGTTTGTTTAAATTGAGACACAGATTGCTCTGCTTTGTTGATATTTAAGAATGTGAACTGTTTTACACATAAATGTTTCTTCTTTAAATGTTTCTAAAAATTCTAAGGACGTACCAATCAATCAAATTTCACACGATGGGTATAATTTGATAGACGTTAACCCCTATAAATAGCCTAAGTTATCTGTCCATCTGCCCTCATTTATGAAGCAATACCTAATAGATAGAGGCACCATATTGGATTTTGATAATTAGGGTTAGCAAAATTCAAAGCTAGTTTTTAAAACGTTCGAAATCCATTCCTTACTTTCGATGTTTAATGCCATTATTCCAAGCCCTATTTTTTGCCGGTTAGAAAGATAAATGTATCAATTTATCACATAATAAATAGATAAAAATAACATTTTTTTTCTAGCATTATGACGTCATTTCTTTAACCCTCTCATTTAATCATTTCTTATTTTAAATTATTTAATATCGTTGCATATCATACGTATCACTGAACTTAGTTACATAAAAATTTTTTTTTAAATTTGGTTAATAATAGATTAGGTACGTATGATAATTTTAAATTTAATCATCGATTATGTTTTGATGCAATGAAATTTTATCACCGGTATTAACAACAAATTTTTTCATAAATGTCTAGGAGTGTATTTCACGGGCTAATAAATACCTAGCTTTTGAGTTATATATCTTTGAAAATTAAGAAGTTTGTTCGTTTGTGTGTTTGTTTTTTTATACATAACCGCATAGTTTGCTAAATTATTAAAAGTGATTCTAAACTGCATTCACAGTTTTTGAGAGAAGTATGAAAATAAACAAATTATTGAGCTTGTATAGTAATAATCTCAGCCATATCAAACCATTTTTTTACTGTCTCATAGAGTACTTTACAATTCTGGAAAATTAAAGTTTTACTGATCCCGTCATATGACGGGCTATATGCTAGTAATTTAATAAACGTACAAGGAGTATATGATGTTCAAATCAGATTGTTTTTTTTTTTCAGATTAACGCATCATTATTTATATTTGTATTTGTGTGTTTAAAACAGATCTTTTTACTTAAAGCATTTAGCAAAATGTCTCCTACATTATCTGTATTTTAAAATAATTATAACCTCCATATATCTTTTCCTAACAGAGTGCATATGTTTTCCTAAGCTTGGACAAGCGCAGATGTATGTTTAAATCGTTATGTAGATTGTTCTGCGTTGCTGACATTTAAGAATGTGAATTGTTTTAAGTATCAGACTAGGTTGAAATAAAGGTATTTTTTGAATAAATTTATTAATTTATTTGAAATACCATGATACTAGCTTTTTCAAAACAGTTTTACTTTTGTCTTTATGATCTATGAAATCGTTATGTAGATTGCTCTGTACATTTAAGAATGTGAATTGTTTTTAAGTATCAGACTAGGTTGAAATAAAGGTATTTTTTGAATAAATTTATTAATTTATTGAAATACCATGATACTAGCTTTTCAAAACGTTTTACTTTTGTCTTTATGATCTATGAAATCGTTATGTAGATTGCTCTGCATTGGTGACATTTAAGAATGTGAATTGTTTTAAGGTGTGCAGACTAGGTTGAAATAAAGGTATTTTTAGGGGGTGAATAAAATTTATTAATTTATTTGAAATACCATGATACTAGCTTTTCAAAACAGTTTTACTTTTGTCTTTATGATCTATGAAATCGTTATGTAGATTGCTCTGCTGACATTTAAGAATGTGAATTGTTTTAAGTATCAGACTAGGTTGAAATAAAGGTATTTTTGGGGGGGTGAATAAATTTATTAATTTATTTGAAATACCATGATACTAGCTTTTCAAAACAGTTTTACTTTTGTCTTTATGATCTATGAAATCGTTATGTAGATTGCTCTGCATTGGTGACATTTAAGAATGTGAATTGTTTTAAGGTGTGCGACTAGGTTGAAATAAAGGTATTTTTGGGGGGTGAATAAATTTATTAATTTATAAATAACCTGATATTAGCTTTTCAAAACAGTTTTACTTTTGTCTTTATGATCTATGAAATCGTTATGTAGATTGCTCTGCTGACATTTAAGAATGTGAATTGTTTTAAGTATCAGACTAGGTTGAAATAAAGGTATTTTTTGGGGTGAATAAATTTATTAATTTATTCGAAATACCATGATACTAGCTTTTCAAAACAGTTTTACTTTTGTCTTTATGATCTATGAAATCGTTATGTAGATTGCTCTGCATGGTGACATTTAAGAATGTGAATTGTTTTAAGGTGTGCGACTAGGTTGAAATAAAGGTATTTTAGGGGGGGTGAATAAGTTTATTAATTTATTTGAATAACCTGATATTAGCTTTTCAAAACAGTTTTACTTTTGTCTTTATGATCTATGAAATCATTGTGTAGATTGCTCTGCCGATGCTGACATTTAAGAATGTAAATTGTTTTAAGGTATCCGACTAGGTTGAAATAAAGGTATTTTTGAGGGGGTGAATAAAATTTTTTATTAATTTATTTGAAATACCATGATATTAGTTTCCAAAACAGTTTTAATTTTGTCTTTATGATCTATGAAATCATCATATACATTGCTGTGTGAGGCTGATATTTAAGAATGGGAATTGTTTTTAAGGTATCCGACTAGGTTGAAATAAAGGTATTTGGGGGGGAATAAAATTTTATTAATTTATTTGAAATACTGTGACATTATCTTTCCAAAACAGTTTTACTTTTGTCTTTATGATCTATGAAATCATTATATACATTGCTTTGCGAGGCTGACATTTAAAAAATGTGAATTGTTTTAAGGTATCCGACTAGGTTGAAATAAAGTATTTTTGGGGGGTGAATAAAATTTTTTATTAATTTATTTGAAATACTATGATATTAGCTTTCCAAAACAGTTTTACTTTTGTCTTTATGATCTATGA
Organism: Pardosa pseudoannulata; assembly: GCA_032207245.1. Lineage (NCBI taxonomy): Eukaryota > Metazoa > Arthropoda > Arachnida > Araneae > Lycosidae > Pardosa > Pardosa pseudoannulata. Next base: position 95,304,937 of record CM063511.1, on the reverse strand, counting down.
AATCGTTATGTAGATTGCTCTGCGATGCTGACATTTAAGAATGTGAATTGTTTTAAGGTATACCGACTAGGTTGAAATAAAGGTATTTTTGGGGGAGTGAATAAATTTTTTATTAATTTATATGAAATATTATGATATTAGCTTTCTAAAACAGTTTTACTTTTGTCTTTATGATCTGCGAAATCGTTATGTAGATTGCTCTGCGATTCTGACATTTAAGAATGTAAATTGTTTTAAAGGTATATGACTAGGTTTAAATAAAGGTATTTGGGGGGATGAATAAAATTTTTTATTAATTTATTTGAAATACCTTAATATTAGCTTTCCAAAACAGTTTCTTTTTTTATGATCTATGAAATCGTTATGTAGATTGCTCTGCGATGCTGACATTTAAGAATGTGAATTGTTTTAAGGTATCCGACTACTGGTATAATATAATTTAAGGTATCCGACTACTGCTATAAGGTAACCGAAAGCTGTAGTTTAAATAAATTTTATTTGTAAAATAAAAATTGTGAAATTTCAGATTTTATTTTTAAATTAAATATAGAGTTTTGGTAATAATTTCTGTTTAGTTTTTCAACTTAAAAAGCTAAAGAATTCCAAATGGCTAAAATAAACATTTTGCAAAAAATATCTGCTACATAAACTTTAAATGCATTTTCAAAGAAATTGTGTTTTGACAGTTTGTAAATCAGGAATAATGTACTAACAAAAAAAAAAGTTTTTATCATAACAATATGAAAATTATGAACAGATGATTTACTTATTATAGTGAGTGTAATAAATTAAAGTTTCAATTGTAAACATGGTTTTTTTTTCTTTTAAAAAATTACAGATCTTTTTAGAAGATAATATGCGAATTTTTATAAGGGTATAGCTGAGTTATCATTTCTAAGATTAAAATCTATTATAAATTTTAATATAGGTTTTAGATCTAGTTTTCTTACATTCCGAGGTGTTTGAAGTTTGTATGAAACCCCCAAAAAAAGTATGTTTGAATTGTTATATTTTGTTTCCCAACTTTGGCGGTAGGTAGCAAAATTTTCCCCTTACTTGAAAAAACATCTTTTTCTTTTGCACATTTTTAAAAAACTTTTCATTTTCATATGTTTTATAAATGCTTTAAACACTGTACAAATAATTATTTATACTTCACTTGCGGGCAAACTATTTTTACGTTTTTGCAGTCTGTCACTGGAGCGCGGGTCACGTAAAAATACGTATTTAGTAGATTTGTGGTGGATACCCGCTAACCACCACAAATCTACTAAATACGTATAATTATATGTATGTGTGACATTATATGCATGTTGTTTGCATTGCTATGCAACGCTTTGCATTTTTTCTTTCCACAAGTTATGATTGTCGAGTTACTCGGTCTTTTGTTGCGTTATTTCGTCTTCAATCGAATTCCTAGCTCCAGGACGTGTAAGTCGTGTTTTGTCAATTTGAAGCTTGGTTTTTTATTGTTGAATACAAAATTGATAAAATGAGCCGTTGTGACAAAGATAATGATGAAGAAATATGCGCTGACATATTATCGGACTTAAAATTATCGGACTTAATTTTAAAAATCGTTTATTTTTGTAATTTCGTAAAATATTTTTTTATGTTAAATAATCATACAGTATATATTAAAGTGTAAAATAAAAAAAGTTTCGTTCATAAAAACAAAATAGTTTTCGATTCACTGCTATTTTTCTGAATAACTAAACTTTCTCGCGATTCACGAAAAAATTCCCGCTGTACGCGTAAGTTGGCAGTGAAGTATACTTACATGCAAAGTGTTAACATATTAATTTTTGGTGCTATTCAAAATATGGTGCTCGAATCTAGTCGGATACCTTAATCGCTGTGCATACTTCGAAAGTTATTTGCTTTCCCTATTTTAATAACAAGCTCCGAAAATATTAGACTAGTCTGCCGTTAGTATTAACAACATCACAAAGCCTCTAGAACATTCTCCTTCCCAAGAATCTCTGACAACGCATTTAACTTTAGATGCCATTAGAGAGATACTATCAAGCCCAGTGGACCCAAGATAAATTAATATAAAAGTTATTCCTTGATTATGTCAGTCAGCTCTTACATCTTAGTTAAAATGCTTACGTACCAGTTTTAATTAAACACCAAGCTTTTACTGAATTTATCCAGGGTGTATCCTTAAAATGCTTTCTGCTTTAACCGATGAGTTTTAATATTTTAGATGGGGAAAGTTGCTGTACATGTTCCATGGAAATAATTTCTAGAAAACGTAGTGGAGAAATAATTGTTATCATATATATGTATAATATTATATACGTTTTGGAGAAATTAATAAAATAATAAAATCTTTATTACACAACACATCGCAAGTTAAGAAATGAACCAGGTCTGTTAAGAAAATGTTGATATTCTGAGTAAAAATGTACACAGGAGACTATCAGTGAGAAAAGACTTACTTTGACAATTTTTTTTACAACTTAACATTTGAACTTCATTACACATCTATTTATTATACACTGTCTACCAATAAAAATTTGGACATCTATGCAAATGACGATATCTGCGGTCCTGAGGTACGTCACGGCTTCCACCGGTATATATCGTGTAGGAAACAGCATAGGCATTAGTCGCATGCAAGATGCCGGGCAGTTCGGAGATCTCTGATTTCGAGAACGGTATAATTATCGGGTATCACAAATGTGGCCGATCCATAAGGGACGTATATAGCGATCTGAAGTACCCAATATCGATAGTGGCCTATGTGATTAAGAAGTGGAAAGTGAGCGGTGATTGTCGGAATGTGCCCCGAGTCGACAGACCAAAGAAACTGGGATATAAAGACCGACGGGTCGTGTCCAGAGAAATTCGAAAGAACTGCACCCAACCGATGGCTCTCATCAGGAGGAGTTTCAAGAGGCACCTGGGAGTATTGTTTCAATGAATGCCATCCGTAAGGAAGCACATCTGCTTGGTTTTCATGGTCATTCTGCTGCCCATAAGTCTTTCACCATAAAGTCCAACCGCACTTCTCCGTTAATGTGGTGCAAAGTACATCGAAATTGGACTGTAGATCAGTGGAAAGGGATTATCTGGAGCGACGAATCAATGTTCACCCTTTACGGTTCGGATGGCAGGGTCTGGGTCTGGCGTCTGCCTGGAGAACGTCTCCTGCCAGAATGCATTATGGCAACTGTCAAGTTCGGCGGAGGTGGAATTATGGTCTGGGGGTGTTTCTCCTGGTATGGACGGATACCCTTGATCCCCATTCATGGTAAGCTCAACGCCGATGCCTACTGCACTATTTTGGATGACAATGTGCTTCCTACGTTGGGACAGTTTTACGGGTTGCACCACTGTTTCTTTCGGGACGACAATGCCAGTTGTCATGTTTCGAGGTTAACCAAGGCTTGGTATGGTGCCAATCGTTTTCATCGAATGGACTGGCCTTCCCAGAGTCCAGACCTGAAACCAATCGAAAACCTCTGGAACGAGTTGGATCACCGAATTAAGGGGTGCACTGCCAGTCCAAAATCGGTGAAGGAACATGTATATCTACTCCAAGCCGAGTGGAAGACAATACCACTAACTGTAATACAAAGACTTGTAGAAAGTATGCCCTGGAGGGTTCATGCTGTAATTGCCTCTCGTGGAGGCTCTACCAACTATTGATTTTGAATAAAGTTAGTTTTTCTTTTCTATCACAGGTGTCCAAATAGTTATTGGTAGACAGTGTATTTTGCTACTTTGATCAAATCTACTTAAACCAATGGTGTACAATGGTGTGCCAAGGAGTGTTATAGAATGGTACAATGATACAGTAGAAAATTTCGTGGTTGTTCTAGTACCAACACCAGTAGACTTTGTTAAGGCATGAGTCTTACAATAGGTAGAAACTATTTCAGGTTTGATTCAGTTTTATGCTGTGCAGACTTCTCTTCAGACCACCTTTAAAATTGTGTGATGCTTGAGAGTGAGGATTTATTTGTTTTTCCTCTCCTTGAATTTTTGATGTTTCATAATACCCTGGACTTGACGCAGTCTTAGACCAGTTCAAGAGGGATAAGTCACAACACAACAAAAGGTGGGCAGTTTAACACTATGCACTGTTTTGAAAAAAGTCCTCTAGCAAAATTCTTTCGTGAACTTGTTAAAGGTTTAGCAGTTTAGTATTAATTTTTCCATCAGTCTATGTGTGAATATCCAAAATAATAACAAATTAGGACTTTTTATTAGGACACGTTTAACTTTAAATATGTGGCATACTTATCGTTAAAGACTTAACGGAAATTATCTGCAAAATAATTTATGCAATTTATATGCAAGAAAGAATTACTTGAATAAAGAATCTTTTAGGTTATGAATATCAAAAGACGCATAGTTCATTGTAGATGTTACACTTATATTTATTCCATGGCAGTAAAACGCTATAGAAACAGAAAACTATTCTAAACGAATCCGTATATAATAATAGCCTAAGTTATCTGTATGTCTGTCCTTGAATTAATGAAGCAGTTTGACATATAATAGATAGAGGCATCCATATTGGATTCTTGAGGAGTTAGGGTTGGCAATTTCGAAATCCATACCTTCACCCTCTTTCTAAAATTTAATACCATTATTTCAAGTCACATTTTCCCCGATTAAGAGCAGGAGATTAAATTTATCAATTTGTCACATAAAAAATAGGTAATTTTTTAAGCATTATGTCGTCATTCTTTTAACTATCTCATTTAATCATTAATTATTTTACATTATTCAAATATCGTCTGCATTATTTTCATACGTTTTATCACTAAAGTTAGATATTACTTAAATATTGTTTTTTATATTTGGCTTAAATACAAATTAGGTACAAATGCGATAATTTTAAATTTAACCATCGATTATTTTTTGTTGCAATGAAAATTTTTTCACCGGCATTAACAACATATTCTATCTACCTCCAGGGTATAGTAGAAATGATAGTTTCATTCATTTATTTCCATTAATTACTGTGGCAAAAAAAAATTGGGAAAAACTTAACAATAGTTTCGACGTAGCTAAGAAAACTTTGAATTATTTTTCTAAATAAATTGAGCGTGATTCTAAACTGAATTCACAGTGTCGGAAGACTTTAAAGAATTATGAAGATAAACAAATCATTGAGCGTGTACCAGATAATTCTCAGCCAAAAAAAAAAATTTTTTTTACCTGCCTCATAGGGTACTTTACAATTGGAAAATTAAAAGTTTTACTGATTCCGTCATATGACGGGCCATATGCTTGTTGTACAATAAATATAATGAAAAAAATGGTTTTAGGATGAATCCATATTAACAGGGAGGGGAAAGGTGGAATTGAATCGAATTGATATCCCAATATAATCTTGTTTACCATATAAAATACGCTTCATTTTTAAATCACACACTTGAATTCATCGACATACCCCTAATGATTGTCAAATTTAGATTTTATGTGGTAGAAATACCTCCCGAGGGTCTTCCAATTGAGATAACCAGTAGAAATAGACAATCTGCTGTATATATATAAGCCGTACTAAGTGAGATATGAGTAATATTTCACTTACTCCAGTGAAAAAAAAACACACGTTGAAATATTCAGTTCTCAAAACCGTTCTATATTGAACGAATAAATATTTTATCTCTTTTAGACAATCGTTTTAAGAGTGGAAGTCTTCAGTACATGAATTTAATACCGTTAAAAACAGAACACATGAAAGAAGATAGTGAAGAGAAAAATCAACCGTATAAAGATATTCTCTTCAAACTGTTGTGACACCTTTGATGCTCTTAAGTGATATACAGCTCCCAAAAGACGCACTAGAGTTTCGCCTGGTAGTTAAACTTTTTCCTTTTGTTTATGATAGCTGGGTAGTAAAAATAAAATATTGAGCAAAGAACTGCTGCAACGAATTTGTCATACTAACCTCTAGGCTTAGTAAACAGAATAAATGAATATATTTAATGTGAAAGCCTTTTTTTCCTTTATTGTTTAATGTGCTGCATACATTTATCACTTTGAACAGGGTACATCAAAATTGATACAGTTAAGAAGATAAATTGCTGTTCTTAGAAGCATATTTTGAACAAAAACTATTTTTTCAAGTTAAAAGGATAACTTAGATAAATAAATTGTAGTATCATGTTTCTTTTGATCGAGACTTAGAAAGTTCCTTCTGCTATTTAGGCTTTAATTTAATATCACTTCAAAATGGGATGAAATAATTTTCATTCATAAATCGTGAAAGTCGGGGAAGACATACACTGTCTACCAATAAGTATTTGGACACCTATGATGGAAAAGAAAAACTAACTTTATTCAAAATCAATAGTTGATAGAGCTTCCACGAGAAGCAATTACAGCGTGAACCCTCCGGGACGTACTTTCCACAAGTCTTTGTATTACAGCTAGTGGTATTGTCTTCCACTCGCCTTGAAGTAGATATACAAGTTCCTTCACCGATGTTTGACGGGTAGTGCACCCCTTAATTCGGCAATCCAACTCGTCCCAGAGATTCTCGATAGGGTTCAGGTCTGGGCTTTAGGCAGGCCAGTCCATTCGATGAACTTCATTGGCACCATACCAAGTCTTGGTTAACCTCGAATCAGGACAACTGGATTGTCGTCCTAAAAGTAACAGAGGTTCTACCCGTAAAACTACCACAACGTAGGAAACACATTGTCATCCAAAATAGGGCAGTAGGCATAGGCGTTGAGCTTACCATGAATGAGAACCAAGGGTCCCAGTCCATACCAGGAGAAATGCCCCCAGACCATAATTCCACCTCCGCCGAACTTGACTGTTGCCATAATGCATTTTGGCAGGAGACGTTCTCCAGACAGACGACAGACCCAGACCCTGCCATCCGAATGATAAAGGGTGAACCTAGATTCGTCTCTCCAAAGAACTCGTTTCCACTGATCTACGGTCCAATTTCGATGTGCTTTGCACCACATTAACCGATCAGCGCGGTTGGACTTTGTGATCAAAGGCTTATGGGCAGCAGCACGACCATGAAAACCAAGCAGATGTGCTTCTTTATGGATGATATTCATTGAAACAATACTCCCGGATGCCTGTTGAAACTCCTCGCGGATGAGGGCCATCGGTTGGGTGCGGTTCTTCCGAAATTATCTGGACAGCACTCCTTGGTCTCTATCTTCCAGTTTCGTTGGTCTGCCCGATTCGGGGCACATTCCTACAATCACCGCTCACTTTCCACTTCTTAATCACTTAGGCCATTGTCGATTTTGGATACTTCAGATCGCTAGATATGTCCCTTAAGGATCTGCCACATTTCTGATACCCGATAATTACACCTTTCTCGAAATCAGAGGGCTCCGAACTGAGCGACACCTTGCATGCGACTAATGCCGACGCTGTTTCTTACATGATGTATACCGGTGGAGGACGTGATGTACCTCAGGACCCCAGATATCATCATTTGCATAGGTGTCCAAATACTTATTGGTAGACAGTGTATAAACGGTTTTGCACACAGAATAATTATAGGAAAACATTAAATATAATTTAATGACAAATATCAAGTCAAGGAAGATTCAGCAATTTTAGTGAAATTTTTATGAGCACGTATATATATATGTGTTTCATTTCAGTTTAAAAACATAAAAATAATATTTATATAGTACTCATGCTATTTTCCTTGACTCTCCTCCCGTTACCCTCTGAACTATGCTCGTCGGTTACCTTTAGCTCTGGGAACTGCAGATGATGGTTGATCCGCTCCTGTCATCCCAGCAAAATTAAGGACAATCTTACACGGTGTTTCAAAAATGACCGGTATATTTGAAAAATCAATAAAAACTAAAAGAGCAGCTATAAAAATACACCATTTATTGCAATATGCTTGGGACAACAGTAAATTTTCAGGCAGACAAACTTTCAAAATTAGTTACAATATTTCACAACAGATGGCGCTGCAAACTGAAAATCTACTATATTTTCCAAATATCCACCATGCTCAGCCATAGTATGGCGTAGTCTCGGAACGAAATTATCAGAAGCCCGTGTAAACGTCTCACGTCAGGCAATCTTCTGTTCTAAGGAATAAACCATTTTTTCAAAGCAAACTTGCAATCAGCATACGCTTACAGCAAAAAGACGCCTTACAGAAAGGCGAACTCACAGACTCCGTTTACCTCTATAGCTTTCAAAGCGCCATCTGTTGTTGAAAATTGTAACTATTTTCGGAAGTTTGTCTGCCTGAAAATTTACTGTTGTCCCAAGCATATTGCAACAAACGGTGTGTTTCTTTCACTACCCGTTTAGTTTTTATTGATTTTTCAAATATACCGGTCATTTTTGAAACAACGTGTATCAACTATAACAATTAAGTTTTTTTGTAACAATGATAATAAAATAAAATGCACGATACTTCGAATTTTCTTCTCTAAAGTCTAATTTAGAGTCAATATGTTGGTTTGACACAAGAACTGGGTACCACCGCCAACTTGGCGATAAAACTCTATGGTAGCTTAACATTTTCTCCTGATCTCGCAGTGTCCACACAATCTGTATCTACTTTTTGATTTATATTATATTGGTACCCAACTCACCTTGAGCAACCCTTTCCTTGTGCATTAAATTCCCGTAATGTCGTAAAAAGATATAGTGCACCATTAGCAGTTTGTTTACTTTACTATTTGTTTTAGTAAATATCGCCAATAATTTCGCCACATTTACCAAGGGATACCTTATTAAGTATTACCCAATATGTTCGTATTTCAAACTTATTTCAGTCCTTGGCCCTACATAGAAATGTAAAAAAAATCTTACTGAGAACACCTACTTGGTTGCAGCCGCTTCTTTCCTTAATCTCTCTCTTTTCCCTTCTATCGCTATAAATATATTTTCTACGTTGATTAATCAAAATACTTATCTTTTTTTATTCACAGACAATTCACTTCATTCCGTCATAGAAAGGGAAGAAAGATTTAGGACAATTTTCTGTTGCACCATAACTTTATCACTAATAGATCAATTTTAGTTCCTATATTTTTAATGTACTACTTCTTGCTCAGAGCAGAATTATTGTTCCCTTACTATTGGTTGTCTTCCTCAACTTATTGGTCCTCAGAATCTGCAGCTATTCCTTGTACCTATGAAAGCAATTTTTTATTCACTGCTCTGACGATCATTTTACTCATAGCAACTGTTGCAGACAGGCTTCAAAATTCTCTAATATATAAAATGCAAAAAAAAATGAACAAAAATAAAAGATGCTATAGAAATTGTTGAAAAAACCCATAAAAATTATAAAATAAATAGGTTAAGTGTGCTCTGTACAACAAAAATGTTTTGTAATGTGCGTAATGTAGGAATCTTGTAATTGTACTTGAACCATGTACCTCATATAATTCGTATATCTATGTCACAATCTTTTGTTAGCTACTGAACTTAACTCCTGAGTCCTTTAATTTATAATTTTATTGAGCTTTAGTATTAATTATAAGATCTGCTCATTTTAATTTCGGTTTTACCATGTATCACGTATTTTCCGATCCAGTGTAATAGAACTTCTGATCCTGAGATCATGGCCCAGATGGATCGGAATAAACCATCTCGTAAGTGTCCTGTGAGAGTTAAATCATTCTATATACGGTCAGTACCGGCTATATGGTCACCCGTTTATAGGGTCACACCACTTATATGGTCAGTTTTCTAAAATCTCGTCTAACTTAATATATGGTCACTAACTTGTTATATGGTCAGTTCCATGTTTTCAACAAGTTTCCGTTTTTTTTTCTTTTTCTTTTTTTTTCTTTTAAGTCAATGCAAAATCGGAGAGGACCTGAATTCAAGCCTTTATTTCCCTCCCTTTCCCTCTTTCTTGTTTGTGTAGACATCACCTTTCTCAATTCTCTTGCCCCTTGACAAGAAGTAGACATCAGTCTGTTTATTGGTTGAAGTTATCTCTCCCTGCTTAAGTTGAAATTGAGACAAAACAAGTAAAGGAAAATTTGCATTTGGATCATACGTCACGAATAAGAACGTTCATTTTTTAATTATCCCTTCGAAAAGAAAGAATTTATCATTTGCTGCCAAAAATGAATTGATTGAAAATTTTAAAAAATCTAATCTTTTAAAGGCTATTTTCGCCAAAGCAAATTCGTTTACTCGGACGACATTAAATAGCATTTTATCTGCCAAATTTTGGTCCTCAAGTGTTGAAATCGGTGATCAAGAAAGAAAACGTCAGCGCTTGTCACCTTATGGAAATGTGGATAAGGCTCTTCTGTTATGGATTAATAATGCACAGTATATGCACAATATGGTTGTATTGTTCCGCATATATGGTCACCCCTCTTATGTGGTCTGATTTTTCTGGAGCGCTGAGCTGACCATATAATCGATTAAGACTGTACTATATTTTTTATATTTTCTGAATTCATTTCATATTTTAGGATCAATCCAAATACAAAATACTGAATCGATTTTACCATCCAAGTTCTTAAATTAAAAGATACAAATAGGTTTTTACCTGGCGTGCTATTTTTACTTAATTTTCCGTTAGTGTTTAATATTAAGAACCATTTCATTTAACAAAAAATTAATAATGGAATTTCTTTTTCTTTTTATTTTCTAGTATCATCTGCCAACGACCTGTACTCAGAATCTCCGTGTGAACTTCGCTCATTATCTGCTTACAAGGACATCCACGGAAACATATGGGGAGTCGGAGATGGAAACCTGTGGTGGTTCAACGCTACCAATCTGTCCTGGTCACTTCTTCCACTTCCAAACGGGACTGCATCCTCTGAACCTTGGAGAGTAGCCTGCGGTGATCCGAGGAAATACATCGCTGTGGTCGGAAGAAACGCATCTCTTGTTCTTCATTTGCCATGGCAACACTGGCAGTTCGTCGATACAGATGATGTCAGCTTAGGATACGTCGATAAAGATGCTACTTGGTGTGTTCTGGGATTTCTATTCGGTATAGACCCGTTAAGGGAAACGCTTTACCTTTTGGATCCTGAAGAAGCCCACTGGACTGTCAGACAAGATCTACCGGTGATGAATAACGTAAATTGGTCCACTCCACTTGGAGTGGTGAATACTTGGATAGGATTCGAAGGAGAGCTTATATTGGTAGAAAGATTCGGTGAATACAGACATGTTATGTACACGAATTCATCAGGGATATCATGGGTCACGACGGCAGAAAAAACCTCTAGTAATCTATGGCCTGACCTGGACAAGAGTCTTCGGTCCCTGGCATGGAATCTGGGATCAGACAGAATGTGGTTATGGGTGGGTGACGAAAATGGACATGCTCACTTGTGGGCTTACAACTACAACACAAGCATCTGGGAGAGGGGCAATAGGGAATTTGAGAAAGAACTTCCACGCTTGGACAGCATCCTAACAGCTTGGGAAGAAGAAGATAAATACTGTGTTCTCAAGCGAAGTTCTGATTGCACTGCTCAGTACACCACGAGCGACACGCTGTGTTGGTCTGAAGATGAAATGATCTCCGATGAACCGTTAACTGATCAACTGACTCCACCTATTCGACTTACCACTAGTCAAACAACTGACGTTACCACCAAAACAGAAAAATTAGGATCGAATTCAAACTCTACTTCAACATCTAGGGTCATTTCCCCGCCGACGTCCACGCATAGTCCTACAACCTCATCCAAGGCAGACATCTTGAATCCCATAAAACCTGTTGTCACGAAATATGCTCCGAAAGCTACCTGGAAACCAATGGAAAAAGACAACGATGTTGTTTCCATAACACCAGCTCGAAACTCCCCTTGGCATCAACACACTAGCGTATTCGGGTCGGTCATATTTTTTGGAACATCCCTGACTATATTTGGTTTGGTGGGGGTTTTCTGGTGCATACGGAAGTGCGTCCATTTCCCAAAAGAGGCCCTCCTCTTGCGAGATCCCCCGTCTGTTCGCTACACGGCCATTCCAGATTCTCTCGGATACGATTCCCGCAAGCCGACTCCAGCAACCTACACTGTGATTCCTGATTCGATTGCTTAAGGCATTCTTCTGGAACGGAGAACAAAGCAAAGATGAGAATTTTGAATAGAATTTAAGTTTTAAAAAAAAAAGAAAATGTATTTCAGTACTCGTGTTTTTTAAAAACATTTGGTGATACAAAATGCAGATTTTAAGCATACCTTTCAGTTGATGTTATCGTGCACTACGTGTTCAGTTTACAATGTTAAATTACTGCACAGTAGATATTCAGTCGCTTAAAATTGCATGCTCATCACCTGTGGAAATGTCTCATCAGAATGTTAGCTCATAAATAACTAATGAGTTAAACCTTAGTCCACAGCTCATTGAGATATCATGGTAAAATTTTCCTAGTTGGTATCTTTTATTTTACTTAGAACCCAATGTAAGATATATCATGAACTTCGAAGAAAACAGTATTTAAATCTTACATTTACTTTACATTTTTTAATTTAAAGACATGCAGGAATTCTAATGTTCTCAAACTTGAACTTTACTAGATCAGAAGACAAAAGTGTTCAACGACATATCATCTCTTATACTAAATTGAAATATTTTATCTCACCTAAATCTCGTGATATTAAAAATAATTCGGAATATCTATTTTTCAGAACTCGAACATAAAGATTTAATAATAAATAAAAAGCAAATTTTACTCCATAAAGTTTTTAGCATATTAATATAAAAATAAAATCCATCAAAGTTTCCCTTTATAAATGAACTATTGTTAGTAACTTAATTGGCTTCAAAAAAAATCACCACATATCATATGTATTTTAGTGAAGTCTTTAACGAAATTGAATTTATAATCTAACAATTTTAGAACCCAATTTTTTTTTAAATTATAATTATACGTAGAGCATAGGAAATTCTAACGTCTGCATGTGTTAAACTACAAATTGTTCAACATTCCACGTACAACTCGGAATATATGTTGTTAAGATCGACGTCATATTGATGTTGAGATAACTTTTGCTTTCTGGCCAGTAACTGAGTATATGACAGTTACGTTGCGCTGAGCTTTTACATTATAGCCAAAGAAATGGAGGCCAAAATATGAGCTTTTTTAACATATCTTGTATTGTCCAGTTATAAAAAGAACTATTAATTGAACTGTGTTTAAAAGCTTATTGAAACTGCAGTAGTAACGCTGTATGATTTAGCTATTTATTAGACATCGTGAACTAGAAATATAGTAGCTTGAAAAGTAGTAGACATTAATCATACAGTTAATGTTTATGTATTAACGGGTAACTCACATGTTAGCAGATATATATATATATATATATATATATATATATATATATATATATATATATATATATATATATATAAGGTTTAACTTCTGTAAAGATTAACTTCAAGTAAAGATTTTATACTTTATATGTTTATATATTAACTGTCTAGGAAACTCCTTACATTTTTATTAACCTCTTGATTTTTAGCTTTCACACGAGAAGAAAATTTTAATACTTACTGCATACTACTTGCCTTATGAAAATTTCCAATAAGAGATTTGAAAAAAAATTTTCAATTTTACAACTCCTCTTCAACCTCCACTCAAAATACAGTTTCTTTTAAGTCAAAGAGTTTTTTGCTGGATGAGATCCCGCCTACCCTCCCTCATCCCTTTGGACTAACTTTCTGATGATGTTAGTCCAAAGTGATGTGATGGTGAATGTGATGATGATGATGCGTGATGATGTGATGAGTGAATGCTCAGTTCTGTGATTAAGTGAATGTTTCAGTCTATTTAGTATGAATGTTATGTGTTTCCTTTGTGTTTTCTTTGTTAATTCAATTAGATTTTAAATATTCAATTTTTGTAAAATTTTTCCTCAAAATGTTGTTTTTGTTTATGTATCAATTTGTTGAGTTACGATTCCCTCGCCAGATTTCAAACGCCACGCTGCAAGCACGCCAATTTCGCCAAATGTGGTTGAAGCACCAACAAGATCCATGATTAGAAACAGGAGAGTGGGCTAAGAAGAGGAGTTGAAAAATATGATGAAAAGGAACTGAATACAAATAGTAAATATCTATTAAAGTTTGTGATGCACAAAGACATTAAGTACCTATACTTGGAAGTGCTTCCTAATGCTATACTGAATAGAAATAATAAAAAACCTCTGATAAATATCTTCAAAATCTTAAAATAGTATAGGATAGGCAAAATTTCTAGAGGAAATACTTATTGTATTTCCGAAGAATGCGCAGCTTCTTTGTTTACATTTCAAAAGGGCAATTTTGAAAGGAAATAATGAATAGAACTTAATTATATTTTTACGGTTCTGAAACTTGATCATTTTTCAATTAAGTCAATTCACCATCCTCTTTTCCAAATTAACTTTTCGAAAGTAAGTTATATTCTGTTCATTTAACAATTTGAATATTTGACCGTAATTACTTTTTATAAAAAATATAATTTTGGATGTAATTATTTTTTTACTATTAATTTATTTTTTCTGTTTTTTTTTTCGGTTAAAATTTTGCACAGTTTTTAGACAAAATAAATTATAATATTTTGAATGATATGCATTATTTTATTATAAGTTTATATATTTCTAGTTCTTTAGATGAAATTTTGTAATCATTTTATGAAAAAGTAAGTTTTACATTTTGGGCTGAAATTTTTATTTTATTATTAATTAATTTATTTTCAGTTTATTTGGTTAAAATTTTCCAAAGGTTTTGAGATAAAACAAATTATTCACATAAATACATTCCACAAGAACTTGACTTCAAGTTAAGCTATTCCTTTAAGTTTTAATCTCTAAAGTATTTTATAGGAAGTTATAGGATATTTTTGCAGTAAGTTCATATGACTTAAGTTGATAATTAGTGATTTACAATTCGTTCAATTTATAATCGAATAGTTGAAATGTAAATGTTTAATTAATAGCTGTATCTTATATTATGTTTTTATTGAAATAATTATTTTATTTCTAACTAGTTTCCTACACTTTTTTTTATAAAATTTAGAAAATTGTTAGGATAATATAACTATTTACATTTGGATCTATAACAATTTTATTTATTTATTAGTTAATTTTTAGCTTTTTCGTTTGAGATACTTTCAAGATAAATTTTATAATTTTTTTATCAAATCTTAGTTTATCATTAATTTATTTATTTATAGTTTATTTTGTTAAAATTATGATAAAATAATCATTTACATGAATACAATAATTGATTTCAAGCTAAATCTTTTCTTTATTAAGCATTGAAATAGATATGTAATTATTTATAGCTCATTTAATTTATGACAGTTTAGTTGAATTATATATTTCTATTATCTTTTGGATATATAACTATTTTATTTATTTTAAATCAATAATTAGCTTTTTTATTAGTGATAGTTTCACGATAAATATTATAATTTTTTTATTAAATCCTAGTCAATTATTAATTTATTTATTTAAAGTTTATTTGGTTAAAATTCTGATAAAAGAATTATTTACATGAGTGCAATAATTGACTTCAATCTACATGTTTTCTTTATGCTTTATCCTCTAAATTATTTTCCATGAAAATTTCCGGAATAAATTTGCTTGATTTAAGTGGATATGTAATCATTTATAGCTCTAAATGAGCTATATATTTGTGACAGTATACTATTATCTTTTGGATATATAACTTTATTTTAAGTTATAATTAACTTTTTCGTTTGTGATAATTTTATGATAAATTTTATAATATTTTTTATCAAATCTTTATTTAATCATTAATTTATTTATTTATAGTTTATTTAGTTAAAATTTTGCAAAAGTTCAGTGATAAAATAAATTATTCATATAAATTCAATCCACAAAAACTTCAAGTTAAATTATTATTTAAGTTTCAAACTCAAAAACAGTTCACTTGAAATATTTTACAGTAAATTTACGTG
Source organism: Pardosa pseudoannulata (assembly GCA_032207245.1). Classification (NCBI taxonomy): domain Eukaryota; kingdom Metazoa; phylum Arthropoda; class Arachnida; order Araneae; family Lycosidae; genus Pardosa; species Pardosa pseudoannulata. The sequence goes on along the minus strand of CM063511.1, from coordinate 95,289,063 downwards.
ACTTAATTTAATAATTAGTCATTTGATTTATACTCGAATACTTGAACTGTAAATAATTCAGAGTAAAATTTTAATAATTAATAGTATCTAATATTTTGGATGTAACAATTATTTTATTATTATTATATTTATTATTACATTATTTAGTTTTCATTTGGTTAAAACTTGCAAAATAGTTATGATAAAATAATTATTTTATCATTCATTTATTTATTTATAGTTTATTTAGTTCAAATTTTGCAAAAGTTCAGAGGTAAAATAAACTATTCATATAAATTCACTCCACAAAAACTTCAAGTTAAATTATTATTCCTTCAAGTTTCAAACTCAAAAACAGTTCACTTGAAATAGTTACAGTAAATTTAAGTGACTTAATTTAATAATAAGTCATTTGATTTATACTCGAATACTTAAACTGTAAATAATTAACAGTAAAATTTTAATAATTAATAATATCTTATATTTTGTATGCAACAATTATTTCATTATTATTTTATTTATTATTGCATTATTTAGTTTTCATTTGGTTAAAACTTGCCAAATAGTTATGATAAAATAATTATGTACATAAATACGATCAACAAGAATTGACTACAGGCTAAATCTTTTATTCGAACTTTATCCTCTAAAATATTTCCCAAGAAATATTTCAGATTAAGCTCGCCTGATTTAAATGGATATGAAATTATTTATAAGTCTATGGCAAAACAATTGATAATAAATAATTAAATGGATAAATAATTATTTATATATTTAGGACAAAATAATTGATAATAAATAATCCTTTCTATGATCTTTTGGAAGTAACAATTATTTCATTTATATTAAGTTAATTTTTAGTTTTTTGGTTTGTCATAGTTTTATAATAAAAAATTTATAATTATTTTAGATAATTATTTTTGAATCATTGTTTTATATTATATATAATTATCAATTTATATATTTATAGTCTTTTTTTGGTTAAAATTTTGCACAGGTGATAAATAATTCGTTTACATAAATATGATCAACAAGAACTTAACTTCAAATTAAACTCTTACTCCAAGTTTGGACATCTATAATATTTTCTGTGAAAAACTTTAAATTAAATTCGCTTAATTTAAATTGATTTATAATTATTTAGAGCTCATTTAATTTAACCATATTACTGATCTGTAAATACTTGATTAATAGCTATATATTTTTACTAAAGTCTTTAAAACTCCTAACACCGATACATACAATTTAAGAAACAACAAAGCTCTGCTTATACGACTAATTGAGTTGCCCGTTAATGCGGAATAAAATGTCTGATGCATAACGCACAAAGTTTGTAAAGATTTTAAGGTGAAATGTGCTTTCATTAGAACTTGAGTTTGGAACTTAAAACTGGTTGGGAATTTTGCTGTGTTTGAATAGAATTTTATTTCTCAAACTGCTTATATGGAAAAATATTCAAATCAAATTTAATTATTATAACATATTTAAGAACAAAATTATCAATTTCTTCCAAATTAAACTTACTTTAGTTTTTAAAACGTATTGAATTTGTTTAATGTCTTGCAACATCATATATGATAGTCTTTATTCTTCAACTTGTATATTTATATTCATTTTGGTTTAAACAGAACATGCATCTGGAAAAAACATCAAATCTTTGACATAGAATATTTTATATTACTTTCAAGCAAACGTTGTAAATTTAAGTTATTCTGAAATTGCTTTCAAAAATAAATAATGACTTTACCACTCACCCGAATATAAAACAACCAAGTCCCTTGAAACGGTTACAAAACTGTTTTGAAACTTGAATTCAAGTTTAGAACGTTTCACTCATGGACATGAGCCAAATTGTTGCCATAATAACTAAAGTTAATTCTACGTGATCAGTGTAAAAAAGAAATAAAATAAATCTAAAATTCGTCAAAAAACCGTCATGATATTTAATTTAAGAGCACGGTGAGAGCTCTTATAAAACTCTTCAGAAATTTGAATTTGAAGTTTGAAATGCTTTGGAAATGGATATGAGCCAAATTGTTGCCATAATAACCAAACTAAAGTCTACATGATCAGATGAAAAAGAAATGATTAATTCTAAAACGAGTGAAAAACTGTGATGTCACTTAATTTAAAGCATAATAAGAATTCGATATAAGACTCTTTTGTAACTTGAATTCAAGTTTTAAGCGTGTTAGAAACGGATATGAGGCAAACTGTTGCCATAATAAACAAACTTAATGCTGCGTGATCAGTTGAAAAAGAAATAAGAAGATCAAAAATTCGTCAAAAACTGTGATTTCATTTGATTTAAAGAGTAAGAGCTCGCTATAAAACTCTTTTGAAACTTTAATTCAGTTTTTAAGCGTGTCACAAACGAACGTGAACCAGACTGTTGCCATGACAAACAAACTTAATACTGCATAATCAGTTTTAAAAAAAATCGTCAAAAACTGTGATGTTTTTTGATTTTAAAGCACAGTAAGTGCTCGCTATTAAATTCTTTTGAAACTTGAATTCAAGTTTTAAGCGTGTCACTAACGAACGTGAGCCAAACTGTTGCCATAACAAACAAACTTAATACTGCATGATCAGTTCAAAAATAAATAAAAATATCAAAAATTCGTCAAAAACTGTGATGTCATTTGATTAAAAAGCACAGTAAGAGCTCTCTATAAAGCTCTTTAGAAATTTGAATTCAATTTTTAAGCTTGTCACTAACGGACATGAGCCAAACAGTTGCCATGACAAACTTATTACTGCAAAATATGTTCAAAAATAAATAACACCAAAAATTAGGCAAAAATTGTAATGTCATTTGATTTAAAAGCACAGTACGAGCTTTCCATAAAACTCTTTTGAAACTTGAATTCAAGTTTTAAACGTGTCACTAACAGACGTAATACAAACTGTTGCCATAACAAACAAAATTAATACTGCAGGATCAGTTTAAAAAAAATAAAAACATCAAAAATTCGTCAAAAACTGTGATTTCATTTGATTCAAAAAGTAAGAGATCACTATAAAACTCTTTTGAAACTTGAATTCAATTTTTAAGAGTGTCACTAGCGGATGTGAGCCAAACTGTTGTCATAAAAAACAAACTTAATACTGCAGGATCAGTTCAAAAGTAAATAAAAACATCAAAAATTCGTCAAACACTGTGATGTCATTTGATTTAAAAGAACAGTAAGAGCTCGCTATAAAGCTCTTTTGAAACTTGAATTCGAGTTTAAAACTTTCCTTCATTTAAATCTCCTTTATGTGAACTAAATTGTTGCTATAGAAGTAAAATTTAATACTACGGGATCAGTTCAAAATAAAAATAAAGAATTCTAAAACTCGTAAAAAAAAACTGTGATGTCAGTTAATTTTAATTTATCTAAGCTTCTTGAGACTTGTCAACGTTAGCACAACTCGATGTCAAGAATGCAGATAGAAAATGACAGAATGAAGATGGGGATTCTTCTCATTAAGTTTTTTAGATATTATATTGTAAAGATATTAAGATATTAATATTACTCCAGCATTCAGCAGGAAGTTTAGGGGGAAAAGATTCAACGTATTTGCTGTCTCGCAAAGAAAAAAGAAATACAGCATTTCACTGCAGAGAAAGAAAAACACGCCAACCTTAATTAACCCATGAATGGAACATTGATTAATCCCGGCGACTGACAACTATTCATTCGTGTGTCAGGTGTTGCCAATATTATTCCTTAAATTAAGCTTCATTACTTTTAGTAAAGATCTCGAGTATGTAAGCTTATTGAAACTGCGTAAGAAAATGAAAAAATATTAATTGAAAAATTTTGCTGTGACCAAAACTAAATGCTAAATTTATGACGCTTAAAAAGATTTTAAAAAATCTTGTATTATAGATAAATTAAAAGAACTTTTATAGATATGACCAATATAATAACCGAGAGCAGAACTTATTAAAATTATGATAATATTACTATAACTATACAAATAAGTCAAAGTGATGCCCAAACGCAAAACTTTTTAAAAGCTATTACTATTCAACATAAAATTTCAATACCTAATTATATAAGCATATTTGCTATCTGAAACATATCCGATTGTAATAAGTAATTTTCTATTGAAAACATAGGAATTATTCCGTTTTCAAACTAAATACATATCACACAAACAAAGAAAATTTGTAACTCTAAGTTTTCTTAGGAATTTATCAGAAATTTATTAAAAAAGTAATTTCTGAACAACTAATTGCATGAAAGATGTTCTAAAATTATTAAGGCAATATCATATAAATTTTATTTTTTGTTAAAGTTGTCCCTATTTAGATATTAAGGAACTTACGTGGATTTATATTTGTTTTAAGTATAAAAACTTTTATAAAACATACTCTGATATGAAAGAAAAACTGGAGATTTCCTACATGAAATATACCTGCTAATAGTTTAAAAAAATCTGGTAAATGGGACTGATTAATTTTTTTAACTATTTGTATATTTTAATATATTTTCAAACTTGAAGTTTTATACGGAATAATATATACTATATTGTAGAGCGAAAAAATACAATTTCTAGATTTCTTAATTTCCTAAAATCAGGGCCGTAACTAAGGCGTGGCAAAAGTGGCATTTGCCAAGGGCGCAGCAGTCATTGGGGCGCAGCACCGTGATGAAAATGAGGTCCGAAAAAGGATGATTCACCCCGAGTAGAAATACGGAAATGTTGAAAAATAATTTTTTATTATAAAATACAATTTTACTCATAAAATAAAATGTGTTTTAAAATTCTTTTTTTATGATTTTTCTTATTTTTTTAAATGCTTCCAGAGAATAAACTTATTATAGATTCTTACAAAATGTTTACCAAATACTTCTAATATGCCTTAATATAAATCCGGTTATTCGTTTTTTAAAATTTGAATTTATTAAATTTATTAAAAATGAATTTAAATTTAGAAATTCGTCAATGTTTTTATGAAAATTCAATGTACAAATTCAATAATATTCCTCTCAATATATTATTTAATTCATCAGCAAAATAATACCTCCAGAATGTTCAAAAATATTTTTAAGCATTAATAAATAGAAAAAAGATTGAAAATTAACATACTAGGAATATTTTAAGAATTGACAAAATATTTTATGAATTCATTCTAAATATATGATATAGCCAAAAAAAAAAAGTTTATACATTTTCTCACTATATTTGGTTGTTGGAGCGTGTACCAGGGTTTTGCCACGGGCTCCAAAAGACCTAGTTACGGCTCTGCCTAAAATTGAACTAAAATAATTTCAAATTGGGCGGGGTGAATTTTGTAATTTTTCCCAATTAAATATGAGAAAACAATACATACAATATACTTTTCCTTTTTCAATATTTTAGTTAACTATATAATAGATAAATTGAAATGTGATAATATGGTAAGACTTGTCAATACAGAAAAAGTCTTGGCTAGGCCATCATCGAAATTGGGATAAATTCCAATTTAAAGGAAGATTCTATGAGTTGTTATACAAAGTTGTTTTAACTGGAAACCGTTACAGATGAAGATTTGGAAGACAGTAATTTATATTTATTTTCTCAGACCGTCGTCAAACTAGAAATAAATTAGAATTTAACGATGTGAGAAAGAATCCCAGTGTACAATGTTTTAGTATGTCACGATAACCAGAAATGATAGTAGAGTTCAGTTACTGTAGATTTCAAATCATCGTAGACTGTCGTGTATACCATTCTGAATACCATACCATTATCGTTACATTGGACAAATTCTAACAATCACTTTTTCCTTTGTGTAAGTTTTCTTGCCTCGCCAGCCCATCTGGTGTACAAGGCTAAGCCAGCCAAATGAAGACTGAAATTAACCCTCCAAGAACTTTTCAACTTTCTTCATCCGATCGTGGACAATCGTGACAAATTCTGTGACGAACTCTTCCAGTGGTTCAAAATGTGACATTGTGATCTTATTTTCTTTTTCTGAGATTCAATTTGTTGCTGTGCTTCCCTCCATTTGACTCTGAAGCAGTCCACAGTTTATAGTGATTTAAGATTTTATTGTCAAATATCATAATCATGAATGTGAGAAATATCTAAAGAATAAAATTGTTATGTATGTATCTGTGCTTTGTTTATTCAAAAACGTAAGATTTCGTCATATATATTTAATCGCTTTTATTTAACTTTACTTGTGTGTCAGTTAATATTTTTAAAATCAATTTTTAACTACCATTTTGACTAACTAGAGATATTAAATTTTGCACTTAGGTTTAATTCGGTCACAATACAACATTCAATCATTGAAAATTAGATGAGAGAAAAAAAATAACAATATCAATTTGGCAAATGCAAAAAGTTGATCAGGGATTCCATAATTCCAATAGCAGAGATTTTAAACTAGTGTCGCCATCTATCAGCAAGTTGTATAGTTAAAAACTAAAACTCAATTTTATTTTTTAATGTACTTTTTATTGCTTTTCTGGTTAAATAAAAGCGATTTTAAAAAAATATTTTTTAAATGTAGATTATTACTTCTTCTACTCCAGAGATAACAAACCTATGACACAAGTGACACTAGACGACACGTGACAGGTACACATTAAATTATTTTTATTCGTTGGAAACAACATTATTAAAACTTATCTTCAAGACTAGCAGCCATCAAATACAGATTCAGAAACGATACAATCATGAGCTCGATTATGACATTTAATGGGCCAAAAGGGTACCTAGTGCCCTCACCAAAATAGAATAGAAGTTCCTTAAGGGGATACTGACTTTTTCTTGGGGAAGTGTGTGAGTAAAATGAGTTGTTAAAAGAGAATCCAAACTAGATTGTAAATAATGATATAGTTTTGGTTTTGGTTCCTTTTATTTTAATATAAAATTGGTATGCAACAAAACTAATGTTTCGAAATACAGAAAAAGGATTTTTTCAGAAAAAGAGCACTTACAACTGCTGTCGTCTCCTTCATTGATTCAAATAATTTGATTTTATGAACATAGCAGTCTAATTAAGTGACACCATAAAAGGCTTCTACCCCATACAAAAAGGAATTTTTAAATAAATGTCACTTAAAACTTCTACCAGAGCAGTAACTAGGGCGTGTCAAAGGTGGCATTTGCCACGGGCGCACCAGTCACAGGGGCGCCTCACCGTGAGGAAAATGAGTTCCGAAAGAGGACGATTCGCTCTAGTAGAAATAAGAAAAAGTTGAAAAATAATTTCTTTATTATAAAATCCAGTGTGTCTAAAAATAATTTTTTTATAATTTTTTTCTTTTTTTTAAATGGTCCTAGAGACTAAATTTATTATAGATTCTTACAACATGCTTACCTAACACTACTAATATGCCTTAATATAAATCCGAGTATTCATTTTAAATTTTGAATTTATTAAAGTTATTATTGCTTTATAAGACCATATTCGACCAATCCTCTCATATGCTGCTGAAGCATGGGCATTAACTGAAAAAAAACAAAGAAACTGGCTGTTTTCGAAAGAAAAGTACTCCGCATCATTTGAAATGCAACGACACCTGGATGAAAAGTACAAATTCCGAAATCTATAAGATTTTTAAGGAGCCAGACATAATAAAATTCATTTCTATTCAACGTTTGAAATGGGCAGGACACGTGATTAGAATGAAGGACGACCGAACCACCAAGAGGATCTTCGAGGCCAAACCATTGGGAACTCGTAAAAGGGGAACACCAAGAATTCAGTGATTGACTGCCTTGAAATAGACTTAAATATCCTAAAAATCGAAAACTGTAAGAGTCTATCCAAAAAAAAAAGAGACTCCTGGAACTCGATTCTGCGGAAGGTCATGGCCCACCCTGGGCTGGCGCTCCATTGAAGAAGAAGAAAACTAAATTTAAATTTAGAAATTCGACAATTTTTTTATGAAAATTCCACGTACAAATAAAAAATATTCCCCTTAAATAAACTTTTCAGTTTCTCAGCAAAATAATACCTTCAGAGTGTTCAAAAGAATGTTTAAATATTAATGTAGAAATAGAAGAAAAAATTAAAAATTAATATACTAGTAACACGTTACGAATTAACAAAATATTTTATGAGTTCATTCCGAATATATGATATAGAAAAAAAAACCTCTTTACATAATTTCTCACTATGGTAGTAGGGGCGCAGACCAGTTTTTTGCCACGGGCTCTAAAGGGCTTAATTACGATCCTGATATTAGAGCTATTGTGCATTCACAATGTTATAGCAATTCTCACTTTGTGACCAGAGAGCAAAGAATATTTTTTAAAATTAAAGATTTTTATATAGTTTATAGGGGGTTTAAAGATTTTTAAAAGTAATACAACAAGCAGCACAGTGGACATTATAAACAGTAACCTGAAAATAATAAACAGTAATTTAACTGGCACACTAGTCGACAAAGGTTCGTCATCCCTGTTTAGTCATTCTAGTTGAATTTTATGGAGTCACAGCCATCGATGCATCAATCAGCCATTCAATATCTTAACTAACGAGCATTACTTCCATTAAAATATAAATACGCATTAGTTGTAATATCAACTATACTATTAATATTGTTATGTAATATTGTTACATACCAATATTACATAACATTTTGTTATACTTTACATGTTATTAATACTATAAATCGTATTACTATATAATACTGAATTATTAATCATTTATTTTATCTTAAAGACAATGTTATATTTTGTCTATGACTCGATAAAATACAATATCATCGGCCAGTCTAAGAGAAGAAAATAAAATTTGGAAAAAATATCACTCATTAGAAATATTGCTGCTTGGATTTCCATAGCCGGTAGAAATCGGCTTACAGCAGTAGGTCTCACTAATTAGCTCTAGGACAGGTAAAAGTTAATCGCAAAGCACCAAACCAACCCAAATCAGCTTGTAACAATATTGAATTTACTGATCAATTAGCAATTCTAGTCAAATTTATGACAGTTTTTGAAGTAGGGATAAAAAAAATTAACACCTTTTCTGTTAAGGCCGCAGATCATGCGACGAAGAAAACAAAATTATAGGGGAGAGTTCATTAGTCTCTACTGACAAGTTTCTTTCAATTTTGCGATTATTTGTGTATTTTAAAAGATAAGAAAACATGCAAGATTCTAGTCCACTTGGTATACTGTGAACCTTTGCTCTGAGTCACATATCTGAATTTTCTACACGCATGAGGAAGTTCGGTTTGGTACGCTAGGACCTACTGTTTTGCTACACAAGTGATAATGAGACCGGGACCTACTGCTTACAGCCAATTCCGAACGGCTAAGGACACCCATGCTATCAGAGAGATTCGAACCTACGAACTCCGGTGCTGAAGAGTAGCGCTGTATCATTCAGCAATCACACTTAAGGTGATAAGGGATAGAACTTATCCTGGAGTAGATGTCATATATGTTATCATTGGTAAATGTTAAGCGAGTTATTCGTCGTCAAAAACAAATGGTGACAAAATTTTACAGGGAAAAAAAAACACAAAAAAATAAAGTAACACCTGGGTCAACATCTGTATGAAAACCTCAGTGAAAATCTCTGGGAAAATCTGTCTCCGGCAGCGTACATCTCCTTTTTGTTCTTGAAATTCCTAAATTGGTCGTTAGGGAAGTATAAAGCTTTAATTGATTAAACCTCTTCCCTGAGGGTGTGAACTGTAACACCAGTGGTAAATTTATATGAGTAATTAAAAAGGGAAAAGCAAAGGAAATCGGGGATTTTTTGCCCTTGACTTACGAGTTGAAAACCCCTAAGAATTTTCTCGGGCCTTAATGAGGAGCTGTCTTTGGAGTTTATGCAAAATACTTACATTAATTTCCCTATCTAGTTTACTTTTCCCTACACACACACGCACACACGCACACACACACACACACACACACACACACACACATATATATATCAAAGTTTATACCAAATCTTGTTAATGTATAAAACATTTCGGAACAAAAATATTAAACATTAAAAAAACAAATAAAAATTTTATTTTTAAAGTTTAAATTTTTATTTAAAAATTAAATTTTGATTAAATATGCAAAATTTAAAATGTACTTATATTTCAGTATTAACAATACAGTGCACACCAGAACATCAGGGGAGGGGGTGCTCGAGCCTTTTGATTCTCCCTCCTCCTTCCATCCTGTGGTATGGTAAAAGATACTAAACATATTGTGTGAAAAATTACTAATTGTTAGGTTATGAATTAGCTAAGATATATTTTGATCATACCAAAATATGAAAATCACACCATCTATTACCGACCGGCAAATTTTACAGAAATTTATATCGTGGGAAAGGGATAATCATTTTACATTTTTGTCCAGGACAGCAACACGTGTAAAGACAGACATGACCTAAGACAGTGGGCACCAGAGTAAAATTCATCAGTTTCAAGTTGCCAATCATTGCTCCAGTTCAGGGGTTCCTAAACTTTTAACACATTGGCTGCCAACCATGATATAGCTCATGTTAAAAAGATTTCTTCAAAATAGCCTTGACAATCAACTTATTATATAGTGACATACGCAGAGAGTTGTTGACAGCACTGAATGATAGCCCAAAGATCAGTCTATTTTGCCGGTCGCCTATGACTTCAGCGACGTGCTAAAGTAGCCAAATGTCAGTTACTTCTGTCCCTCATGGTAACCAATTCCCATTAAAAGTTTGGGAACCCCTGCACGGTTTCTCAAAAGTGAGTCACAATACTTCAGTTGCCACTCACTTTTTAAAAACCTTGAAAATTGTTACATGTTGGCTGCCAACCATCATATAGCTCATGTGAACAAGATTTCTTATAAATAGGCTTGACAATCAACTTATTATATACTGAAATATGCAGAGAGTTGTTGACATCGCTGAATGATAGCTCAAAGATCGGTATATATAACCGATCGCTTATGATCTCAACGGCTTACTAAAATAGCTAAAAGTCAGTGACTTGGGTCCCTCATGACAACCAAAGTATTACGACTCAATTAAAAAAAAAGTGCAGGGGTTCTCAACCTATTAACATATTGGCTGAAAACAATGATATAGCTCATGTTAACAAGATTTCTTCAAAATGATAGCTAGAATGATAGCTGAAAAAACGGTATATTTTGCCGATCGTCTATGACCTCAACGGCTCACTAAAATAACTAAAAGTTACTTGTGGCCATCGGGACAATCAAAGTATTACGACTCGCTTTTTAAAAACAGTGCAGGGGTTCCCAACCTTTTACTATATTTACTGCCAACCATGATATAGCTCATATTAACAAGATTTTTTTCAAAATAGACTTGATAGTTAACGTGTTATAATAGGGAAATATGCAGCGAGTGATTGGCAGGGTTGAATGATAGCTCAAAGGTCACTCAAAGGTTTATTTTGCCGATCGCCTATGGCCTCAACAGCGTACTCAAATAGCCAAAAGTCAGTCACTTGTAGCCCTCGTGGCAAGTAAAGTGTTACAGAATAGAAACTTCTCGAATTAGATATAAATTAAATTAAAACTACCGCAGCGCTTGAACGGAGATTTCAACCGGTGACCTCTGGTTTTATAGTTTGGGACAATAACGACCGTTCCACGGATTACTGAAAGGGGGAAGGACTTTAAACGGTATTATTGCACATATGTGTGTGTGTGAGTGTGCAATGCGAATGGGCAATTTAGTCCATCGGAAAGGTAAGAAAATCCACATTGGCTTGAGTGCAGTAAGTAGAAACGTGGCCGAAAGAGAAAACATAGGTATTTGGAAAAGAGAAATGCACTTTATTATAGCAACATCTTCCTAAGGCTTCTGGGGTGAAAACCCGACAGAACAAGTTATAGGTGTGTCAGCCATCCAATCAGAGTTCATAAGGGTTAATCACATGGTCGACGTTTGATGACATGGATGAAGCGGAACTAATTACAAAAGGGGTTGTGTAAGAACAGCTAAATCAGCAGGAATTAATTTCGGTCTTTCCGTACTAACCAACTCGATAGAAAGAACAAAAGATACTAGCCAAGTTTTACCATAAAAAGATAGAATTGTCCAAAACTATTTTAAGATACACTTATAATGTTTTAAGATACACTTATAATAATTACTTTGTTAGTTTGTTTTATCGGGGGGGGACTAAAAATATCATTACATTACATATATTTACTAGACGACCCGACAGATATTGTCCTGTTTTAACGCTATATCCAAGAATTGTAAAATGTTTTTAAATAAATTATAAATTCGACCGTTTTAATGGAACAGCAAGGAAAAAAATCATTTTAAACATACTTGACACCACCACGCGTACAGTCATTACAACTCAACTTGCCAATTGCGTATGGTTTGGTTTGGAGTGCTACGGTCTACTTTTTGCAACACGAGGGCTAATGAGAGCGGGACCTACAGCTTAAAGCCGATTCCGAAAGGCTACGAACATCCATGCCACAGTGGGATTCGAACCCACGAACTCCGGTACCGAAGGCGAGCACCCTAACCAATCGGCCATCGTTCGGCGCCAATTGCGTATGAGCGTATCTAGAACAGAGCCATAAACGTAATTAGATTAAAAATTACGCATCGCCTGTACGGGGATTCGACCCTGGGACTTCTCATACTGGACCCCATTGTACTGACCGCTGAGTCACAATTACGTTGGTAGTGAAAGCTTTCAAGCGGCATTATAATAATCTCAATAAGCACGCAATTATGGAATTATAACAAAAGAAAAACATTTTCTATTAGATCAAATTGTTAATCTAAACCAGAGGTGGGCAAAAGCCAGCCCGCGGGTCAGATCCGGCCCTTTTGCTTAGTTTATCCGGCCAGTTGAAAAACCCTGCATTCATTTTTTTTAATCTCTTATATGCGATTTTGTTGAAATCAACAGTATTTGTATGCGTAGTGTACATATAAATAATGAAAAATATAACAGAGAGTATTATAATTTGAACAGCTGTAACCATATCCCTACTTTAATGTACGCAACATACATACTCTCATAAAGCGTGTGGTAGGCTTACTACATAGAATTGAACTTACACTCCTCTCACTCTTCGAGGGACTACAGACGACTAAAAGAAAATTTTCACTGAAACGAGTTGAGTGTTTTCTACGGTACTTTGAATACAGAACATTTCAAACATTTTTGGGCTATGTTCAAAAATACCTAGTTTCATTTGGTTCAACATATATTTGTGAAAGAACTTTTTCGTTTAATGTTTTACACGAAAAATAAATATTGATCACAAATTACTGACGAAAATCTACACTCGGTATTAAGGATTTCTACAAGTGATTTGGATCCAAATTTTGAAGAAATAATATCAAATGAACATTCCAGATTTCACGTTTCGCATGAAATAAAACTATTCTATTTTAACGTTTGATGTTTGTTTTTTCTTTTAATAATTGTATTTACTGTTATATTTACAAAATGTTATATAAATATAAAAATGTAATAACTATGATCAAAATAAAGTCATTTGTATCGTTAAGATGTAAATAAATATCAAAATAAAATCTTTCATTAACTGATTTGTTTGATGACCATTAACTTAATATAATGGACATATTTCTTTAAAAATTACGAGACATATTTTACTGGGTACAAATTATACCTAAGTATACCTAAGCATATACGCCTCAGTAAGACAATTTATTATTACTATTATCTTTTATTAACTGTCAAATTTCTCTGTCCAAATGATTTAAAATGATACTTTTAGTGTTTTTGTCAAAAACATTTCTTGAGCAGGGAAAAAACTCCACCCAAAACATTCGCGTGTGCACAGCATAATCCTCCGACCTGGGAGACATTTTGAAAATTTCATTTTGGCCCGCGCTTAAAAGTATTTGCCCACCCCTAACCTAAACCATTCTCGAATCAACTTCACACATTGCATACACAAAATTTCATCAAAATTAGTCCAGCCGTTTAGGAGGAGTTCTATTGCAAACACACGGACAGGAGTATTTTATATATAAAGGTTTTAAATTTTCACTTATTTTCAAATTTTGCAGAAATAATTTCCTTCAGTTTGCGGAACAATAGTGTTCCGTTAAACGTCGGTTAAGAATGAATTGATTAAAGCGTTAAATGCGACAGAGTTTCCTCACAGAAATATAATCACTTGGGTTCGTTCTAAGGGTATTCAGAGATGCAACGTTTTCAAGAACTCAGCAGCTTACCTGCTAATTGTCCCATTTTTCATAACAAAACTGACAGTTAGTAATGACTTATCGTCTCCAAAGTTTTCAGACGTCTGGAAATTTCAAAATTTTAGCAACGGTTGTAACTTTAAAGAATAAGACGATTGATGAGTTAAAGAATGAACAAAATTAATTTTTTCAGCAATGTTATTAAATCTTTAAAGTTTTATTTTAGATATTATTTTTGGCACCTATATACCGTATTTACTAGTACACAGGGTGTATAGTTAACAGGGCCATAACTAGAGCGTGGCAAAGTTCATATTTGTCACGGTAGCATCAGTCTTAGGGGCCCCGCCCAGTGAGGAAAATTGAGGTCCGAAAGAGGACCATTCGCCCCAAGTAGAATTAAGGAAAAGTTGAAAAATAACTTTTTTTATTATAAAATCCAATTTGTTTAAAATTTATTTTTTATGATTTTTCTTATTTTTTAAAATGCTTCTACAGACCAAACTTGTTATAGATTCTTACAAAATATTTATCAAGCAATCCTCATAGGCCATAATATAATTCCGGTTAATCGTTTTAAATTTTTAATTTATTAAGTTTATTAAAACTAAATTTAAATTTAAAAATTTGCCAATTTTTTTATGAAAATTCAACTTTTAAATAAAAAACAATATCTTCAAATAAACTATTTAGTTTATCAGCAAAATAATACCCCCAAAGTGCTCAAAATATTTAAGTATTAATAAGGAAAAATAGAAAAAAAATTAAATTAATATGCTAGGAACATTTCAAGAATTAACAAAGTATTTTCTGAGTTCTTCTGAATATATATATATATATATATATATATATATATATATATATATATATATATATATATATATATATGCATGTATGTATATATATGTATGTATGTATGTATATATATATATGTGTATGTATGTATGTATATATATGTTATATATATATATATATATATATATGTGTGTGTGTGTGTGTGTGTGATATATATGATATGATATATATATGACATGATCCAGTAGTAAGGCGAATGGAATAATTAGTCCTTCTCAGTAAAAACACTTATTTATTTAATATGGAGTTTCCGTTTCAGGCATCGCTATCGCCATTTGCATTTATTCGTGGCGGAGTTAAGCGTGGAAGGTGTTGACAGCTCTAAGTCCACACGCTAACTGGTTCTTCTCGCTTGATTAGCCATCAACTTCTTGTAAAATATCTCTGCGCTTGACCACATTACTCCAAAGGGTTAAGCAAGCGTGGGTCTTTTTCATTTATTTTATTATTATAAAAGGTTCGCTTTTAAAATCGTTTATAACTCACGTAGCTACTTAAATTTATATGGGCTGTTCGAAAAGTGTTGATGCAAATGGAAAATTTATGAATAATAAAAATTACTTTAAATTTTTTTAGATTCTTTAAAAGGCTATCCTGTACCTACTCTAAAAAAAAACTGGTTCTAAGAAAATATAGAAATTCTACTAGCTATTTTTAGCGGCATCTAAAAAGATACGCCAGGCATTCAAGGGTTAGAGATAAACTTGTTGCCTGAGCATTTAGGTTAGCAAAATCAACGTAGCCTATGATTTGATTAACTTCGCTCTCATTTTTTCCTAGGGGAAAATACATGTATTTTAAAAAATTTCCATTGAAATTTTTTTTTTTTTTTTTTTTTAAGATATTCTATACCAAATTAAAATCGCGAAATTATTTCAACACAATAATTCTAAATAGAGGAAAGAATCGAAAAGCAAGTTAATTATTTTTCCTTTCCATGTTTTTTGTAGATTGTAATAGAATAGAACCCATTTTCCACGAATGTATCAAATTAGATATATGAAAGTCAATTGTAAAGGATTACAACAGATTATTTTCATTATATCCGATTTCACTCATTTGCTAATTTTAATTTCAAGCTATGTTTCTTATGTTACAAACAAATTAATAGCTATTTTAAGTTAATTTTTTTTCTTGCGCATTTACATGTTTTAAACATTTAAAATTTCACTTAACATTCCTTTTGTACCATTAATTGAAACTAAGTGCAGAGAAAATATGAAATAACCGGCGCTTGTGTATTCTCAAATTTTAAAGCCTTTAACAACCAAAATATGCTTAACTTAGGCCTTTCAGAGCCCGGATAGCTCAGTCGGTAGAGCGTTAGGCTTTTAACCTAACGGTCCAGGGTTCGAGTCCCTGTTCGGGCGTATGTTTTTTATAGCGTACTCAAATAAAAAAAAAACTTGCTGCATAACAGAGAAACTGGGAGTGTAAATTAACGCATACAGAAATTTTATACAACGGATGTATATTATTTTACAGTACTTGCTGATTTTCAAAAAAATCTACAAAGTATTACAATGCAAAATAATTATATAACTAGTAATAAAATTTAATTTAGTTAATAAAAATTACCCATAAACTAGATGTAAAACCATTCGTATATTTATATTCCTATATTCTTCAACTTTATGTTTCTAATAAAACATGTGGTTTTACAAACGATTTGATTTAATATTTTAATATAAAATGCGCGATTACAAAAAAGGGTTGAAAAATAGCTTTACTATTAATTAACCTTGTAATTAATTTTTTAAGTCATCAACATTCAGTTCCCAATGCTGGTTTTGGGATTAAAAATCAACAGCACTAAAAGCAGTTTTTAAACAAACAGAAATAAAAGCCTATTCATGTTTATTCTTTTAAACAAATTTGGCAAAAGTCAAAAAATGACAATTTAATTTATTTGATGTTATATCAAAATAACTTAGTCTAGTCTTTAGGTAAATAAAGTTTTGACAGATTGTTAAAAGGGCTTGTTAATTTAAAACAAAATCTACAAAATTGTAGTTGAATTCAAAATATTAATTTCTCTAATTTTACTTTCAATGTATGTTTCCAGTTGAAGATATTTAATACAGATGGCGCCACAATGTATAACAATCATTTTTACTCATTCTCTACACTTATTAAACCAAATGCACTCTTTGTAAAAGAACAAAAAAACACAGTTTCAGAGAAAAAAGGGTAATTTTCAGTCTTTATAAGTTTCTAAACCCAGTATCAATTTGTTACAATACATTCATTAAAAATTAATTTCCTTAAATCAAACTCCCGTTAAGTTTGTCAAACAGAGATGGCGCCACAAGTTAAAATGAAATAGAAATGTGCGATATTTTATCATAGATTCAGGATTGAAGTCCTTCTCGAGGGAATTATTACAATCCGATTTTGTAATTTCATAAAACTTGATAGATTTCAGAAAAAAGTAGCACTCTTCTTCAGTGATGGTCTTTGCTGAAAATTGAAGCTTACAGAAAAACGAATTTGATAATAATGAGAGTTTAAATGACAAGTTTTCACTTTTAGTTTTCACTTAATCTTTTACCGCATGATATCCATATAGGTAGGACGATGTTTACATGTATTAGTTTATCTCAGATCACTGTAGTTAATTTTTTGCTACATGAAGACTAAATGATACAAAATTTATTGGTATGTCATGGTGGTTACATCTGACTGGCAATGAGTACAGGGTCAACCCAGGCGTTTTTGCCACGTTAAGCAAATTCAAAATATGTCACCCTACGAACTTTAAAAACATTCTTTTTCAAAAAACATTACTTAGCTTCTCATTTAATTTCTTCATTCAAATTAATTTAAATTGCTTTTGTGGGTTATATCTTTCTACCCACCAAAAACGAATTACTGTACGCATTTCCAATGTGGATGCCTATTGCAGGTACCAAGACATGTTTACGACTTACTGTCAGATAAACTAAAATTGCACCTTAAAGCCGATGCGTCACACGATACGGATAAACGTATGGAATATTGCCAGAAAGTTTTGTTCAAATAGCCTGTTACCGAAAAGTTTTATGACGGAGTGCGACTACCTTTTAGGTAATCTACGTGCCTGACACTTGAGAACTTAATTTAAAAAATTGATAAAAAAAAATAGTTAATAAGTTTCAATAAATTTTAGATGGTGTTTAATAAGTAAAATCTGACACCAAATGTGGCAACTTAAAGAAGTGGCATGAGGATGTAACGTTCTCTAAGTTTTGTCTTCACCTTATTTTTAATCTTCGTGCGTGGATACTTTCTTCTATTGGTATTAAATTTCGAACTTAAGGGAATGAACATCATCGAAAAACAATATCAAAAGGCTCTTAACTTTTCACTTTCGGATTCTGCGAGACGCACTGCAAAAATATATTCTTCAGACACAATTTAAAGATAAAGCCTTCCGGTACGAACCAAACATTTATTCTGACGAAACACTAATTAAAGATATAAAGAAATACGAACATCATACATCAACACCAAAGAACAACTAAGAACCGGAATCAAAAAACAAAACAAAATCATTCTTTCTTTTCTGTTGCCATTCGGGAAGGGAAAAACTTTACAAAAATACAAAAGGAAAAATTAGCACGTGATCATAGTCCGTTTTCCATTTTCCCCAATTTGTGTGGCAACAAAATTTTGTTGCATTGCAACAGCCAGATAGATAATAAAATAAAAAATGTGATTTTTGATTCATTGTGTCATCCAATTTCATTTATTTAAAGAGTTGAAGATATATTACGGATAAATACTAGTCATAAATTTCCTTCTACAAGGATGTGAAGAAAATGTAGAAAATTATTTTATCGGTCTGATACATGAAATTAAAGTAGAAGCTCTTGACCACTATTAGACGTGGCTGATTAAAATTTCCCTATGTAAAGAAGTTTGATTTAATATTGTCATGTTAAAATATATGTACAAGGAGTTAAATGTGGTATGATAAAGTTTTTCCCTTTTTCCGTTACGTACAAATTTCCTGGAACAATCTGGCCCAAGTGTCAAATGGGACTATTTGTTCCAATCGTCTATGATATTCTTATAATACAGCAAAAACTTTCGAACATGTTTCATGAAAACAAACATAATACATCATCTTGTAGAAATTTGATCAGTGAGAGAACATATTTACCCACTGTCAATACGATTGAAACAATATATCCAACCAAAAAGTTATTCAAAATTTCTTAAATTTGACATTATATATGTTGAATTACCATTTAATAGGAATACCATTTAATAGCTCAAGCATCCTAATAATTACTTGTCATACTTCTCTCAATCCATAGACTAAATCATTTCAATAGCAGTTTTGCTCAAATTCCTAGATATATCAGAACTAGAGGCCGTGGCCAGGAAAGTCTGACTCCCTATCATTCTGTGAATATTTTGAAACAAAAGAACTTAGTATTATAGATAATTTCATGCTCTATCACACGACATGTATATATACACATATATACATACACACACACACACACACACATATATATATATATATATATATATATGTATATATATGTATATATATATATGTGTGTGTGTGTGTATAATATATATATATATATATATATATATATATATATATATATATATATATATATATATATATATATATATATATATGTGTGTGTGTATAAATATATGTATATATATATATATATATATATATATATATATATGTATATATATATATATATATATAAATATATGTATATATATATATATATATATATATACATATATATATATATATATATGTGTGTGTGTGTGTGTAATATTAAAATCCCTTATTTACGTATTTTAATATTAATTTAATAACTTTTGCTCATAAAGTGAGTTCGGGGTTTGCGCGGTAATTCTGATTTTTCTCTCCAGACACGCTATAGACTTAATTCAGCCTCTGTCTGTACTACTTTAGCCAATAGTTAGCGCGTTCTCTTTAAACATGGGTATTTTTATCACGTGATCAATTGTGCTTAGGGATTATTCGTAGTCTTTTTACCTGAGGAATCCCTACTTGAAAAGCGTATGTGCGGGATCACATTGTCTATGTGCACGAGGTTGTAAAAGTGTTTGCCTGTTGTATGGATTTTATGTTTCTTACCAGAAATAAACTGTGTCGTGATTTTGAATGAGTCTCGCCCATATTACATATATATATATATATATATATATATATATATATATATATGTATGTATATATATATATATATATATATATATATATATATATAATTCTGTGCGTGTGTTTGCAATAGAACTCCTCCTGACATTTTGTGTATGTAATTAAGTTGATTCGAAAATGGTTTAGATTCACAATTTGATCCAATACAATTTTTTTATAAAAAATCCAGAATTGCGGGACTATTGAAATTATTATAATGCCGCTTGAAACCGTTCACTGCTAACGTATCTAAGCAGCAGTGGTCAGCGCAACGGGCTTCAGTACGAGAAGTTCCAGGATCAAAACCTCGTACAGGCGATGGGGAAATTTTAATTTAATCTAATTACTTTTGTGATAACTGTACGCGTGGTGGCGTCAAGTATTTTTTTTAATTTATTACTTTTTTATCAAAACGATCCCATATATAATTTATATATATATATATATATATATATATATATATATATATATATATATATATATATATATATATATATATATATATACATATTGTAACGATGCCTTACATGACCCTTGCGAAAGAAAAACGGAAGGTGAGCTTTCGCAGCGGACAATTACGTTTAGCGGCAGGTAGAAAAGGGCGGTTCTAACAATAGCTGTTTGTATACTAGGTCCCGTCAACAAACCCACGACTCACGCTTAAGGAGACATAATTGAAAACTGTCCGTGAGCTGGATCCAGCGCGTCTGAGCCATTAGCCTCGTTTACATGTGCCAGTCAAGTACTCTTCATTTTACCCGGGTACAGGGATTATGCTTGGAGGGTAGGCGAAACCCGTTTACATGGTCAATTATTTCTATCCTCCATTTCACCGGGATCGTCACTAGAAGTCACGTGATCATACGGGAAGGCAATCCTACATTCCGTGCTTATATTACTTCCGCGCTGACTAGCTACTGTTTACTTGCTTCTGTTTACAAAATGCGACAGCTACACCACAAGAACTGAAATGTTCCATTAGCCCTGTGTCAACATACATTATAAAAAGTCTTAAAATATTATTCAACCTTATTACTTAGATATTAAGTGTTCTCAAACTGTTATGAGACAATTAAAGATACCTTTTAGCACATTTCAATTTTTATTGTTAAGAAATGTTGGTGGTATAAATTCACTAAATCCAAAGTTTCCTTTTCGGACCAGCGCTCAATTTTATTACACCTTTAGCAGCAGCGGAGTCGGCCATTTTGGAATAGTCTACAAGCGTAAAGGATGATGGGAAAGGAGAGTAAAGTCTGCAATTACCCAGGTAGAAAGGTGGGTTCTTTCTACCCCTCAACCTTTTCCCTAGCTAGGGATAATTCTTAAAAGGGGGAGTACAATTCACGGATCTACCCTGCATTTTACGCTGCTTTTGGCACATGTAAACGGGGCTATGGTAAGGGCTATTTGAGGGAAAAGACTCGAGTAATGATTATTAATATAGCGACGCTTTAGTGCCCCTTAGCGGTACCGAAACAGGAATTTAAGTTGTTTGGGTCGGTTGATTTAAAGACGACCTTTCGGCCACATCTGGAAACGGATCAGCTGATCCAGGTGGAAAGTGATCGAAAGATTGCGTCATTCTTGTTCTGGAAGGTTCCGGAAGAATCGTGTGAAAGGAACCGGGACCCCTATAAAAGAAGATTGGCTGAGCCAAGAAGGAGGCTTTTTCTTGAGAGTTGCTTTGGGTGCTGTTTTGTGGAGCTCGAGAGGAGTCCACTCGTCTCTCCGATTTCCGGAGTTTGCTTGTTTTAGAGACCGCCAGCGTCTCTGCTTTGCTAAGAAGTTGACTTTGAAATTTGGGATCTCATTCCCGTTATCTTAATATTTTTTTCTACTTCGTGCATAGAAGTAGGTCGTTGAGAGTGACCCTTACTCTCATATTTGGATCGTCTTGCATCCTGAGTTTCCTCAACGAACTCCAGCGTGATGCGCACTGTTAGCGTTTGAACCTTAGTGTGGAAGCTGACTGTACTGATCTTCAGCCCGGATATTATAGTGTCAGCGTTTCATGCCGGCACTAATTAGCGAACTGTTCCAGTGATTTAGAAGAACTAGCTTCATTGTACCCACGTATTGTAATTGTGTTAATATTATCTCAGCACGAGATCTCAGAAGATTTAGAATCTACTGAACCCGTACATAGGTGTACATAATTTATTCACCTGAATAAAATATTCAATCCAGAGTAAACGCTTGTCCAGCCTGTGTCATTGACGGCTATTGAGTGATTGAAATGCTAGCTGTCTAGAGGGAATTTTATTTCTCCCATTGATTTACAATGAGAAAAGAGCCTAATTCAATTAATTTTAAATTATTAGCCTAAGAGTCCAATACGGCAGGTACTGACCTACCTTAACTTCAAAATGTTCTGAGTGGTTGGGTGGAGACCGAATCGGTAGGACGCTGCCTTTCAGTGAATCTACGAGTTAAAATAAAGCTGTTGTCATGGCTGTAC
Source organism: Pardosa pseudoannulata (assembly GCA_032207245.1). NCBI lineage: Eukaryota > Metazoa > Arthropoda > Arachnida > Araneae > Lycosidae > Pardosa > Pardosa pseudoannulata. Next base: position 95,266,485 of record CM063511.1, on the reverse strand, counting down.
GCAGACGTTCGGAATCGGCTTTAAGCAGTAGTTTCGAATCTCAATAACTCTTGTATAGCTAAAAAGTATGTTATACCGCTCCAAACCAAGCGTCTCTTCTTGTGATTGTCTTCTAACCAATGCCACTGTAACAAAACAAGAGTTGTAAAGAAATCAATCAGAATCATTGAAATACAATATTAAGTGCTATACATTCACCATGCTTAAAAATAAATTCCAATTTTGAAGATTTTAGCTTTTTAATCTTAAAAATAAGCTTCATTAAATAAATTGAAGTAAATAACAGATTCTTTATACACCAGCAACTTGAATTTATCGGATACAAAAACTTTTACAAAAAAACAGAAATTTCAAATGTTGCCATTGAATGACAAATTGCCTTCTAAAAAGTCAGACGATACATGAAATATCGCTCTTATGTCACGACACAAATCGATGTTCTTGAAGACAGGAGATAATATATACTTTATTGAGATTTTTATATTTGAAATCAATGTCACGGCTTGCGTAGCTCTAGCAGGGTCTGTATATCAAACTGTCACGTCACTTTGTTTTTATTTAATATAGAAGTGGCTGTTAAAAATATAGCTTCTATAAAAATCAATTTCAAACTGAACTATATCTGGAAATCAAATATCGCTTTAGAGGCAAAAAATTTTAACAATAACAGAATAATTTAGACGAGAAACAATGTCGTTACAGAAAGAATTTATTATTTCTTTCAAAGTATTTTAAAGTATGATTTAGAACTTACGGTGTATGCTTGACCCCAAGAACTTTTTTATTTATTTATTTATTTATTTATTTAATATTTAAAGCTTTAATGAAATACTTGCATATAGCCCGTCATATGACGGGATCAGTAAGACCGGATGGGGAACCATTTTCCCCTTTTATATTTAATAAATGTTGTTCCATTTTACAATTATGCTGACTTAAGGTTATTATAAAAAGAATTTGTTGTTAATACCGGTAATAAAATTTTCATTGCAACAAAAAATAATCGAGGATTAAATTTAAAATTGTCCGATATGTATCCATTATTTAAGCCAAGTATAAAAGAAAATTATTTAAGTAATATCTAAGTTCAGTGATAAAACGTATGCAACTAATGCAGACGAAATTTAAATAATTTAAAACAAGAAATGGTTGAATGAGATGGTTAAAGGTATGGCGTCATAATGCTAGAAAAAATGTTATTTTTGCCTATTGATTATGTGATAAATTGATAAAATTTAATCGTCTGCACTTAACTGGGGAAAATAGTGCTTGAAATAATGGCATTAAAAGCTCGGAAAAGGGTGGATTTCGAAAGTTTTAAAAACGACAGTATTTTTCGCTATGATAGCAATTTATTTTAGAATCGGATTGGTAGTTCAGGAGAAGAAGATAAACTTCACTCGCTTTGAATTTTGCTAACCTTAACTCATCAAGAATTCAATATGGATGCCTCTTTCCATTCCAAGTCCAACAGCTTCATAAATTCGAGGCCAGACAACTTAGGCTATTATTGTGTAGAGAATCCTTGTTAAATAAATTTCGGTTTAAAAAATCAAGTATCTTATCAAAGTAATTTAAATATCACAGTCAGGATTGACTTTGATAACACCTGCATAATTCTAATTTTTACCTGGGACCAGGGTTGATTGATATATATCACCTTGATATAAATCATGATTTAAATAATTGGATTTTTAAAATCTATAATTTAAATTAATACTTTCACACTTCAGGAATTTTCTAAGCATAACTTTTTATTGCATGAAAAAAAAATGTTCCACCAATAGCATTAGAATGCACAAAAACTCATACCTTAGCATTTACAAGTAGAAAATAAGTTTCAAATATAAGCAAAGCATAATTATCCTTTAGCAGTAAAATTCTTGACCAAGGACTTTCTTTTTGAATTTGGCATCAAATTAATAACGTTTTCACTTATATTTGTTTTAATAGCATAAAATAGATATAGCATAAAAATTGATTGATAAGTAAACAGTTTTATAATTGTAAACAAAAAAAAAAAATGTGAAGTTAGTTGAAAAAAGATAAAAAAAAAAACATAATTGGTTATATGTAAATGACATTGTACTCATTATAATTAAGAAAATAAATAGGATAGAAAAAGATGAAATCTTTAATCAAATACTCATATATAGAACTTAAATAATTTCCTTGTAAATTATATAAAAAAATAAATAAATAATCTGATTTAAATTGTAAAAAATCTTAAATAAATAAAACTTGATTTAAATTTTAAAAAATTTAATTGATAAGATTTAAAAAAAAATAAAGATTTTTATTAACTCTGCTCATATTCTGTCCTATGTATAGAGAAAATTTTTGATAATCAGACCATATGAATAATGCATTGTTATGAAACACTATGCCAAATCCTGAGAACATGTACACTGCATTAGTCTAAACCTAAGTAAATGTATATGTTTAAAATAATTTTTGCAGATTTGAATGTATTCTCAGCAAATGTTTCTTGCTTTTGTGATACATATGCAGATAAATAATGTGGTTATGTGGTATGTTGAAGTTCATATGAGCTGGTTTGGGAGCTGGAATATTTCAGGATCAGACATGGAAATCTATAAACATTTTAATAGATTTATATTTCAAGTATTCAGCAGTTTTTCAAAAATTTATATTTTCAAGTATCCAGCAGATATTAATAATTTTATGATTTGGATCAACATTTTATGATTTTTCAAGTTTTACACATGAATTTGCTTTATAAGCATAAATCACACATGACTCGAAATCAGGAACTCAGCACACACATCAATCAGAATTAGGATGAATAATTATATCCATTATAAGACTTCACTGTATTGTGTTTACATATGGAAACTTTATTTAGAAATTTTTCTTTTTCTAAATGAAACTTGATATTTAAAATTGCAGCTCTTCCACAAATGAGAACAAGAATTTTAAAATCAACAAAATACTTGAAACAATTTCATCATCATGATTATTATTATTATCATTATTATTATTGTTATTATTATTATCATGATCCCCATTAGGTAATGATTTACAGAAAAGGGGAACCCTGTGCACAAATGAAAATCGGAGGCTTAATTGTCCTTATAGTTGTACTGTAGATAAATGCAAATACAGTGAAACCTCTCTGAGCATCCACCCCTCTATACTGAGAATATTTGGCCGCTTAGAGGGGTTGGCCGTTCTTTTTATTTACTATTATAAGATAATTACTATAATGCATAATATAAAAAAGTCTGACATATATTCCTTATGTAAATGAAATTTAAAACTTATCTAAAGAGAAAATAGCACTTTATTTCATGCTTCTTTACATTTTGTTTAAAAAAGGCTACACTTTGTTTCTGTTTGTTCTGTAGTCTTTGTACTCCTTCAAAATCAAATTCTTTTACTAACTTTGTTGATTTCCGTTCTTCTGCAGTTAAATAATTCAGCTAACTTTCTTGTCGAATTGCCATTCTCATATCCACGCAGAACTTCAATGTTCTGCTCAAGATTTAGAAAAATGCATTTTGATATCGTTGCAATTCAGATCACTGACCAACTATTGAAATGAAACTGGTGTGAATGACATTTTTGCTGACAGAGGTGCAATTCTTCCTTAACTTTACTGATTGGAATTTAAACAAAGGCCCTAGGACACCTTCAAAGCTTTATTGTCCAGTCCTCAGTTTCTATGGATGGTGCAATAGGAATTCCCTATCTGAAGGATGTGGGGAGAATATAAAAGAGATAACAGATTTAATCTTTCTTAGAAAGAGGGGGACTGTGGGATTGGACTTCTCAAGTTATTCCTTTGTCTTATATCTGACCATAAACCTTACCTTGAGTTTTTTTGCTCAAAATTAAAGCATGGAATGAGTAGAATTTCCCAAAAAATGAAAGGGCCAATCCCACTTGGTGGCCATTTAGAGGGGGTCAGGTAGTCGCTAATACAGGTTATTTTACCATTAGGTCTATGAGTCGAAACATCCATGCCATGAAAAATTGACCGTTTAGAAAGGTGGCCGCTATACAGGGTTGGCCGATCAGAGAAGTTTCACTGTATAAAATATTTTGAAGTCTAGTCATAATTGTCTATATACAAAAATATTTAATTACAAAGAGATTTCCAAGAATTAGGGTAATCATATACAAAAAAAAAATTTGAGCAAAATATATTTACTTTAAAGTATCAACATATACACTTACATTTCCATTATAACAACACAGATTCCCCTCCCCCTTAAAAAAGTATAGAAAATTTTTTGAGCAACATACATTACTCATCAGTGGCACATATTAATGCTTAATCATTTTCTTAGTTTTTTTTTACAATCTATACTATTATTAAAAACTAATCTTCAAGTACTTGAAAATAAAACTAGTGGCAATAATTGTAATAAAATATAATTAACAAAAACTGAGATTCTTAAGGGAGTTTTAAGTCATTTTGATAAAAACCTTATTCCCTACAGTTAGATTTTGGGAGAGTAGAACAAATTGGAATGCTGTTTCAAATGTTGCACTTTATCTGTTTTGTTGAAAACTTTTAAATGACATTCTGAAATAAGATATAGGGTAAATGCATTGAAAATCAGAGCCCATTCATATTGGGGGCCAGAGCATCTGTGCCAAGTTATTATCATCATAATTACAGACATGCCAACTTTCAAGCACTTTTGTCCGCAGCAACAGCATGGTTTGAAATTTTAACATGTTAATTACAGATTATACATAAGTGCATATCTTAATGGTTTCTAAATTAAAATTAAATTTAAAATATTTACACAGTTGTAAATTGTAAAAGCTAAATTAAAATTTATGTATTAAAAAATGTGCAAGCAGCTTTTTTAGCTTTAACAACTTATTTTTCGGAACAGTGTTTCCTGTAGCAACATTGATCCTGATTTAAATTTTCCATTTTTCTGTATCAGGGACTCTAGAATTTGTCTCCCCAAATTTGACCTAAATGCAGTTTGGTTTTTCCACACAGTACTGAAAACTCTTTAACATGCAGCATTACTGTGTGGAAAAAGTAATATTCAGCATTATTTTTTGCAAAATTTTGTATTTAATTGCTGAATTGTAATCTTTTAGCTGTTCAAAAGTTTTGTTGTTTTCCGAAACAATCTTTTGAGGAGTTTTCAGAGTTATCAATTTTTTCATTTTTCCAGAGAACTGGAGTAGTTGGCATGTTTGTAATTATGCTGAGAAGTTTTTATAACAGCTTAGATTTAACAGACTCATCAATATATATTCAGAAGAAGTGATTCAGGTATTATTTGGTTAAGAATATGAAAGATCCTTTGGGGAAGAATGAAACTTATTTACATTTTAAATGGAATTTAGAAATATTATTCTACTAAACAAGAAATTTCCTTGAAAAAGTCGAATTTAAAAATCGCTGTACTGTATTTTTAATTCCTAATCTTAAAAAAGAGCAAAAAATGACACCACAAACTATTAAAAAAACATAGTTGTGTTTGTTACAAATCTTCATGCTCCCCCAAGATAACACCAAGTTTTATCAGCATGGTTTGGCTTAGTTTGGTTTGGAGTGCCACGGTCTACTTTTTGCAACACGAGGGCTAATGAGACTGGGACCTACAACTTAAAGCTGATTCCAAACGGCTATGAACATCCATGCGACAGTGGGATTTGAACCCATGAACTCCAGTACCAAAGGCCAGCACCCTAACCAATCGGCCATTGTCCGGCACGTTTTATCAGCAATAATTGAACAAAAATAAAATCACATGGAGAGTTTGTAAATTACAAATAGTCTTATACTAAATTTTGCACACATAAGAATGAAAATTACTCTGAATAAGAATTAAATAAAAAGCATTACTACTGACCTCAATTGTTAAAACTGTTCTTACTCATAAAAAAATTAACCCATGAAATATTTTTTTAAACTTAATGTAAACAACTATTTAAATAAAAAAAAGGTTTTGTTACTCTGACATATTTTCACTCTATAAGGATAAAATAAAAAAAGGATAAGATACTTTTATTTGTTACCAGGTTTGTTTGGAGCTTCCATGCGAGCTGAAGAATTCAAATCCCCAAACTCTAATACAAAAAGGCAGCATCCTACTGATTTGGCTATCATCAAACCCTATTGATTATCAGAATATAAAAAAATTAAAATATGAGGCAACTTCTATGCAAAATTTTATTTTATAAATCCTCTCACTGGACATTTTCTCTTATAAAATTCATAATGATAAAACAGATTTATTAAAATAAAAATTTTGAGTCACAGAAAAAAATATATATATATATAATACAAATGACAATATGTAGCAAATCATAACTGCACTGAGTTTGAGAGTGAAATTTTATTCAGTGCAAGATCAGTCCACTTTTGTTCTTGTTCACGTAACGTTTCTTGTGGATTCCCATTATCTGGTTCTGGATCAGGAAGTTCTCGTGCAGGTACAGCAATGTGTTCATCAGGGAGCTTTTCATCAATGCAATCAATGATGTCAATTAAACGCCCATTTCTAATTATATTGCTATCCATTTTCACTTTTTTCTGTAAGAGAAAAAAGATATTAATAATGTTTTTATAATATTTACATATATACAGTGAAACCTGAGTGGCCACCCCTCCATACCGAGAATATTTGGCTGCTCTGAAGGGTTTCATTTACTATTATAAGATAATTACTATAATATAAACAAGTGCAATATAAACAAGTCTGACATATATTCCTTATGTAAATGAAATTTAAAACTTATATAAAGAGAAAATAGTACTTTATTTCATGCTTCTTTACATTTTTTTTAAAAAGACTACAATTTGTTCCTGTTTGTTCTGCAGTCTTCGGACTCCTTCAAAATCAAATTCTTTTCTTTAACCCATCCACCGGCCACTCTCCCCACCTTTTTCCCTTTCAAAACATTCACCCTTTTCGTAAATTCCAGGCGGAACTTACCGTACCATACTAGAGTTGCCGGTTTAAAAGTTGTCAGGCTACTTTTAAATTATTTTCCCTGCAAGATAAAGGAGTTCCGTTGCGCAAAATTAGTTTCTTTCATTTATTATCGCTTTGCAATATTTTTTTTCCTCAAAAGTGTGCGATACGAGTTATACGAGTGCGAACGAGAAGGGGTCGACAGGTCCGTTTTCGAACAGGAATTTGCTGTCGAACCCCCGTCGACGCATCCGTTCAGTGGGTTAATGATTTTGTTGATTTCCGTTCTTTCAGAGTTAAATAATTCAGCTAACTTTCTTGCCAATTTGCTATTCTCATATTTACACAGAACTTCAATGCTCTGCTCGAGATTTAGAAAAACGCATTTCGACATTGTTGCAACTCAGATCACTGACGAACTAATGAAATGAAGCTGGTGTGAATGACATTTTTGCTGACAGAGGTGCAATTCTTCCTTAACTTTACTAATTGGAATTCCAAACAAAGGCCTTAGGACACCTTCAATGCTTGATTGTCCAGTTCCTTCCAACAGTTTCTATGGATGGTGCAATAGGGATTCCCTATTTGAAGGGTATGGGGAGAATACAAAAGAGATAACAAATTTAACCTTTCTTAGAAAGGGGGAGTACAGGAATGGACTTCTCAATTATTCCTTTGTCTTATATCTGACCATAAACCTGACCTTGAGTTTTTTGCTCAAAATTAAAGCATGGAGTGAGTAGAATTTCCCAAAAAATGAAAGGGGCAATCCCATTTGATGGCCATTTAGAGGGGCTTAGGTGGCCGGTGATACAGGTTATTTTACCTTTAGGTCTATGAGTTGAAAAATCCATGCCATGAAAAACTAGCCATTTAGAAGGGTGACCACTCGGAGAAGTTTCACTGTACATACATATTACAAGCATAACTCATTATATATTTATAAACATACATATACAAGCTGTGTCTAAAAGGTTGTGGCAATGACCTTATGGCTGAAAATAAAAAATGGTTATTGCTAAACTATTACTATCGTACTCCTTTCATATTCACCTTTAAAATGATACCAAAATTTCTTTGTTTTTCCCCATCATACAATAGCAAGATTGTAAGAATTTTCAGGAGTAAGTTATAAAGAATAAAGAAACAATATTAGGTATTGCTTTTTATTGGACAAAGTAGCAACTGAAACATATAATATGTTATGTAAAACTCAGGTTTTGTTTCCTGTAACTATTCTGTGAATTAAACTTTTATCCTGGTTGTATATTTCAATAGAATCCTTGCAACACATTTTTCGATTCAGCATTTCATTGTCACTTACCATTTATACTCAATGCAAGTTTTTTTTTTTTTTTTTTAACTGTAGAAACTTTATGAACTATGTATTTGTTTACTTGTAAAGACTAAACAATCATTCTTATAATCAACTTCTGTCAGAAATTATCATTTGTATGGCATCTTGCAATAATTTTTGGTATGATCTGTTTGAAACCTACCTGATATTTGCATACCTATTGTTTCATTTCTACCCCACACACACACACCAGAAGCAGAAAACCGACTCTAAACAATTCTTAAAACTAAGATAGCCTGTAGGTAAGCATCCTACAAATTTTTATACATTTTAGTTGTTGTTTTATAAACAAAAACATATATTTTCTCTTTGTTCTTAACTTTTTAGTCCTTGAAATTTGACATCTTGCTATTTTATGATGTGGTAAAGAACAAAAAATAAGAATTTTATATTAAAAAACATTCATTATTTTGATACCATCTTAAAGATGAATGTAAAAGGAGTATGATGATAAAACTTTTGCAATAACCTTTTTCTATTTGGAGCTTCAAATAATTGCTCTTTTAGATAGATACATAAATAAATACACACATAAATATTTATAGTGATACATGCACATACAAAACCATATACATGTTATGCTGTGGAATCAATTGTGAATACTGGAAGCATGCTGCATCAACAAATTTGCTGGAGCTATACTAAGTTCAGTCCAAGTTACAGTCAATTTTTCTTCAATGTCCAAAAAGAAAAGAGTCCATGTCTAAGTTAGAATAAGTAGTTAAGACTTAATTTAGACTAAGTTAATGAAACACTTAATTTTATTATGCTAAAACATTGAAAATGGGTGTGTTCAGCTTGCATCTACCTACAAAAACTGATAGAAACACCCAGAACAAGACAAGATAATTCAATATTCCTGTGATCTGTTAAATGGTCCGATGGTTACTCAAAATAGCAAAGTTAGTGCTCAAGTTCCCATGAGAAGCCACATAAACAAAAGGGTAAGATTTTATCGATGAAAAAAACAGAGCAACCATGATCCTATATTGAGGTTCTTTTCATCATAATGATATTTGTTTGTAATGCATATGTAACTATAAATGTTGCTACTAAACTCTATTTTAAGACTTTCTTTTATTAATTGATTCAAATTTATTCAATCTATACAAATTTAATCTTCTTGGATGAAAAAACATTTTTTTTAAATTTTAATGAGTGATTGAAACACATATAAAGCACTTTTATGTTTAAAGTGTTTTTCAGCATCACAAGAAATTTTTATTACAGAAATTATCTAATCACCAAAACAGAAAAGACCCCTTTTTCTCCCTCTTTTTATGTATTCTATGAGACTATCAAGAAATTCAGAGGTAAAAATTGAAAAAATTTTATTTTTAAATGTTTAAATTAGTTTAAGTAACTTTGGTTGTGTAACGTATTTTATAATACACTATATATAACACTGATGAAAACTAATCAAATTTACTTCTTTAGATTGAATAGTTCTCAAGTTACAGATAATTAAAAATTATAAAACTATACAAAATTTATAAAATTTTCAAAATTTGGAAATGAATTGTCGAAAAATAATGAAACTTAACATTTTTCATTTAATGTGCTTTTACACTATTTGAGTTAAAAAAGAACAAATTTCTACAGATATAAAATTTGGGTCATTTGTTAATTTGGTATGGAATTATTCAGTCTGATAATTTAAATAGTTTAAAACTAAACAAAGTGATGTTAAATTGCACATTAAATATCTAAGTTGAATCCCAACTACTGGTGATATATCATGATTTCTTTTCTACTTCAACATTTTCAGTCTTTTATTTTGTATAAATTACACTCAATAACTCATACTTAGTGCCATTGCTTAATTAAATTTGATGTTACTGCAAAGTGCTTATTTTTCCATTAATACTAATTAGATAGGTCAAAGATATATATAAATTCTGATTATAAATAGAATATGAGAATAGTAAACATTACGAATGATAAATGAAATTCTGTATTTTGTTTACAGGGAAAATTAATTATTTTATTTAAATAAAGGAATTAACTTTAAAATCATTGGTATTTTTTTTTTCATTTGAAAAAAAATTTACGAATTGTTGTTTAAACTCATAATTACTTTAAGTGATACTTTGAGTATTCAAACAATGTTTTCTTGCTTGAAAAGCGTGTTGAAAGTCTGAAAATGTTCTCAACAGAATCAAAATGTTGAGTAGTTTAGACTTTGACATGTTAATATGTAAATTTAATGAAAGTGCAACATTTACATTGAATACAGGCCAAAAGCAAAGGCAAAAACGAGCGGCCAAGAATGATGTATACTACACCTGTTCCAAATTATAGTGAAAACACTTGAGAAACACTCACACTTTTCTATATAAAACTGTAAAAAAAATCTCCTAAATGAAAATTTCTTACAAATGATAGCTACCTTATTTTGTCAGGAATTTTAATAGAAATCTAAAAATGCGTTCACGTATTGTTTACAGTCTCACTTCGTATCTTGTACGAAAATAAACAATTGCGTCAGCTGTTTAACTTTATTTGAAGCGTACGTGCTGCTGGCGCCATCTCTTGTTTGTTTTCAATTCTAGATTTCTTTTTAAATTTATAAATAATAAATAGAAATAAAATAAGATTTTGCTTCACACTACATACTGGCAAAAAAATGCATAAATGGAATAAATACAAAAATAAATCTTTAAGTTCTGCTTAAAATTAAATTAAAATTCTATTAATTTAACTTTAATTGATTAATTTAATTATTTTATTTTGTTAATTAAATTTAATTAAATTTCATAATAAAATGAAATATAAGTACAGAGCATACAGAAATCTACACTGTGAAAATTCTTACACTTTGTCTTATTTATAAAATGCCCATAGTACATATTCAAATTTAAAAAAAAAAAATCATAAGAAAGTCAAATAGTGCAGTAATTTTATTTTTTAATTTCATAAATATTCACAGATAGACACAAAATACAGCAATTTAAATATTTACTGCATCTCAGCTCCTGACACTTAATAGAAAAAGTAAGCTTTAAGCCTTTTTATCATTCAAAATTAAAGATAAAACAGTACTTTTAGTTTCTTCTTTTTCACATGCTATATTTTACATCTTTTTCTCTTTAGTTTAAAATATTAATGACTGCGAATTCAGTACTTTTTTTTGTTCTGTTTTGTTTTTTATTTTTTGGAGAGAGAGAGAGAAATTTCCTTGGTCTTACTTATGTCTGATGTAACTGTGTTTCATGAAGAGCTATTATTATCAGTTTCAAGGTAAGATGAATCTAAATGCAATTCGTTTTCATCTTAATGCATTTTTATTTACTTTGCACAACGAAACTTAAAATAAATCTTAGGTAACTTAGGTAAATGACAGAGTTGAGTTGTGTAAGAACTGGTGTCTTACCATAGAGTCTCGACGGCTGTACACTATAGTGTTCCCCTCTTGTTTAACAATTAAACATAATGCAATTGCCATTTTTGTTTCTTTAATACCAGAGTCATTTCTCATGATAATATTGATGAAAATTTTAAATCTAAGTCATTATGGACTTCATAAAGTAAAACAAACATGAAATTTAAAAAATTTGAGTAGTATTTGTCTGTCCGTATTAGTGGATCTACTCTAAGGATCTACTGTTTGGAAGTCTTTGGTATTTTGTGTAAAAGAAGTATTGTAAAAAGAAGCTTTATAAAAGATAAATCTATTTGTCCGGCACTTCTATTGCAAGAGATTATTCATTCATGTCATTTGGTTTCAATGGTTTCGATGCCACTCCTGCTGTAAAAGTGGTTGTTTCTTAGCGAACATTTCAACAAAGCCTGTAAATTTGGAACTAGGTCAAAGTACAACTACCCATCTTTAAAAGGATCGGTGTGTATTTTACCTTAGGTCTCTACACAATGGAACTCGCAGCTTATGAAAAGAAGATGGAAAGATCTTTTTACCTTACCAAAAAAAAAAAGACATATCTTTCTTCACCGTTAAGCAAAGAAAGAAAAACCAGATGCACTGCCTGCTGTCGAAGATTCAGAAACTATATGGATGGTAAATTGAGAGACCAATACTTGATTTCGATTAAAATACGATTAAGTATAGTACTGTTTCTATGATTTGGAGCTTTGCAGTTTTTTAATAGAAATCAATCGCTGACTGGTTAAAAATGATGGACTTATAATATTGTTTAATAACTTTGCTTAAATGACGAAAATTTGTGAAAATGGTGGATCTTCCTGGACCATTGAGAAGAAGGAAATTCTGGACCTGCGACGAGAGGAAGGATTAATTTGACAGAGAATTGTTGGGGTCTAGAGGACAGAGAATATCAGATACCAACATTTTGTCGAAAGTGGTTTCAGTTGAACTTTCTTGAGTTTCTTCATTCAGGCTTTTGGTTTTGGTTTGAAACACTACGGTCCCACCCAGTTACGGTTCATTAAGGAAAACTTTTCGTATAAAATAACCATTTATTATCACATTTAATACCAACTTTAGTCATACGACGAGTGTAACTCGTCATTGAATGGTATGTCATGAAAGTTCCATGATGGGCTTCACTCGCCATTTTACCGCAGAGGTTTAGTTTAGTTTCGAGAGCAACGGTCCACTTTTTTGCTACACGAAGGCTACTGCTTAAAGACAATTCCAAACGGCTACGAACATCCATGCTATCAGCGGAGTTCGAACTCGGGAACTCTGGCATCGAGAACCAGCGGCCTAGCATTCGGCCATCAATCGGCTGTTCGTTGAGGCAATCTGCCTCAGATAGATATATATTTTTGTACGTTTATTGTTTTATACATCCTGGATAAGCTTTGATTAGTGGGGCGCATGTATTGCTTCAACTATTTGTGAATTTTGAGTTCTTCATAGACACTGAAATTTAAATTAGTTCGTTTGGCCCAAAAGAAGAATTTTGTAATTATTATTTGGCTGATTGTTGAGCATACCTAAGTAAATATTATTCATGGATGTGACTCTTATGTCATTGTAAATAAATATTAGTTCTAGTAATAAAAGACTGCACAGAAACCTGCTTTTTTCTACTCATAATGCATGGGACCTTACATTCCATTATATCCCTATCCAGTCCCAGCTAGCACCTTTCTGATCGGCCAACTTAGTACTGCATTCAATGGACCAATCTTCATACAGTAAGTTAGTTGTTTGAAGATCAACAAATTGCTATTAGTTGTGTCTAACAGAATGCCAACATAATATTAGGATAACGAACGACTGCCAACTGAATGACCACATAGTGTTTGGATGAGTCATCTTAATGCAATAATTAGAAATTCTTATTTACAGTAAACTGTACAACTGCATCACACTTTTTTACGACTTTGTAGAGAATGTAGTTTCTCACTAAAGTCACTCAGAAAGATGTGATACAATTCTACAATCAGCCACAAGCATACATTAGAACTATAATTATAGTTGCTTCAGTAAGAAGCTGAATTTTTCTGCTGCATTTTCCTTCCAAACTGGGATAAAAGAATAAAGCAGGAGTACAGCTTACTGTGAACACAGGAATTTACTCCAGTGCATTTCCACCCAAACTTTCAATCTTGCAACAATCAATTATCTTGAAATATTGCAACAATCTCGTGGTAAACAGCTTTAGTACGTTGGAAGTTGACACCAAGGCCGGTGATGGATCAAGTGGGGGATTTGGGGGACCGATGCTCCTCCGATATTCTTATAGACTGTTTCGTGGAAAGAAAAGGAACCATGTGTGTGGGTGTGTCATCTGCCAAACTGTGAATCGATGACAGTGGGCTTAGAACAGTGACGTTGAATTAAGGAATAGGTGCAAATTGGATTGAAATGTAAGAATAGATTGACTAGCACTTTTTGCCTCTCATTACAATATTGTTGCACAATCGGAAGAAATTGTGAAAATTTTTTGGCGAAAATTTTGGACATTTTCATTTTATTTCAAAATTATTCTTTTTCTTTAGTTATACTTCTGTTTTAAAAATTAGAATTTAATACCATATAGGGTTTATATATTTTCAATGTTAATTTTACTATTAAATTCTTTATGTAGTACTACATGACTCATTCAAGGCTATTAATTTGTTCATTATATCATTTTTAAAAATTATTTTGATATTTTAAAATGACACTGTATCATGATACTCATTAGGAGTATACACACATAAGAAAACCTGTAGTTTTATTGAAGTATCCTTCACAAATAACAATGTCCCCCTCCGAATACAATTTCTGGTTGCGGCCCTGGTAGACATTGAACTTTCTCGTTTCCGCCTGGTTCTGCACATATGAGTAACTATAGGGTGTAACGATTCGTTACATGACCCGAGCGAAAGAAGAATGGAAGGTGACCTTTCGCAGTGGACAATTATGGTTAGCGGTAAGTAGACACGCGTGGTCCGGACAAAGCCGTTGGTGTACTAACGTCTTCCACACAAAGCCGAGGCAGTCGCTTAAGCGGAGGTAAATTAAGAACTGTCAGTAAGCCGGAGACAGTGTGTCTACGCCTTTATGATGCCTACTGCAGTCAAAAGATTCGGATAATAAGTATAAATCGAGTGACGGTGTAGTCCACATACGGGCCCAGTTACCGGTGCAGCTAATGAATTTAAGTTGTTTTAGTCGGTTGGTTTAGAGTCGACCTTTCAGCCACAACTGGAAACGGATCAGCTGATCCAGACGGATCATTTGACAGCAAAATTGCGTCACCCTGGTTCTGGAAGATTCCGGAAGAATCACTCTAGGGGCAACCGGGACCCCTATGAAAGAAGATTAGCTGAGCGAAGAAGGGCACTTTTTTTAGAGTTGGTGTGGAGGAGTTGGTTTTTGTGGAGCTCGAGAGGAATCCACTTGTCTATCCGATTACCGGAGCTTGCTTTTCTTTAGAGACAACCAGCGTCTCTGCTTTCTGCTAAGAAGTCGACTTTCGACTTTGGGATCTCATTCCCTTTATCTTTAATATTTTTTTCTACTTCTTGCTTAGAAGTAGGTCACTGAGAGTGACACTTACTCTCATTTTGGATCGTCCTGCATCCTTAGTTTTCTCAACGAACTCAAGCTAGATAAGCACTCTGCCTCAGTGTGGAAGTCAACTGTACTGATCGTCAGCCCGGAGATTATAGTGTCAGCGTTCTATACCGGCACTAATTAGTGAATTGTTCCTGTGTTCGAAAAGGAATAGATTTACTGTACTCACGTGTTGTATTCGCGTTAACATTTATCTCAGCACAAGATCTCAGAAGAATTGGAATTTACTGAAACCTGTACATAGCTGTACATAATTATTCCTATGAATACAGTATTTAATCCAGAGTAAATAGATGTCCAGCCTGTATCATTGACGGCCTCGCCTACCCTTACTCCTGAGCGTAACAAGGGGGAGTACTTTTGTGCTTCTTAGACAACTACACTGAGATGTATGCAAGATGTGCAAACAGGAGTATTTTTACGATGGACCAAAGGAAGGCCGACATTCGAATACTTCAGTTGGCCAACAAGACATTTTACTGACTAAATGTCACCATTTCATTTTCCTGTTTCAACATACACCCAACCTAAAGATAAACCACCAACTTGTGTCCAATGAACAACATTTCCGTGCTAATTGCGGTTGTAATCGTGGCAGGTGCGATCTATTGTTATTGGGGTTGACGAGAATTCAAATCCCACATAAAACTTGTTTGTCGGTTTTTCGTGCGAAATGGTACTCTGTTTTGAAAACAGAGTAATGAACACCTACAACAATTGAGGAAGTCGTTTATTTGAAATTAAAGATAATAATAATAATGTTCTGAGCGTATATCATTCAATTTGTGGCTACGCAGTAGAAAAAGATGGTATGGTTTTCCCCAAGGGTAAGTTTGGTTTGGAACGCTAGGGTCTACATTTTGCAACACGAAGACTAATGAGATGGGGACCTACTGCTTAAAGCTGATTCTGAACGATTACAAATATCCATGCCACAGTGGGATTCGAACCCATGAGCTCCGACACCGAAGACAACGCCTTAACCATTCGGCCTAAGGAAAAGTAACGACATCAGTCTTAAATTCTAAAGTGTGGACAATAGAACGTCGACACTGTGCACTAATAGCAAAAATAGTAGCCTTTCTGTGGTGCTTCATAGTATGAAAATCTAGTCAACACTCTTCGCTCATGAAAACAACAGATAGAGAAGGTTTGAAGATAAAATTTTGAATAGGAAAACACTCTGAGGAATACATTAAACGGTTCTTAACTCGTCGTTATATCTGTCGAAAGGAAAAAAAAACTTTTATTTTGAACTAAAGAATTTAATTCCATAACAAATGTGCTGCAATACTTCAGGTTATAACTTTATCTAAGACATTCATGCACCGATCCTGGCCCATATAAATGTAAGTTGGAATTCTGCATAACACAAAAAGCGATTACACGTAGAATGTTGAAATGTTGTATTCAGGACTTTTACAACATCTAGTTTAACCCATTCTTTTTTATTGCAATCTGCATTTTATATAACGAAAAATCTGAATATAACAGTTATCAACGCTGCCGGTCGTTACCAGATTTACAACAAAATTAAAAAAAAAAAAAAAAAAAAAAAAAAAAAAAAAAAAAAAAAAAAAAAAGCAGATATCGATGTATTTTAGTTGTAACATTGTCTAAACAGTTTAAACAATGCTTTTAATGCCCAGTTTTAAAAACAGAAATCTATTTTATTCAGTAAATAAGTTTGATTTTTTTCATGTTTATTCCTTTCTGGCACGAAGTAAAGGTTATGGTCTCGAAATATTTGAGTTTATAACGGAATATCAATACAACGAAATATCTGAATGTAATAGCTATTAACGATTCATGATGCCGTCAGATGGCAGAATTTAACACACCGTTGTCTTGAGAAACGAAACTATATTTGAACATTTAAGAGGATGGGCAAGCAAATGATAATTCTGATGACACTTCGTGCAGTAAAAATTAAAAATGGGTATAATTTAACAAGCATAAAGAGAAATAATTGCTTATCCTCATCAAATTTTTAAAAAATGAACTGAAAAAGAATTGTGTTAACTGCGTATGAATAAGTCGATATATTTCTGTTGAATTGTCATAGAGCTCTAGCAGTACCATCTGGAGGGAGCCATCACCATTGATTTCCGCAAATCTAAACTGTTATGTTTTAATGTACATTATAATAAAAAATGGAGACGCACAACTGAATGTTACAATAGTCCTAAGTGAAAAGCTAAAATCTTTTAAAATTTACGGCTAACTGTTAATGAGTTAAGCCCGGCAATATTAGTATCCGTTATACTGAAATTCTTCGTTATATAGAATATTGTTTAGAATTTAAAAGGGAGATTGAACTTGAAAATTTTACGTCAGCACAAAATTTTCTGTTTGCAACCATACCTTATGAAGGCGCTAAATTATGTTGTAAATCTTTTTTGTTTGGAGGTTTGGGCATAATATTTCTCATTTCGCCAGGTACTCTATTAAACGAATTACTTCCACCTCGGCCCTTTTTCAAAAGTACCATATCACTAGGTTACAGTGACGTAGCGAGGGGGGGGGGAAGGGGGCTATAATGCCCCAGACACTGCTCGCACAAAGGACGCCAAATGTTTAGATTTATATATTACATTACTATATATATTTTTCGAAGGAGAGCGTTAAATAAGTATTGTACTCATGGTGCCAATTAAGCTCGCTACGTCACTGTTAGGTTAGAGCTATGATAATCATGGAATCAAAACACTGGTTATGTATTAGCTATTGTAAACGTAAAAATAAATGTAAAGGGTACAAGTACAACATTTGACCTAAATATATAGCTACTTTTATCATTTTTTCCTATGTAGAACTCTACTGAATAGTTTGCTTTTTTAAAAAATCTATTTAGAAAATTATAAATGCAGCTGTTGTCTCAGCTCCGTAATTGACGATAACTGAAATTCGAGAAAAATGGTGGTTAAACCGGAGGAATGAAAAATCAGCAATAGTTACTTTAATTTGGCAAATAGTTAATTATTGCTCGTTATTATTTATAAGTTGGGTTTAATAAATTTTTTATCAATTTTAAAACATTGCTGTTTTAAGTGAAATCTTTTTTTAAAATTTTATTCGACCAAAGAGATGTTGCCACCTTTTTGGAGTTTTTTTAGAAATAGGTGAAACTACATTGAAACTAAAGAAAACTTTTTTAAAGAAGAAAAAGGAATTTTTTAAAAAGATTTAAGATAACCTGTAGATTGGGATGATACCGAATATGTACAACGAAAGTCTAGTAAATAGAAATCAAGTATATAAGCATTACTAAGCTTAGTAATATAGGTTTCTTAAGATACCTAAAATATTAAACAGGCTTTTCATTTAGATACATTGTGAGCAAATTGCATCTTTGAAATTGGGCTGTTATGAAAATGATATTTATAATATTTTCCAAAAATTTTATACAGTAATTAAGCGTTCTTTGAGATTAATATTAAAAATCAAAACGTGCAATTGGCGAAAATTATAATTTTATTAAAAAAGGGAGAAACTTTCACATTCATTGCACTAGTTACATCTTTAATGTAATATCACTGCAATAAATAGCAGATAACTTATATATCGATGAAATTTTTTTGTAAGCATCTTACATGAAAATAAATGACAAGAAAACACAAATCTTATCAAGTACAACTCTAGGGTCCACCTTTAATTTGTACAACTAACACAATAATATACAGAATGTATAGCGAGCTTTGATACAGGAATGTCAATAAATAAGCCTTCAAGAATCGGAAGACAAATATTCACAAATAAAGTAAAACCCTTTCATGAAGATGGGTCTTAAAAATATATTATATTAAAACAGTAACTGCCAGATAATGTGATCAATTCTATAATCTTTAACAGTGTAATTTAAGCTACAAATAAATGCAATGAAATTTGTTTAAAAAACTGCCCTTCAGTGTTTACAAAATTGTGGGACATATTTTTTCTAGTTATTTAAATATCTTGAGAAAATTTTAGCACCAGTAGTTAATGCAGCATTTTGCTGAAATACTAAAAGGATTCTATCACCAAACAGTTATTTAATAATTTTTCTTATCCACACTGGGGGAAAACATTTATACCTATAGTTTATTTCCTACACATATTATGATATTATTATAAGCGTTAAACAAATTTATTAGTTTTTGAAAAGTAGATTCTATAAAAATTAACAAAGAGAAAAAAAACAACCTTATATTAAAACAGTTTTTTAAATGGAATAGCAACCTATTTCCTATTTATACTAAACTAAATAATATAACCTATGACTTAGTAAAAATATAATGTGAACTTTAAAAATTAAAATGTTAGTTACTGTGCAATATTTAATAGGAAATTTAAAATAAGTTTTGTTTATGTTAGTTTGTTACCTAAAAGTTTTTGCCAAATATCCACAAAACTGGAAATTATGATTTCATCTTCAAAATAAATACTTGAATGGTTAAACTCATCTGATATTTTATTACATTCCTATTCAATTTAGAGAAAGATATTTTTAATGAAAATGTATTTAATAGCTCTATCCATTTCTATTTTAAAATATTACAAATTCAGAAAACATAAAAACATAACACAACAATGCTAACTGATGTAAAACTTATACAAGTAATTACTGTTTATATCAAGTGGCTTTATATTAGTTTATGGAATTAATTTTGTTGTACTACAATTACTACAGTATATTTTACTCCCTAATCAAATTTTAAAACTGCATTTAAATAATACAATTTAATTTTGTAAAACTTTTTATATTTTAACTTTTTTCTTTTATTATTTTAACCTTTTTATTTATTCATTTTATGATTAAAAATGGCCAATATATCAATCTACAGTACATAACAAAGAATTAAATTCAACTGAATTTTTTGATATCTTATCCTACAAACTACTGTGTCATTCAATATAAGCAAAACTGTATAAAGACTCAATCATCAAAAGCTGTTCTCTTAAGAAATTAGAAATAAACTATCTTCAAACATATAAAGTAATATTTCAAAACAAAATTTTGAAGAGAGATATAGTTCACATTTTACCAATTTAAAGGCTATTTATTCAAATTTAATTGTTTCTAAAGAATATTTTAAGTCAAATTAAAAGGCTCAATTACATAAACTATTCCAAAATTAACTGGACGAATTAAAAAAAAATTGATTTAAAACAGCCGTTAATATGTAAAAATAAATTTAGTAGCAGTAAAAAAATTTTTACTTTTGTCGCAAAAAGGAATTGAAAATTTGATTTATACTGATAAACAGCAAAAACCTTTAAGTGTTGCCATAAAAACACCTTAATCTAAACCACTTAAAACTTCATTTTACAGACAAATCTCACTAAACTAATCCCAGGAAATGAACTGTCAGATAAAGTGAATGCTTTTACTGGTCCCATCTGAACTCGTATTTATCTAATGTTATTTTAAATGCTTATAATAAACTGTTGAGAAAATGAAAGTTTATTTATAGTGAGTTAAAACTTCCTTGTCACAGATTTTTGTCTCATTTTTTCAAAGACAATTTTATTTATATGGATTTCATTGTTCACTTTGAAATAGATGGGATTTAAAGGGGAATGGAAAAGATGGGTTATAAAATGTACTTGTAAATATATCATTAAATATTTACAAAAATATCGACAAATTTTGGTGGAATAGTCTAGACACATTAAATAATAATTTAGTATAACATGGTCATTGACATGGAAAAAATTTAAATATCAGGGAATTTGAAAAAGGATTTATGATGGAATTCTTATGAGATTCTGGGATTTCTCACTTTGATTGTAAACAATCAAATTATTTTGAAATTTTTAGGACTGTCTCACCTCTTCTGTTTTTTTCTAAACAAAGGCAATATCATGCTTTGATCTAAAAGTCTTTATAAATAAAAACCATAAAAAAACTGAAAATTAAAATTTTTTTTAAAAAACTGACATTTTCTTTTAATTTGAAATATTGTGAATCCAGCTTTAAGTTTAACATTTCATTTCTATTTTCAATATCATTGCTATATTAAAAAATATTGATAATTTGCAATATTTTATGATTTAAGTAATAAGCAGCTTTTTTTTCTTAACTACTCTTAATTTTTTTCAAAACTATTGAATCAAACAACTGAATAGAGGATAATCAAAGTGGTTTGTAATACTGTAAAGTATATAATTCTTAGAACAGACATTTTCTGTAGCTTACTTGTATTTTCATTTTATGTTTATGTTTGCCTAAAATATTCCTTTTTTTAAAATGAAAATTTCCTGGGTTTCTTAACAAGAGAAGGTGCAGAGAATATAGACATCAGAAAATGATAACAACATTGTTGGTAAGTACCTGGAAATCTAATATATAATCTAAAATTATTAGAGAATTTGAAAATCACCTTTTTTGTGACACCTTGAATAAGAATCTAAAATTTAACAATTTTTTGGGGGAGGGGGGACAAATTAAAGGTACTTGGTCCCCATATGCAATCAAAATGTATTTAATCATAAATTAAATTTTTTTACATAGGATGTAAAAAAAAGTAAGTACAATACTTCAACATTTTTTATTTCTAATATTATGATAAATTATTTAAATAGTAATTAGTAATTTATTAATAAATTGTGTTATCCCAATGATTGTATGCAATAAAATTACCATTAAAAGTTTAAAAATGTCAATGCCTGAATAAAATTGGATTCAGTAAGTTTTTTTTTTTTTTTATTGGGTCTACAGATGGTTTAATATGACAGGCACTGGGACTTATTCAGAAAATACTCTTATGGGGAGAAGAAATTTTGTTTTTAGATAAACATTTTAATATTATACTTTGAAAGATTAAATGTTATTAGTTTTCACAACACAAGTCAATCAGTCAAAACTATAACAGCAAGATACATGACTCCAACCTTCAGCCGATCACTATAAATCACAATTATCAACCATTCTAAGCATTATCAAAACTAATAACTATAAAAACAAAATTAGAAATAATGATGACTTTTAAAAAATCCTGTAATTATCCCCCTTTACATAAAAATAACATCTTTCTGAGTTAATTTAAACTGATGTTTTGGCATGCGACAAAAAAGTTGTACGCATTTTCTACAATATCCATGCAGTTTCTTGTCAGTTGAACTGTACTGGCATTTATAAAAAACCAAATTAAGTGAATGTGATATACAATCAACTTAAAAAGCAATGGAACTAATATTTAAAACATATGCTCAATATCCATTAAATCAACCACTCATGGATGCAGGTGCATCACACTTCGTTTGCAAAGATAGGTTAAGTCCAAGGCTGTACCTAGGGCATGGCAAAGGTGTCATTTGCCGTGGGTGCATCAGTCATAGGGGTGCCGCACCGTGTGGAAAATGGGGTCTGAAAGAAGACAATTCACCCCTAGTAGAAATAAGGAAAAGTTGAAAATTTTTTTTTTATTATAGAATCAGATTTTATTTTTAAAATCCAATGTGTTTAAAAATTACTGTTTTATTTATTCTTATTTTTTAAAATGTTCCTAGAAAACAAACTTGTTATAGATTCTTACAAAATGTTTACCAAACATGCTTAATATGCCTTTATATAAATCCAGGTATTCATTTTAAATTTTGAATTTATTAAAGTTATTAAAACTAAATTTAAATTTAGAAAATTATTATTTTTTTTATGAGCATTCAACGTACAAATAAAAAAATATTGCCCTCAAATAAACAATTCAGTTTATCAACAAAATAATACCCCTAGAGTGGTCAAGAATATTTTTAAGTATTAATAAAATAAATATAGAAGAAAAAATTAAAAATTAATATACTAGGATCATTTTAAGAATTAACAAAATATTTTGAGCTCATTCTAGATATATGATATAGAAAAAAAAAAAACCCATTTATATATTTTCCCACTATATTAGGTGGTAGGGGCGCAAATAATTTTTTTTTGCCACAGGTGCTAAAGAACCTAGTTATGGACCTGAGCTAAATTCTGTTAACATGTCAATTAATATGTTTGTTAAATTTTCACTTGTAATTGGGGTAACAGCAACAAATTTCAGAAAAGATTCTTTGATTGTGTTGCTTTTAGATATCTGATGCAAATAGCAAAACTGCTCAATTTTTTTTTTTAGGGGGGAGGGAGAAATTGCCCCTCCCTGAATATGCCACTGATAACAGGATTCGGTTGCATAAGAGTTCTTCATAGAAAAAGGGAAGAATGAAGATTTATATAAAATGTTTTACATACATATTAAAGTTAATATATGTATAAAATAACAAAATGCCAATGATTGAACCAAAAAAAAAAAAAAAATAGTCATAGATTTTACTTAATCTACCTCATAAACAACAGAAATATTCTTTAATCCTAGACTTGTGCTAATGTATATATTTAAGTTGCATTAAACAAAAGTGGATAAAAATGTTTGTCAATTAGATACTAAAATATTTCTTTAAAATATAACATGTAATTAAACTACACAAATGTATAAAAAAGTCATTTATTTCAAATTTTTAAGTCTTGGTCTTAGTCAACTTTAGATGACAAGGGATCACACAAACTGGCAACTACTGCAATTGCAATATAAATTTACATTCATCTTTTCAGATATATCTGAAAGAGATACATTATAAGCGAGACTTTTTTAAAGCATATCTTTTATCTTTTCTACCAATAACACTTTGATACAATACTAGAAACAAATCACAATCTACTTCAAAATATGAGTAGAATCAATGTAAAAAGTATCTTTATATCTTTGCATAACATAAATAGTATTTACATTAATTATACAAAAAGATGCAGTGCATAAAATACACAAGTCAAGAGAAAACATATATTAACAGTTTACTCAAATTATTCAATGGTGGTTCTTCATATTTATCCTGTTTTCGAAACTAATACACTTAGTCATTGTAAGGGGTAAAACTTGAGAATTATTGTCACATTTAAATAAGTTTGGTTATGATAACTATTCTATAAATGACAGCTATTTTTTTTTTTTAACATAGTACATTTAACATAATTCTAATGAGTGAAGTTATGTTAACTAATGATGTGTTATGATGATGAGGAATAAATAAATCGTGATAAAAATATTGTAGCAGTAAAAGCTGACAGAAAATGTAACTGAAAACTGAAAAGGGGCTTAACATTGTTAAGGTAGAAAGCCTGCATTAATGAAAGTAAATTATTGATTAATTACTTGAATATGACCAATAACCAATATGCAATCAGCACCAATAACACAATTTAGAGCACCATTTCAGATTTCATATTATGAACTTAATCATTTAGAAAATTCATATAGTCATGGTTAAAGCTTCTTGATTTCAGTAAAAATTTCTTTGAAGTATTTTATATCTAATGTATGATAAAGACAAAACTGGTAAGTACAACATTGATTTACTTTAAAAAATAAAATGTCAATTATACATGAGATGCTCATAACAGAGATTATAAGAATGATTATAAAAATACTTAAAAAAATATAAAATACATAATAAAAAATAACTATAAAAAATTCAAACTTCAAAATAAGTTTAAAATACATGACCTATATAAAATTAAAAAAAATAAAGTGTAAAATTTAAGAGGAACCCCAGAAAATCTTTTAGGGATAAAACAAAATTGTTCCCTGTTTGGAAAAAAAGTAATAACATCAGCTATGTTTAAGAGATATATCTTACAAAATTACATTTTCTTTTACTCAAAAATTGAAATTATAAATTCACAAATATGCATCATTTGGTAAAATATTATTAAAATTTAAATTTCATCATCGTTATCCACAAAAATACAAAATATTCCAAATAAAATAATTTAACAACTGTTTTGTAATCTTTGATAACTTCTAAAACACCATATATGCAGAAGTCACCCAAAGAACAGCATAATTTAAGTCATATCAGAGAAACTTTATCTAATTTCACTTACTATAGGTTAGAAAATGTGTAAAACACCATATTTGTCATTAATGAGTTCATAAACAAAGAGATCTCTTTTGATAAACTTTACATTGAAAAATTATTTCATAATAATATGTTTACAGATTCTAAAAAAGTCTTTCCTATCCTACAGTGAAGATTTCATTTAAAAATCACATTAAATAAAAATTGCATTTTGAAAAATTTACATTTAAGTAAAAAACCATCTCAAGTAGACGGAAACTACTCATATAAAATCTTGAAACATTGAAACAACTGGTATCCACACATAATAACATTGCAGTGTTCTTAAATCTAGCAATACTAGAGCATATTTCATCAGTATTAGTGGACAAATCCAGCACCTTGGTACTGTATGAAAAGGCCAATATGGTGTACAGAATCAGTACGGATATTTCACATTATTAAAGACCTTTTCCTAATCATAATGTGAGAGAGCACAAAACCTTGGCACTGAGTATGGTTAAGTAACTTTGGCTGTCCCACAGTATGGCACCTCGTGAGAATGGTTCTTAATTGTTCAATAATCATCTAACCAGAAACAAATAGTGAAATAGATTTTCATTCACAAAACTATTAACTCAAATGTTTGGTACTTCTTAATCAAAAATTCATTTACATCTAGGAAATATGTATGCTTCTACATCTATTCTGAGGTCCCTGTATCTTTCCCCTTTCTCAAAGTAAAATGTACACTTTTAAATAAGTGTATTATAATTACTCAGGTTAGGTCAGTATACAGTGTATGAACCTGACAAATATATGGGTATATATAAAAATGCATTTAAGAGAAAAAATAAATATTTATAAACTAATCCCTTTCATAAAACAAAGCATTTACTTTTAAATGTGTTAATTATGTTAAGTTAATATACAACGTGTGATGCTGACAGAGTATAATATATACATATAACAGTAAGATTATGACATTGCATTTAACACATTGAGAAATTAATTTATAACTTAATTTTTTTTCCAAAACTGTCTACTTTTAAATGTGTTAATTACTTAGATTGGGTTCATATACAGTATATTTTGTTGACAAAATAAATTGGCGAGTATAAAATTGAATTAAATACAAAGAACAAGAAGTTAACATTCAATCTTAATAAGAAAGCATATAGGTAAAATAGGTCTTAAAAAAGAAAGCATATAGGTATGCAATTAATATGATATATAATTTCAGAATGAAAAAATTTGCTTTATCCATTTCTGGAGATATATACAAAGTTCTAAAATTATATAATTATGCACTTATATACATAATAACTTTTTAAAAATTTAAATTTGTACTAGGAAAACATGACTTATTTTACTATGCATAGAATATATGAGTATAATACTGAATTTTTTAAAGGTTTAAATGCTTGATAAGTAATGTTTGAATGCAAAATGTTCTTCATTTTTATATTAAATACTTTTGACCTATGACATATTGCAATTGCAAATTTGAAATATTTCCTGCTACGAACTAATATTTGAATATTTAGTTTACCATAACTATTGAAAGATTGCAGACTAAAAGCAAATCTGTGCTTTGTAAAATTGCATTAGTGATCACATTAAAACTTCATGTCTTAGTACAATGAATTTATGACTATACAGTATTTAGAAGATGTAAAGAATTTTTTTTTTTAAATTTCCTATACTTAAATACACAATTTTAATACTTTTATATAATAGTTTAATGTTGTATGCATGATTTTTGAAATTGTTTTACGACTTATTTTCCACACTATATTTCACACGCTCAAGAAGGTCCCTTGGGAAGTTGGTGGGAAGATTTTATTACAATCATTAAATGTAATTTTTTTAAAAAGTTTCTTTTAGAAATACTTTCATCATGAAACAAAATTAACAAAAGACTTAACAAAATAAAGCATACAAAATATCGCTGTTAACACTTGCAAAATGTAGCATAGCTATAAAAAATAGCAGGCTTCCATAAATGTAAAATGCCATGAACCTATTAAATATCCATACTGTACAAGTAATTTAATGAAAATCCATTATGGTAATTGAAATGAAACAGTCTATGATCATGTTATATAGGGTACATACATACACACATTATCCAAAGCAGGAACTATCATGGCAGGAGATACTGCTTAAATCATTCAGAGATATAATTTTAAAGGTTTTCTAATTCCATACAAATAAAATAAAACAATATAGAACAAAGAGTGTGCACTTTGGTGAGTAATAAAATTGTTCCACATGCTATTTGAAATTCATATCCATTAAAAATAGTAAAAGGCATAAAAAAGTACATTTTTTTATATAAGGTATAAAATGAGATAACAATGTTAAATTTCCAGGCCAAGGAACTAAAACTCAAGTGTAATTAAATTAAGGTAGAGCTACTTCAATCTTTATAATCATGTATAAATAATTTTAAGTATCCTTTCTAATAGAAACATATTTCAAAGAAGCAGTATCAATGCTTTCTAAGGAAAATAAAACATTTTTGTATAAAATAAATAATTTAATTTTGAAATTAATATTTCAGATAAGATTGCATTCATCATTTATATTTTTACTTTAAAAATATCTATCAAGGATCAAAATGTATAATATCAGTGGAAGAAAATTTAAAAAATGCTTGAGAATATAACTATTTTTTCCTTTCATACAAGAGTACCAAAGATGCAAATAATACAAACACTGTGGGAAAAAATATTTCACTATATCTTTTTTTTTAAATATGAAAGAGAAAAAAAATCATTGCATTCAATCTATGGATTAATTACACACTAAGATTTATTTTTTCAGAAGCACCCTGGGGAGCTATGTGACAAAAGCAGATGAAAATACTGGGCAGATGACTGTTGTACACAAGATAAGGTAAAGCTAAAATTATTAAACATCACAGGCATTAACGATGAGCCATTGATAACACACACCATGGCATTTGAGCAGAATAAATGTCCGTTGACAACCAAGTCAGATGCAACTTCTGCACACAGCAAACTTAATGTGATTAATTACACAGAGCGTTCATTCAGATATAGTAGAGATACTGTCAACTTTTTTCACAATTATTGTATGTTTTGATTGATGTAAAAAAAAATAAACAATGAAGTCAAATAAACAGATTTAAAAACTAATAAACTTTTACATTGCACCAGCACCAATTGCAAAAGAAAAAAAATTGTTATATATAAATTAAGAGGCGAATAAAATGTACAAATAAATTAAGATTAAATAATGGAAAATAATTAATAATGAAAAAATTACAAAAGCACATTTAATTTTGAAATTTAAAAAAAAATCTAGTTTATATATATATTTATATATCTCAGTCATTAATGCAAACAAACAATCACATTAAACTGAATCTCAGACATTTCCTTTCATTTACGTGACAAGCGAAACTAGCTGGTAATGTGTTTCTTTGATCATGGGATTCCAAATCAAAGGCACTCTCCTGTCCATATTTCTTCATTGCAATTTGGTTTGACAACTCATACTGGTTCATTATTGGCTAGTGGGGGTGGAGGCTTGTATAATATGCTCACAGGGCGGTGGTTTTTGTGAGCTGCTCCATCATGCAATTCCTGGGTTCGTCTGCGACGAGCAACTTCCACAGGTTTCCTTTTCATTGCTATCACATTAGTATAGTCTTTTATCAGGTGTGCAATTTGAGTGGCCTGGAAAAATAAATGATATAAAAGTCAATGTTATTATTGGATTAAGAATTTATTGTATAAAGCTGATGCACCTGGCTTTGTTTAGCCAGAATACATAGATGTAAGTGTACACACACACACATATACATAACAATGGAATCTCGATAATTTTTCAGGGGGCAGAAATGTATGCTGGGCATGGATGTAAAAACAGTTAAGCTAGAAATCTTTTAACCACCTGCATAACCTTGAAAAACTTCTTATCAAAACCAACACCACACATACAATTCTTCCTATATTTCACAAAAATAATACTTCAGGGATAAAAGGACAGCACCAGGGCCCGACCAAGATACTTTTGTGCCCATGGCACAATCCAATTTTTGTGCCCTCCACCCTCATGCAAATTTAGAGCAACAAGTCATTACAGTCATATAAAAATTATAACATTGAATTATCAAACAGATTTAAAAAATTAGCATTAAAGTAATATTCAAAATTATAAACACTAAATTTTCATTTTATGTAATCATTATTATTTCTCTTTAGCCTAGAGTGACCCACTTTTTTATTTTCTACCTTGTCATACTCACAAGCTCTGTGGTGGATAAAATAAATAATAATAGAATTAAAAATAATTTAAATTGATGAGAAGATTTAATGGTTTATAGTTGTATGTTGCTAATAATCTGTCTTATAAATATGCAATAACCCATAGGATAAAAAGAGCACCAGGTTCGTTGAGGGAATTATCAGGTAAATAACAGTAAAATTAAAGTAAACAGGAAACAATATAGTTCATGGCAAACACAATTACCATGTACAATAATGTATTAAATGAAAGGGGAATTGTGCATGTGGATTAAAAATTATACTGAAGAAGTGCAAATGAACAAGATATCACGAGGGAAATGAAATTACTACAATGACATTGACATAAAATTCAAATGTTATGCACAAAATAATGTCAAAGATATTGATTGAAATTTATCAGGACTAAATATTTAGCAGGTAAAATTTAAGCACAGAAATTGATATCAACTACTGCACATAATAAAATGATAAACAAAAGTAAAACATTATAAATTTCTCCAGGAGATGAATACAAGAAGATATGTATACAAAAGGCATTAGTAATATACAGCTGGCATAACAAAAAAAAAGTCATCAAGTAAGCAGCAATATATAACAGTGCATTAGTAAATTAGTGCAATTAGTAAATTTTCTTGCCCCCTAAAATTTTCATGCCCAGGGCACATGCCCCAAGTGCCCATGCGATAATCAGGCCCTGGACAGCACTGAAATTTTGACAACAGACACAGGAAAATGAAGAATATGGTAATAATAATTTTTGTTAAATTTTAGAAAACAGTAAAATTTCTTTTATTTCCCTATAAATGTATTTATAAACAAATAAGCATTTTAAATTAATATATAGAATATTTCGCAATAAATAAGTAAATTGGGTTACATACCTGGTTAGTAGAAAATATATATTTTGATCCTTTCCGGCCTGTTCCAGTTACTATCATTAAACTGTTCAGTGATGGGCTATAGTTAATGATGCTTTCATATTCACAAGTGCATAGTACATTCTGATAAAATAAAAAAAAAATGGTGCAATTAAACATTTATTATTAAGTCTATACGATGTTTTGACATGAATTTAAAGAATCACTGTAAATAATTATAGATGAAAAAACAACTTACTCTAGATCTAAGCTCAAGCAGATGTATACCAATTTGATCAACAGCTAACCATAAGGCTTTGGGCCATGAAGATGTATAGGATTGCTAAAAAAAGTTCAGAAATAAGAGTTAAGATAACATGCTTTAAAAAGTAGAATTAGGTAAGAAAACTTAAAACTATTTTAATTGCTTACTTAAAATATAAAATAAGTTCTCATAAGTTTTCTAAAATTACATAGGCTATTAAAATGAAAGTAATTCATACACATTAAACAAAATATTAGAAAATAGTAATATTTTGTTTAAAAAAATTACAATATTTACTGTTCACAACAGCTGCTTTGATCTTTTAAAAACCAACAATCAACTCTATAGATGGGAGTGGAAAGTAAATTACTGTATAATGTATCAACAATGGAAATAACCTGACAGTAATTAAAATGGTTCTAAGCTACTGAAACCTTACTCTACTGTTGATTACATTGCACCTAAAAAACAGTAATAATTCATGACAGCTGACATGAATTCAAATCATTTAAAGTTATATTCTTGGTTGCTGCCAATTCAAATATGCATCATTATAAATTCTATTCTTGGTTGCTGTTGAGAATAAAAAAAGAATTTTTCAAGAATAAAAATTTCATAGTTTTATTCTTTCTTTTAATGGCTTAAGTTTGCAACAACCAGCTTTAGAATTGCAATATTTTTGCCAGTACTCAGTTAATGCAGGGAATTTGCTAGTTACAAATATGTTAATAGAATGCATCACAGAAACTTTTATAGTGCATGTATTGACGAAACTTTCTATAGCACCTTATTGAACATATTGCTTTCATAATTTACAGAAAGATATTGTTAAGATTGTTTTTTACCTCAGAATAGATCATAACTATTTTCAAGTCTTTTGAAGTTTGCTGTACAATAACTGTAAATATTCTTCAGATTTCTTGTTAGTTTTTATAAGTTTCAATGAAATACATTAATATAGTTCTCTCTTCTATTAACTCTTTATATCTCAACAATTTCAAATTGAAAAAATATTTCCTCAAATATTTCAACATGTTATTCCAAACAAGTAAAAAATTTTTTAAAATTTAAACAGCAAAATTAACAATCATCTGACAAAATAGTGTATTTTCTACAAACAAAAATTAATATTGCTTATAATATTGAAAATTTTTTAAATTAAGTTACCTTTACTAACAAAATTTGAAACCATTGTTGTAAGAAATCTACTTCTAGTAAAAAAATTTTGATAATGAAACATTTATCTTTTTTAAAATTATAAGCAAGAAATTGTGTTATGAAAAAGGTAAATAAAATTCTTAATTTACTGAGTGCAGAATCTAGTCATAATATGCATTATTATTTAGTAGTCCAGTAATTCAGCAAGATTTTATAGTAAATACAGATATTAAAATAAAAGTCGTTTAAATAATCAGTCGTTTAGGACTGATATTGAATAAACACAACATTAATTTTACATTGTTTAAAGTTGTTTTGGGTAATTTGTGACTTAACTAATATTTTTGATATTGTAATTGTTACTTATAAATTAACTAGCTACTGTTCCCATACTTCGCTATGGTGAACTTAATATATTACTTTTAAACAAAGATTTTTTTTTCGTGCATAACGAATGATAGGTTTTTATTTGCTTATGACAGTCACTGAAATTTGTACGAATATTGTTGATAAACATTTCATTGTAACGTAAAAATTAACTTAAAATTATTTCTTATATAAAAATGCTATAATTTGCATCACATAGAAATGAAAGTTAATCACCTTATATCTAAATTTCTAGGTCAAATCGAATTGATACTATGCAGATGATGTTTAAATAATATAAAATAAATGAATAAATGAGATATTTAAGAGAATGACGTCATAATGATAAAAAATATTATTTTCACATATTTATTATTTGATAAATTGGAAATTTTAATCTCCTTTTAACCGAGGAAAACTGCGCTTAAAACAATTACATGGGATTAATGGAATGATGTCACATTGCTAGAAATATTGCTTCTTTCACTTAGTTATGATGCAATAAATTAAAAAGTTAATCATTTGCTTTTAACCGGGGAAAATAATGCTTGGAATAATGACACTGAAACGCTCAAAAAAGGGGGAAGGAATGGATTTCGAACGTTAAAAATTTTTAAAAACCTTCCTAAGGATATACCTAATAATTTCCCAAATTTTCATGGCGATTGGATGTATGGTTTTTGAGTCTATCAAGTACAAACACAAATTCATATATATATATATATATATATAGATTACATTTTCCATTAATAATATATTCACAACTTGCCAAAATGATTTTCTTTTCATGTTTTGAAGCAATTGGAAAGTTTTTGATAAATTTAAATTCTGGCATTTTTATAAAAGAAAACATGTCAATTAACAGAAACATGCTAATAGCAATTTCAAATCCAACTTACCATGACTTCAAAAATTGTAGCCCGATATAAGGGCCAAGACTGAACCAGCATCAAAAATCCAGCTTTACTTTGTTCAACATCCATGCCTGCTAGAATTCTATGCTGAGTCTCAACTGCTTCAGGAGATATTTGCATCATTATTCGAGGTGGAAGGCATTCACACATAACCCGTCTAGAAAATAAGTATGCAACAAAGTCATTAAAACATTTTGCGACATAATTTATGATAATAATAAATAAAAACTGTTATTTCATTATGGTACATCAGATGTTTCCTAACCTTTTAACCTTTTAAAACATGGTTTATAAGTTAAAACCATGTTTTTATTTATTTATTTTTTGTAGGCATATTCCTAGGAGTCACACCAAAGCCAGTAAGCAAGTGTAATATTTTTATGTAAGCAAGAAATGTAAATATCATGTGACAAGTGCAAAATTTACAAGATATTGTGAAGATTTACTTGACAGTGACAACTGTCAGGTCAAATTTCACTGGTTGAGAAGTTTTGGAATATTACCAGAATATCGAATTTTCAGCCACAGTGTAGGTACCAACTTACACAAGTTTATGAAATGTGCTTCAGATATGATTAGTTAATTTATATACCTACCATATGAATAAGTCTCATGTATGTACAAAGGTAAAATCTGTGTTAGGGGCATTATGGCAATTATGTTTTGCCTAATTTATTGTGCTTAAATGGAATTTAGTTTCATGGGCAATATTTACATCTCATGCACCCCTAATTATTTTCTTTTATCAGCATGCACCCATTGCTAGTTGCTGTTCATAATGACTGAATATGGAAATTTTAACAGGAAAAGGATTCAAATATGTTTAGGATTATTCTAAATAATGGAATATAACTTTGTTGCAATGCACACAGAAACAATTTTAAAAGCAATAATTTGTGGAAATTATTATGTCAAATTACTTGTAGTCTAATGTTCCTTGTTGACAGTCCCCAACATCTAACTGAGCTTTTAATGCACATAACATAACCTGAAATGAATAAACAATATATTAGAGATGACGCAATAATTCCTTTTTGTGACAATATCATATTTTAATTAAATTAGAAGTAATACATTTTAAAATACCAGCTACACAACCTTTTAATGAAAATTAAACTGCTTTTCTGGGAGAAAATACCATAATTTTGCATGATAGTCTGCTGTAGCATCACGCTACTGGAAAATTATTTTTATTTGTATTTGTTTGTGTATCAAGGCTCACTCTGACGTCAGTCGAATGTGTTCTTTGCTATCTGGGGGGTCCCCATGCCTCCATTCTCTCCTCCCTAACCTCTCCTCTAGAAAAGACAGAGAGAGGGGCGTGGGGGATTTCGAGTGACGTCATGAGGGCCAAGCGTCGTTTGGTGTGGGAGAAGATGCTGAGAGTTGTTGTCAGGTGGGCAAGAATGAATGAGCCTTGCCGAGAATGTAAATTATGTAAATATTTGCATATACCAGAATAAATCCTTCTTCATCTCCACCTTGCTTGTGTTCGATGTGTTATCCTCATGAGGCCTATGAAGAACCCTGCTTGACCATAACGCTACCAAAATTATCTATTTTAGAGCTGTGACGTTACACTGCAGACTATCTGTGTTTAAAAAGCAAATTTCTTCAGCTGCGGACTATCTGCCAGTGCGAACTATCTGCTGGTTGTTAAAGCACGTCGCATGAATGGCTGATGATCAAATGTAAACAAAAGCATGATTCACAATACCTCAAGAAAACATTGTATCATATTGGTGCTCGATACATGAAAAAAAAAAAAAACACAACCCATAAATCAGAAAAAATCACTAGTAGCAAGTTGTGCAATCTTAAATTGTGTCCTGTTGTGTGGGAAAATATCGATAAACATACATTAAAAATATGAGAAGAAAATGATCCAATCATCGTGGAATAATACAATGGCCTGCATTAGGAGACGATTTATGTAGATGGGTTCTAGAACAGAGAAATGCAGGCCGCTCTGTTTCTTCTGTTAAAATTGGTCTCCAAGGCTATGGCAGAAGAAATGATATCAAAGGTGGAATTAATTGAGTCTAATCCAGACTCGGTACTCTACTATACTTAGAGTTTTATTCTTAAAATGATTTAATATTGTCATACTAAAATACATATTTTTGCATGTATAGTCCTTGGATTATCTAGTGGTGTAAACTATCTAATGATCTATGAAGTTTTTTAAATAAAAAATCGTACCCGTGGACTATACATGCAAATTTATGGTAGGTTAAATTCACTCTGCACTGAAAACAATCTTATTGGAAATACAATAATTAAGATACATGAAATTATCAATTTCATGTAGTTTAACTAATTTATGAGTCAAAAATCAATTAAAACATGACGATAGGGACTATAAACAAATATCTGTGTGATATTTTGGTAAATATGTCTGTTTGGTTCACATTTTAAATTTCCACTATGAGATAAGAAGTTGCATTTGTTGACATCCATTATAAGTAAGGAAATAACCTCAAAGGGTAAATTAAATATAAATGTTAATTAAAGGTATAATTAAGGGTATAATTTAAATGCACAAGGTAAAGTGATTGATTTATTTTCTAAATAAATATAAAAATATTTTGTACTGTCAAAAAATTAATTTACTAAGGTATAAATTCCAGTGTAAAGACCATATAAAATATTTTATTTATAATTTTGTGTTTGTGTTCTGTATTATTGGAAAGGATATAAAAAAATGTGTTCTAAATATGCCACAAACAATTGTAGGAGAAATAAAGTTGAAAGTTATGAAAATGTAATAGATAAATGTCTATTAAATACAAATATACATATTACAGTTAAAATACCAAGAAAAATAACTATAAGGTTCAGAACAATCTAAATTAGCATTTGTAGAATATGGCATACCGCTTCCTGTTCAGTGACTGGGAATCTATCATGTCGAATGTTGTGTACAATTTGATGATAAAGAAGTTCTTTTTCTACTCGGTCTGTCAGATCAATGTAAGCATCAAGGAATAAATGTTTCTAGAAGAAAATTTAGATTTCATTATAATACAATCTACAAATAGAAAGAAAATACCAATATATTATGTTATTACAGGACCTACTTTGAATAAAAAGAAATGTTGCTTCCTGTTAGCATTAACTTTACTTTGTCCTTCTTGGTACCTTTCCCACTTAGCCATAGTATCGCATATCTTCTCTTCTGGTAATAATGCTCTCTCTAAAGATGAAAAAGGTAATGGTATTTTAGTCTTATACTTCACAAAAAGTTTTAAATTTTTCTTTAAAATTACATATAAAATAAGAATTTTAGTACAAGCAAACTCATTTATTAATGATTTATTTCTATTGATAAATATATCATGGATTATAAAACATCAAGGATTAATGTCCTTGCAAATTTTCCTCTCAATAAGTTTTTCAATCAAATGTAGAAGTAAATCTATAGTGTTGATGTTTTACAAATAATTTATCACAGGCATTTCTTAAAGGAATAGACAATCAAAAACTGATTAAGTTAGTTATGAGTACTTTATTTTGTTATCTTTTGAAACATGCTTTTAAGTTAAATATTACATTAGCCACTTTGGATGCAGCCTTTGATCTAGGTGTACAAAGTTAGTGATGTCTATTTTGAAAACTCTTTTGCAGGCTATTTTATTTTTACAGGTAAACTATGATGTATTAAAGTGATATGTTTGGCAATACTAGGCAATTTATCTATGCACTTAGCTGATGAAAAAGCCCCATTTTTCTATATCATAATCACATTCAATTTCAATGATACTTTTAATAAAACAAAACTAGAAGCACAACCCAGGCCATTGTTTAATCTCAAGAAGATGCAAAACAGTTAGCAGAATAAGAATACTTAAATTTGACAATAATTACAAAAAAAAAAAAATTTAGCTAACTAAACTTTCATTTTAGCAGTTGGTTTGGACACTTTTCATTATATAATGCTTTTAAATAGGATTTGTTCTCTAAGTTATTTATATCTTAATACAAAAAATGTAGCAAAACAAGTTGTGAGCAATTTTATCATGAGATTATACCTAATAATATTTCACTTAACAGTCAACCTATAATTTTTAATTTATTTTTAACATTTAAATATAAAAGGTATATTGTGTTGCTGATTTTTTTTTTAAAGATTCACTGATGACTAACATTTTTGTAGTACTTTATTTTTCTGTGTATCCTACTATTTGGACAGCACAAGCCAATAAAGC
This sequence comes from Pardosa pseudoannulata, assembly GCA_032207245.1. Lineage (NCBI taxonomy): Eukaryota > Metazoa > Arthropoda > Arachnida > Araneae > Lycosidae > Pardosa > Pardosa pseudoannulata. Next base: position 95,229,323 of record CM063511.1, on the reverse strand, counting down.
AGCCAAACAGTGCTTTTTGTTCCGACTTGATTACAAAGAATCAGATTTCAAACTGAAAAAGTAATTTTATCTAAATGAAAACATAGATTACTTAGGATTAGTATAGCTTTCTATTAGTAAAAGAACTTTTAGAATCAGTTTGGTAATTCCAGAAATTTTCTCCTATAAATTCTTATGGCTATAGAAAAATTATACTGTTAAACTTGAATTTAAAAGAGCACATCAAATATGAAATTCTTGTGCAATTGACATACTTTTAATTGCTTTGAAACATTTAGATAAATAAATAATTTGGATTTTGATAATAAGGTTCAAATTGTCCTCATATGATCTAACTTTTAGAGAAGATCTAAAAAATGCAATAGTTACTTTTTTATAATAAATACATTAACTGCAAAAAGTTAATTTTCAGAAGTGGTAATTAACTGAAGAAATATTTTAAAATAAAAGAAAATGGTACAATTCTTAATATAATTTGTTAAAATATATTGAAAAAAATTTAAATAAAATAAAAATTTTGTATTATTTTAGTTCTAAAAAAAAAAAAAAAACAAAAAAAAACTGTACAATTTTGTCCAGCTACTAATACAACAAAACAAATTACATTACAAACATAGTTAAACATTTATTTTCTTAATTTTAAGAAAAATGTGAACTGATCATACCATTGTTACCAATAACTTCATAGAGAGCATAACCTTCAACTCTTGGACGTAAGTCTATTTTTGTTCTTACCATCTCTAAAACCTGCACACAAATTCAGATAAATCAATAAAAGGCAGACAGCTTAACAGAGCTTAAATTTAAAGAAATGAACAAGTAAGCTTACTTCTCCCATCGAAGCGCAAGGATCAAACTCAACTGGCTGAAACTGCCCATCTAAGAAATATATTCTAGCATGCACGGGCCTCCTGCTTATGGTGCAACCAATCTCTTGTTTTGATGGTGGCCAGCGACGACCATGCGTTTCAAGAGATCGCATAAGACACTAAACAAAAACAAAAAAAAAAATTGCTTGGAATTCATAACTAAATCAAAATTAACAAGATGTAATACAGAATTAATTGAACTTTTAAAATGTAAATATTAAATCAATATTTTATGAGTCAACTTATATTTTAAAGCATTAAATCATATTAAATTCTTTAAGAATTAACACCCACCTGGCATATAATGGCTGACACCAAAGGTTTTAGAGGGTAATATGCTATAAGGTGTCAGAATTTAAAAAATTAAAATTTAATGAAAGTTAATTAAAAGTTTATCCCCTATATAATAATAGCCTAAGTTATCTGTACGTCTGCCCTCCAATTTATGAAGCGGTTGGACCTGGAATGGATAGAGGCATCCATTCAAAGCGAACAAAGTTTATCTTCTCCTAAACTATTGATCCGATTCTAAAATAAATTTGTATAAATATGCTTCATATCACAGCAAAAAATAATGTTGTCTTTAAAACGTTTGAAATCCAACCCTTCCCTCCTTTTCGAGAGTTTAATGCCATTATTTCAAGCCCTATTTTCCCCAGTTAAGAGCAGGCGATTAAATTTATCCATTTATCACTTAATAAAGAGGTAAAAAACATTGTGACGTCATTCCTTTAAACGTCTCATTTAATCATTTCATATTTTAAACTATTTAAATATAGTCTCCACTATTTTAATATCTTTTATCACTGAACTTAGATATGACATAAATGATTTTCTTTTATATTTGGCTTCAATAATAGATTAGGTACATATGTGATGGTTTTAAATTTAATCATCGATTATTTTTTGTTGCAATGAAACTTTTACCACTGGTATTAATAATAAATTCATTTCATATAAGTCTAGGAGTCTATTTCACGGACTAATAAATATCTAACTTTTAATTTATATATATTTGGAAATTAAGAAGTTTGTTCTTTTGTGTGTTTGTTTATTATACATAACCATACGGTTTGACTAAATGAATTCAAAGTGATTCTAAACTGCATTACAGGATCGGGAGACTCTAGAGGAGTATGACGATAAATAAACTATTGAGAGTGAACCAGATAGTTCTCAGCCAAAAAACAAACCATTTTTTACCTGCCACATTGGGTACTTAACAGTTACTGGAATATTAAAAATTTTACTAATCCCGTCATATGATGGGCTATATGCTAGTAGTATAATAATTTCTAAACCAGGTCATAAACAAAAGGTTTTGTTATGACTATGATGTAAAATCTATTGTAATGATCTTCAAAAGAACATACCCTGAGAGAGAACTGTGCATACTGCCCTTCTTCAGTAACCTCATCAATAGAACACCTTCGTAGGTGGGCATGGAGATAGCTAATAATGAGTCTGTCAGTGGGAGCAGCGATACTGCAGGCTAAGGACATTAACTGCCAGTGCCTTAAGTTTACTCTACTATTGGCATCTGAAAATTTTAAACAGTTCAGTAAAACTTATTAACTCTAGGCATAGACATAATTTTATATAACAAGATATATTAAGCAGTCATAGCAGCAATACTGCAAGCATAGAACATTAACTGAGCTAAAGATTACTTGACTATTAGCAATGGAAAATTTTCAACAGTTCAGTAAACCTTACAAGTTAAGCTGCTGTCACATACAAATAGAACCTTACAGATCAGGATAGCAAATGACAGTGACTTTAATTTACTCAACTATTTTAAATAGTAAAACTTATAAATTAATTCTAGTTATACATAAATAATTCTGTACAATAGGATATAATAAGTGCTAGTCAAAACAACAATACTGCAAGCTTAGAACATTAACTGAGCCTAAGCTCTCTTGACTATTAGCAATGGAAAATTTTAAACAGTCCAGCTTATAAGTTAGATACTGTCACATATAAATAGAGCTATGCATGTCAGGATAACAAATGACAGTGTCTTTAGTTTACTCAACTATTGGCATATGAAAATTTTAAACATTTCAGCTGTACATACACATTAACTCTTGTTACAAAAATTACAATATAATAGAATACAACTCGGAAAAAAATATGAAATGGAAAAAAAAGCCAGTTTATTATAGCATAATTATACAATAATTTCTTGCAGTTATTATCTATATTTATATTTGAACATTTTACTAAAAATACTCTTGCTCTGTGTGGCTCAAATTGAATTGAAGTGATGATACACTTACTAAATATACTTTTGACAGAGCAAATTTTAGGCAATAAATTGAAGCTAATAATTGCAAAAATATTTACTGCAGAAGTAGTTGTCTAAAAACTTTTTTATTAACACCAATCTGTATAAAATATATTGTTTTATTTCATGACTGTCCACAAAAACTTTGTAAAATTTTAGAAGGTTAAGAACTCCTGCTTGAAGTAAACATCTAACATTTTGGAAATAAAAAATGATTTAAATTTTAAAAATAAATTCAAGCATTGAAAGCTAATTACCAGGATGATCTGTAGTTTGTTTGATGAGTTGTAGGAATAATTCATTCATTAGGACTTCTTTTTTCATACATCTGTCTAAAATAGACTGAGCCAGTTGCAGATGATCTCTCTCGCCTAGCCACTCAGCATCCTCTGAAAGAGCAAGTAAATAAAGATCACTAATTAAATTAAATGGTATACATAATAAAAAATCCTTTTAAAATCTGTGCCTATTTGCCTGAATAGGAACTTTAAGGAATGTAAAAACACTTGTCTCAAGTATATGAATAGAAACTTTAGACAAGTGTTTTTACATATTTAAAGGGAAAAAAAGAAAATAAAAAGTTAAATTATATTTCTAAGGAAGTAATACAGTAAATACAATACTACACAACCAAGTATTTCACATTTTATCTCATGTTTAGAATCACATAATGGTATAAAATATATTATTCTTTTTCTCATATTAAAAAAAATAATAGTCTTTCTTTCCAAATATTAAAATTTAAACAATGCTTTATAGATGTCCTTTACTGTTTCTAAAATAAATCTTAAACCTAAATACATTGAAGACATGATGGCATTTCAGAAAATGCAGTCAAGGAGGCTTTAAAAACTGGAAGAAATGTTAGGAGTTATGGCTAATAAAGAAAACTACTTTGAAAGGCGCAGTGTTTAAAATGTTGTAAAATTAGTACTAATACAAATGTTATAAATAAAAATTGTATGGTAATTTCGGATGACCCTAGGAAGGCTTCAAGCGAGTCAATTCTTGGTTAATATATACTTTAGCTATTTGATTTTATTTATTCTTGCACATTTTCTTTGTTTTTGATTTCACGCATGAAGGTGCTATCGTCAGAGATTTTTTTTAATAGGATGCAGTTTTAATAAAATTTCTGCTATGACTGTTTTCTTCAGTATTGCATATTAATTTTATGACTCAAGTAAATAATTTGCTGAGTTTGAAGCTGGTAAATTAAATAAAGGCTGCTTTTTCTTAAAGTACAAGACTAAATTACAGGTATGCCATGTATATATAAATATATATATGTAAATTATACAATATTAATATATAACATATCCTTTGAATTAAACTTGAATTTCTTACCTTGTTCTAGCAAACCAGAATAGGCTAGAATAGACTGGAATACATGTAGAGCTGTATCTTCACTCTCAGCATCATTAATAACACTAAGACTGTGAGTTAATGCCACTTTACAAAATGCCCAATGACTGTGTCTGAATGATTTATAACTTTCATCCATATCACCAAAGTCTTGTCGTAATTTTTCCATTTTATTACGATTAAATCTGCAATTTAAATTATCACACATGAATAGGTTCAATTATATTTCTAGATGCTTTAAAGTTAAATTTGATTTACATGACAGAATGTGTTTTTAATAATCACATTAGCATATATGATAATAAATTCATTTTCTAATCAAAAATTAAGTAAAAAACTTATGAAATATTTTTTTATACAAAAAATACACAAAACCTTTCTCAAAATTAAAAAATTAATATGAAATTAAAAAATTAGAGCTTAAAAGGAGACAACCTATTAGATTATGAAAAATTAGTCTTTCAGAGAAGTGCCATTTGAATAGAAATAAATGGTAAAGCAAAGATTTATGTAAAAGAAACTACAAAAATAATTGTTTATTTATTATACTTAATGCCCATACAGCATTAAAGAAAAAATTAATTGGTATGATTTGAAGATTTAATTTTTTTTTCTTTATTCGATTAGAGCTGCATTTTTTAAACGTTTTGGGCTAGCGTACCACTTGGTACGCTAGGTACTTGTACATCATGCTAAATAGCACCTCAAGTATAAGCATGCTAGTGGAACATTATTTGAAGATAGAATTAAAAAAATTTTAATAACGCAATAAAGTAATGAAAGATTTGCATACCTTCTTAGAGTACTTCGGAATAAACCAATGTTTTCTTCTTGAGGTTTGCGGACTAAACCAACATCAACTAGTGCTCTTCTACAGTTAACAACATCATGATATAACTTTTGTCTGTCCTCAAATGTTAATTTTACCTGATATTAGAAAAAATATACATTTAATATATTCATAATAAGTAAAGTATCATCATCTATACATTTTACATCTGAAAAATAAGTTAAAATTGAAAAATAATGCAGAAAAACAATATCATATAGAGCTCTCTTACAGTTAAAAACGTCATGGTGAAACTTTTGTTCATCTTTAATATTAAATATACCCAATACTAAGAAATATTTACATAATTAGCATTTATACAATTCTATATCCAAAAATACTTATGATACTTGAAATACTTGAATCATAATTTATTCTATACCTAAAAAAACCACATAATTATTTTTTTAAACTATTTGAAAATTCTGCTAAATCAGGCTAAAATATTGATAAAATATCCAGAAAAAGCAATGAATGAAAGTAAAAAATGAAACAGAAGTTAATGTTTTTTTCCCTTAAAAAAAATATGTGCAGCTGTAATAACACATAAAAAATATAATATTTAATATAGAATATTTCTTTGTGTACAATATTTTGCATGAAGTAGGTGGAGCACTTTCTACACTAAATATCTAAATAAAACACATTACAAATAGCATTTTATATAGTACCTATGGTAAAAAATATAAAATAACTAAATTTTGACAATCTTTTGTATAAAAGATTTTTGGTAAAGCAAATGGAACTTTTATCCGACAAAGCATCTGAAACAAATGTGTACATATGTGACACACTTTAAGATTTAGTATTATTTGTATGACAATATTATCTACCATTTAAAGTTTATATTACAACAGATAAGAGAGTTTTTAGTAAATTTAAGTTAGTAATATTTTTTCTAATATAGACAAAAAATTTATAAAATGATATAAATTTTAATAAAAACATTTTTGCAAAAGTGTAAGCATTAATCTAAGTTAAATCACATTAAACATTTTTCCATTTTCAAAAACTCATTTATGTCAGTTCAGATAGAGACAAGAAATAGTCTACAAATAAAACAGTTTTGTTTGAAGTAGACAAGCATATTTTATAAAAATCTAAGTAAAATAGTAACAAATGGTACACTGTTTCATTTAATGCATACAATAGAAAGTTATTAATTTTAAGTACAAATAGAAAATTTTAATTGTACAATAATTTCTATAAGGGAATTGCTTAAGAATTTATTGGCTTACCCTCCATCCTAATTCATATGTTGGTCGTAACCAGTTCGCATGAGCTGGAGAATAACTTGCTATTAAGTTAGCCACTTCATTCTTCTGACTAGTTTCAAATATAAAGCATTTATGGGTATCAGGAAGTGTCTTTAACAAGTTTATAGTCACTAGATCATCACTGGGATCGACCATCACAGATTCAACATCACAATAACGATAAGCATTTAAAATGCCTTTGTCTAACAGGTTAACCATTAGGATTCCTTCAGCACTCACACCAAGGTAAAGCTTATGACCTATAGATGATAGGGAAGAGTTACAAAATAATAAAATACTATAAGTTGTTTAAAGATGAATACAAAATGTAACAACTAAATGGACATTTTAAACTAAGAATTACAAGTATTTAATAACAAGATATATTTCTCAAGGCCATAGCAAGAAATTATTTTTGGAGGGGGACCAAGGGGAAAGACTTCGTTTTTTTGTGAATAATACCTCAGTAAAACTACAGGTTTTCTTATGTATGTATACTCCTAATGAGTACCATAACACAATGTGATTTTAAAATAACAAAATGATTAAAAAAGGATATAATGAATAAATTTAAAGTTTTGAATGACTAATGAAGTATCTGCCTGAGTTTAATATTAAAATTAATATTAAATGCCATTTTTGCATTTATTCCTTTAAATTTCTTTTTCATTTAGCTATATACCAAAATTTACTCTACTGTAATAGGTTGAAGCTATTTTAGAGGATAAAATACTTGCCATGAAGCACCCCAGACAGAAAGACAATATACAATAGATTACGGAAAATGATTTTGACATGAATGACTCTAAGGATGGGGGTGTGGGTGGATAAAAGTCAGATGCCCCATAAAACATTTATGAATGAAGTGGTCTCTTTCTGAGAACACTGTTGTCTAGAAACAGTGCTAGCACAGTTAGACATATGACACACCCATTGTGGAATTTCGGGGAGGGACTGGTACCCTAAATCCCCTTCCTTGCCTATGGTTTTGATATTTCTGTATTATACAGTAAAATATAATAATGGGACTGAAATGCAGTAGAACTCTAATTATGTGACTTTCAGCTATCCAGATCATTAATTACCCTGTGTCCCATCAAATTCAAAGGTAGCTAACTATACATGAAAATTTGTCTAAATGACAGGCTTGTTTGTTGATGCTGATGTTTTTTGAACAATCCATGTAACACATACAAATAATTCATATTTGACACATACATACATTTATTAATCTATTTCCGAAATTTTGTTGTTATTACACTGTCATGCATCACAGCTATCAGAGCTTCAACAATTTAGCTGCACAGACTTTCATAATGAACAAAATCAAAACAGTGAAATATTATTATCCCCAAAGAGGGAAAAAACTAATATGGATAAAAGACCCTGACAGCAAAAATGGGTCACCCAGTTTAGTTCAAGAAGGGAAGGGGATGAGATCAGAATTTCCCAAACATACACCTGCAAAGCAGCTGTGACTTGCGACAAGTGAGACTTGTCTGCAATGAGGCAGCAGAACATCTAATTTTAATTAATATAGCCATTAAATAATATTTTAATACAATACGTAAGTATATAAATGTAACCACCATTGTTTTTATAGTTAGTAACTTAATGGGATATAAACAATTTTTTGTTTTTTTCTGAGAAATAATGGTTTTTTGTGAATTATCCAATTTTTCAGATTTCAGTTATCCGAGTTGGGTCGAGCCCCAGTTTAGTAAAGGTTGAATTGTTAAGATACTGCATTTTGGTAACTGAGTCCATGGGTTCAAATCCTACTGCTGGCATGGAAGTTCATAGACATTTGGAATCAGTTTTAAGCAGGAAGTCTCACCCTCACTAGTCCTCATGCAGCAAAAAAATTGGCTTCAGTACTCCAAATCAAACCAAAACTAGGTTCCAAATAATCTGAATAGAGCTCTACTAAATAACTTCCGCAACATATTTTAAAATGCTTATACAAACAACTTTATAAGTTTCTACTTCCCTAAGGATAAAAATAACTAGTTGGCAAGAAGCTGTTACAAAATAATGTGTTCTACTACATAATTTATAATTTTGGTTCTCAAACTTTTATAATTCCTGACCCCTCATACAAAGATTATAATTCCATTGTAGCATTTATGAACATTACTTCTGAAATCCCAGCAATTGAAGTTAGTAAATGGCTAAAAAGCATTGATTATTTTAAACACAAATAGTTTTTATAAAAAAAAGTTACATAAACAACTAAATAATCAATAAAGATAATTAAAATTTTGTGATGCGAATACACATTTATCTCTATTTTAGCAAACAAGAAAACCAGTGCCTTAATATCAGGAGTTGATGGTGATATTTTTTACTATACATATTCACACTAATAATATAATGAAAATATACAGATAAATACAGATTTTGGACACTTCTATCAAAGTACTGTTAGACACTACACACACACTATTAGTAGTACATAGACCAACAATAAAAAAAATATACATTAAGTAATTATAACACACACATACATCTCATTATGCCATTAGATAAATTTGTTGTTAAAAAACTAAAAACATTACAAAATTTGTTTAAAGTTTGATTTTTACATACTCAATAAATACAGTATTTAAAATATGAAACACTCACCATAAGATAAATAACCTTTATAAGTTACAGGGAAGAGAGTAGTTCCATATAATGGATATTGCATCACAACAGATAAATACCAAACTTTTGCCACAAGTTCAGATTTACCACTTCCATATATCTAACAAGACACAAGAAAAAATATTACATACAGAACTATACAGCAAAATCACTAAAATATATTTATATACAGGCCTCATAATTTTTGGGGAAAAAATCATAGTTAATTTAAAGCCAACATTCTCCTATATCGAAAGTGAAAACAATTAAAAATGAATATATAATTTGGTTTCAAGTAATAATTTAATAAAGCTAAATAAATTTATAGAAGTTATATGATCTATGTATAGGGTTAATGCTAGGTGGGGTTTACAGAACACTCACACCTGTTTTTTTTTTAATCCAAGATAAAATTATCACCCTGCATGCCCTTTGATCCTAGTTACAAGCCGTAACACGAAAAAGAATATGATCAGATTTATTTTGTGCAAGATTTGCAAGAACTAACTATTCTACTTTCTCCTAATGCTTAAATAAATAAATTTAGTTCACAACTTCAATTCAAAACGACATTCTTTTATTTCAAATATCTGTCAAACTCTGTTTACAAAGAAGTGTTACCACTTTTACAATACTAAATTATGCATGAAATATCAATTGAGGTTTATTTCTAACAAACAGATCCCTCCAACCAGTTTGCTTTTTGATCCAAGATAAAAATTGACACCCTGCATGCCCTTTGATTCTGGTTATAGGCTGTAACACAAAAAAGAATATGGGCAGCTTTTTTATTTTTAGGATTTCTTTTTAAAAAAAGAACAAACTTTTTTTGAAATACAATAATTCTTTTCAAAGCAGAGGGTCACTTTTTAAAACATGGTGAACTTTTTCCAGACAGAGTGCCCCCTTTTTAAGATCCCACTATTTTTAATTCTAGAATGATCCTGTTTTTTTATTTTTATTTTTATGTACAACAAAATTCTACTGTGCTAATGTGAGAAAATAAAGTTATTTTTTATTGTATTAAAAGTTCAATTGAGTCAGGCAAAAAAAGAATAATTGCATACAAGTTCTTGAAAAATCAATATATCATAATTTATAACACTAATAGAAGTTATTTTCTAGAATTTCTAATTACATTAAATAACAAGCACACATGTTATGTATAATTAAAAGTTTTAAAACCTTATGAGCTTCTGAAAGATCGGGTATCCAATCAATCTCTCTTCTAGATTTCCTTATTCTATTACAAAGGAAATTGGCAACTTCAGCATACCTGTAATTTTTAATTCATGTTAGTCATTGTGTCGAGTTTTTCAAATTTAACAAAATTAATAATTACAGCCTAAAATTAATATTTTTAGTAAAAAATGAAGTAAATAATACTATATGATGAAACACCACACGCAGAGAAAGAAGCTTTAAAGCAAATGATACTCATAAGGCAAGGAATAAAATCATATCAAGAGACTATCAAGTGGCACACAATATGGTATGGAAAGGGGTAATGAAAGAGAGTGAGAGACTAGCAAATGCTGAATTGTTTCTTTCTCCAAAGATTTGCAGTCATTTGCTGATGTTCTTAAAGTGAACAGAAAAGAAGCCAAATTGATAGTCAAAGTTGTGAAAGATGATCTGAACAGTTTTGTATTGAGATACATTCTTTTGATGGAAGATTTCTTGTAACCCGTTATATTTGATATTACTAACACATTAATTTGGAGGTTAATATTAACAAATGATAAAATATATTTTGATCATGCATCTATGATGAATAATTTTTCAAAAGTCTAGTTCTTAACATTGAAAGTTCACTCCTGAATAAAGTTTGAAATAGTGTTTACACATTTTAGTTCAACATACATTTAAAATTAAATTACATTTCTATAGCTGCTAACATACCAACTTTGAAAATCTTACAATTTTACATACTAAGCACACAAGCTAAAAATCTATGCTTAAAACACAAGTTTATATATATATATATATATCGTTTTAAAATATAATAATTAAAAAAATCCTTACCAAAGAAAACTGCTTAAAAGAATTATATGCAAGGTAAATATAAATTTTTAAATTTTATGCAATTAGTTATATAATTACAAGCTTACCCAACTTTTTCTAGAAAGATGAAATAAATATCAATGAAGAACTTTTTACACATATAATTGTTAGCTTTTATGTGTTTGTGCTTCCACAGAAGCTAATAATATTTTTATTGTAGTCCATAGTACTCAACTAAAAGGAAAAAAATCAATGCTAACAAGATCAAATAAATTTTTAAACTGCCTTACCTCTCAACTTTGGCTTCTTGTGGTTCTCCAAGTAAAACTTGGGCTTGTAGGCCAGCTAGCTGAAGGCCAACCCTTTCATTGATTGGATACTCATCAGCCTGAAATATTAATGAGAAGCTAAAACTATGAAGGTTAAATAGCATGGAAAAAAAGGGGAAATGAAAATCTACAAAATTTAATCTATGGTAAGTTTTTTAGGACTGATAATGACCAGAGTTGTACCTTGTAAAAAATAAAGGAAGTATTATAATCTTGGAAACTTTGTTCATATTTTAGTAGAAATATCTATTCTGACCATGACAAAATACATTTAGACTAGTTTAGGTTTAAAATGTGTATGTGTATATATATATTTATATATAAGGAGATTTAAAATATCAGTTTTCACCATCCCGGAATAGAATTTTGACTAGTTTTGACATACCCTGTCTATATGTATTTTGTATGACTTAAAAATTGGTGAAATTTTGTATTTAGGACTATTGTAACATCCAGCTATGCTCCTCCCTTTTTTATTGTAATCAACAATATATTGTGATAGACTTTAATATAACAGATTAATGCTCTTGATCTTTGTCAAATGGCACTATTTCAGCTGTTAGAATTCAAGTACTGCCATTATTGTTGAACTATATATACTACTCATTGCCTGAGATGAGAACTATATAAAATTTACTCATTGATGAATTAATATTGTATAAATTTTTGATAATATTATTAAAAAGGAATATTTTAGAAAATATGCAACTGTCTGAAGTCCAAGGGTGATAGGGTAGCGCTAATTGCTCCCACGACACATATTTGAGGTTTGTCTCCAGGTTGGATAAGGTTGACTCAGCATTTTAACCCTAAAGTGGGTAACTAAGGAATTAACTAAGGACCAAGTATGATTGGAGTATAAACAATGGGGGTACACATAAGGTTGATCCCCTAAACCGGGACATATACTTTTTATATGCCAGGGCCCTTGGTCTCGAAAACTGAGATTGGTTACGTAGGCCCTTGCCCCCAAGTTGGGCAGTTAGCCCAAGGAGTTTAGCTTAGTTTTTAGCAACTGTCTACTTTATTAAAGAATTGGATTATATCTCACATTCAACCAAAATAAGTATGTATAGAGTACAGCAAAAAATTTATATAATTAATAGGCATGTGCTACAGACATATTTTTTTTTTATTATTTATTAAAAAGTAACAATTCAACCAATGAAATAAAGATTACATATTAATATTGATACCAATATATAAAAGTTTCCTTCTAACTGTGAAAAATCAGCCGTGGCAGAGTTTCAATCTAATACCATGATAGTTGATAGTGTTGTTATAACCCTAATGAGTTATGAAATACAGTTAAGAACGAGTTATTTCTTACAGTTATAATAATAACCTTCTGCAATGAGATAATAAAAACTTAAACTTTTAGCTATAGGAAAATTTAAAACAGTTTATGAGGATTATCATAAACTATGAAATGAAAAGAGATAGTCAAAATTAATCAAAATAATTCCAAAATTTATATTTATGAAAAATATGTCAAATAAAAATTATTTACCTTCACAACACCATGCACAGCTTGAGCAAAGAGCAGGTTCACTTCAACAGGGTCCTGAGGTATTTCACGAGGGTTTCTAAAGAGTCTCTTTCTAAACAAGAAACGACACTCTCCTCCCCCTAAGGCTAGAGTTGGGCCCCTTCTGGACAATGTATTGTACTTGCTAAATGTTGCTGAGCTTCGTCTACAGCTTTAAACCAAACAATTTAGGTTAATATAATTGAAAAATAAAAGTGCAAGACAAAAATAATCAAATTTTTTTTATTGCAAATATGCTTGATTGTACCTTACTAGCTTTGATGTATTGACATTATGTTTTATAATGCAGACTACAGAATAAAAAAATTTCAAGTTTGTTTTGTTTGAATTATTTTAAAAATAAACAATTAAAATAAAAACATTCCTACTTACAATTCCCAATTTGTAATTATATCAGCTAGATATTCATAGCCTTTAATTACATGCTCATATTCAGGAGTACTCTGAAATAAAATAAAAATAGTCATTATTTCCGAAGACAAACAACCAAACTTGTTTTTCCTTACTAAAAATAAGAAATACTGGATTTTTCGAATATAAGCCCATCTGTATATAAGCCAAGGGTATGATTTCCCTTTAAAAATATGTCCAAAGTTAAAAACTCGTATATAAGCCAAAATGAAAAAAAAACCCAATTTTTAATACATTCAGATATGTCGTCAAGAAGCTGAAAATGTAGTTCAGCAGGCAATTTTACAGAAAACTTTATAGAGCTGAAACTTGTCATTATCATCAAAGTAGAAATATAATTGGTTACATGGTATAGTGCAATATCAAACCAAGCGCTGTGGCAGTAATCTAGATAAGTTAGTATAAAATTTGAAATTAATTAAGACAGCATGAAGTTAATTAAAATTTAAAATGTAAGTTGTTTTTCCTTGCCACTTTCAAAATGTGCTAAGAGATGCTTTTGTATTTAATACAACATTTGTATTTAATACATTAATGATCCTCTATCTCCGCGGTTCTTAAATTGGATGCCACAACAAAGAAGGTTTAAAAAACTTTGGTCTAGCATTTTACTTTAAAGCAATTTGTTTGGAAAATATTTCCTTAATTTTACCCTACTGGTGACATTTTAGGCTACTTGGCGAATTTGAATGTTATTGAAATTATTTCTTCATTTTGGTTTATAAACAAGTTTTGAACTTTGGGTAAATTTTTGAAGAAAAATCGCACCTTTGGATACTATTTGGAAATATACAGTATATTAATTGCAGCATGTGGGAGAGCAACAACCAATAAAACCATTCTTTTAAATTCTAGAGAAGGCAATTTTTGTGTATATTGCATATAAATAGAGCAGAAATACAAACAAGGATGTTTTAAGTCGTGGGTAAACTGGGAATGGGTACTGGTCTTGATGGGAGAGGGGGGAAAAGCTGATTTCTCTTTTGACTCTACTTCACTACGATTATGGTCTGAATAATTTTAATCATTTAACATGATTCTCAGTCATATTCTAAAAAAAGAAAAAAACTATTTGATGAGTTTTAAGTCATACATGATCATTGATGGTGAGAAACTGAGGACAGAACAAAGAGATGAGATTGAAAAAAGGAAGATTCACAAGAAATATACTCTATAAATGTAGATGAAGGTCAAGAACAGTGGTTGGATGAAAGGGCTGAGATTTGGACCAGCACATTGTATATATATATAAAATGCATAATGAAACAATGAAATAAATATTCATAGTGTTTCCAAATACTGAAATAGTAATGAGGATTTCCTTGTCAATGATGATGACTAATGTGAGCAGTGAATTTTCCATTTTCAAAACTCAAATTTGTTAAAAATGAATTGAGAAATCATATGACTCAATCACATTTGAATTATTTAAGCTTGATGAGTATTGGAAATTAAATATTATTAGCAAATTTTAAATAATGGTTTTTCAAAATTAAAATTTAGAAAATTTTTTTAGTAAAACTTTATTTTATCATGAATTGATTTTGTTGAACTTTACATGTATATACAAGTAAATTTGATAAAAGGATCACAGGTGGGATCTACACTTGCATAGCTACCCTGGGCCTCATGAAGTCTTAATATATCTCTGAGTACAAAGGGTTAAAAAAATATTACTTTAAGATTTCTTATGTTAGAATATAAGACTACCTCATAAAGAGCCCAGCCATCTAAATTTCTCAATCCTATTTTTATAGCCAGTTGTTGCATAGCATCCATAGCAGTATCAGAAGGTTGAACATCAATAGCTTTAGTTCGACCATCCATGAAATAAAATCGGCAAACCAAATTGCCAAGATTTCGGACAGCCTATGAAAAAATAAAAATATTTATTAAATCATTCACATCTAGTCATTGAAAAAATGTCTATTTACATACTCAAGAGTAGCAACAAATTACATATTAAATAAATAATTAACTTACACTAATTTCTAAAGATGACGGTGGCATTTTCCTAGGAGTTACTTTAGTACTATGAATGTGATCAAGGCACCACTGAGCATACCTTGCAATAGTTGTATCTTCTCGCAGGTTTTTGCGCAAAAAGCTATTGAAATACTATATAATAAAAAATTAAAATATATAAGAATCTTAACCAAAGAAAAAGCTAATATTTATAGAATTTAAAATTTTCATAACTAAAAGGATATTATTCCTTTTTATTGCTAGAACATACAGGACAAACTAACTTACCTTATTAAAGGTTTTACTGGGGTAAAATGCTACAACACATAAACACATGAGTAGCCAAGCTCTCAAGGTGGATTCTCGACAAGGGTTATTGGTAGACTGTCTCACTAGTTGTACTAATATTTCATCTCGGAGTTCTTCTCTGTCAATACCATAACCAACAATAGACTGAATAGCTTGGACTTCACCTTCAGCTTTAAGATCTCCCCGTAGATACCTACACAGTTCCTATGATAGAAAATTATTTTTAAATAAGGATAATTTCATCAGCAATTACAAATCAAACTTAGCTTATTTTATCCAGGTTAATTCACATCAATTCAATATGTCCCTAATATGAGCCAGTGACCAATTTTAAATTACTGTATAAAATAACTAATTTTTCTATAATTTTGAAGGCTTACTTTTCTATCAATGAGATTTATAGTGAAATATACTAAGTATTCAATTGGTTCATGTGACAGTTAATAGTGTATAAGAAACAAGCAACTCTTATGTAATGCATAAAATTAGCATTTTCTTAAAATTAAAATGTATGTTAAATCATAATTTTATATTATTTTCTTATTTTAGTGGATGTTAATTAAATTAACTGATGAATTGCTTGTTATGATTTAACTAATTAAGCTTAAATTCTCTATGGTACTAATTCAAGCAACACTTTATCTAACAATAATGTATATCTTACAGATACAATTCAATGCCTGCACCATTGAAATAAACAATTCAAATAAACCCCATTTTTTAAATGAGTAATAGCATATTAAAATACTTTTTGAATTGAGATTGATTTAATAAAATAAATTAATTTAGATTATTAGATTAAGTTTATTTGGTTTTAACTTCTGTTTTGGCTAGAAGTATGCTTTTAATGCCTACTAGGTACCGTTAACATTGGGAAATTTTATGCTTCTCATATTTTATTTTTATGTTGCAGCTAATATTTATGAAACATATTTATCAAATACTGTAATTTAAAAAAGTATCTGAATGGAATGAATGAAAATGAATCAAATGAATGAAGGGTAATACACAGAAGAAATTGGCTTCCAAATGTTGTCATTTCTTCTTTGTTCAAACTTTATTGTTAAAACCATGTTATGAGGTCCAGACATTTATCAATATTCTTTGTTATTTCTAAAAATCTTTCCATAAATTACAAATTTAATGAGAAGTGGTGAAATGGTAAGCCATTTCAACACTATAATATTTAAAAGTAGATGATAATTAAAAAATAAATATTTAAAAATTGTTATTTTGAACATTTACCACAATTTTTAAGATGTAAATTATCAAGATCAACATATACATTTAAAACATTTGAGATATAGCTAAAAAATTTTTTTTTAATACAGTAAAATGAATTACAAGTTCTCGAGAATTAAATAGAATAATATATGGATGAATTTTCTTACTTTGAAAATAGAGCAAGAAAGCTGAATATTTTCTGGATCATACATATGCACATGTGATGTTGGTATAGAGCTAGTTCTTGTATAAGTCACCATTTCATATTTTGGAATCATGTCTCCAGATGACTTTCTTCTTCTGGCAAGTGTTCGCATGACAGTTCCTCCAGTTTCTCTCATGTGACAGTTGAAATATTTTTCAGCAAATTCAATCATATCAAAATAGTTATCCTCTTCATCCCCATTCACCTTTTCTTCTGCCTCCCTTTCTATTAATCTTTTTTCAACACGCTGCTTACGTCTAAATAGAAAATTATACATTAAAGTGCAACTAAACAAAGCTATTATTAAGAGAAAAACATTAGTCCCCATGTTATACGTAATAAATATACTATATTTGAAATGTTTTAATACATTTTATAACTACTTAATTTAACAAAGAAAAAAAACCCATTTTTTTCTAAAATTTTTTTAAAAATATTATAATTGAGTATGTTTTGTTTTAGAATGAATAGAATAATATAATATAATTGAACTAATGGAACAGAATAATATAATAAATTCAACCTAATTGCTACCCTTGATGATCATTGATACAGATTTAATGTTAATTTGAGTTTTAAAAAAATGAGTAGATTCTTCCCTGCTTCACAAAAACCAACCCTGTCTGATAAGTCAGGCCAGACCCGGTAATTTCATAACAAATTTAAGAAGAAAAAAAAATATAGTTTAAATTAACTGAAACTTATTGCAGCAGTATAAATCTTACTGTATAGCTAGTATTGTTACAATTTAAGATAATTAAGATTTACTTAATATGCATCAAAGTTCAAGATATGTAAACTATATTAAATAAAATAACCCAATTTGATGTTTCAAAATTAAGATAATTGAAACTTTGTTTTTAATTTCTATGTACAGAAAGATGAAAACAAAGAAATTTGTTGCCTTTTCTACAAATGTCTAAATTTAAAGCATGGAAAGCATAATATAAAGTAATAATTTATAGTACCTGAGTTCCCTTTCAGGATTGTCAGGATCAATAGTATGTTGTCTCTTCATACCTTTATTTTGGCTATCTGCACCCTCCTAAATACAAGAAAACAGTTTATATTACTGAACAAAAAACAACTGAAGAATAAAGAAAATTAATTAGTTCTACTCTCAAAATAAACTTTTATTATGGAAAAAGAAATCGCTAGAAATAAATACAAACAGCAATATAGCATGTTGTTATATTTCATAGATAAAAATTAAAACTGACTTTAACATAACAGCTGAACACATGTGCAGAACAAGGACAGATTCACCACTACACATCATTAATGAACTTTACTATTAGTTAAATTTAATGCTCAATCAATACATATGGAAAAAAAGGACATGCTAACCTAAATGCTAATTATAACAGATTTCTCTCTAATGGGTCTTTAAATTTCTGATTGTCCCAATATCTCATTAGAAATGAAAGGATTTTTAACAAAGATGGGGTAATGCCATCATAATTGTTTCCAAACTATGTATCAAAGATTATGAAAAAAGATTTTTTTAAGGGAATAGGATACTCCAAAAGCAAGAAACGATATATAAGCGATATTCTTATTTTAAGAATGAAAGTTAAGACAAGATCTGTGTAAAAAATTTAACCCTCTGACAGTAAACACCCAACAATGACAACAACAACAACAAAAAAAAATTAAATAATAGTTTAATAATTGTCTTATCAATTATACTAATCACTCTTTCTTATGCAATTAACCCTTTAGTGGACAGTGGTTTCACAGCAAAACCTCCTGTTAAAGGTTTTTTGTTCTCTAAACTTTAGAGAAATATGAATTTTTTAAAATTTTATGTTTTAGACATTTAAAACTTAAATTAATGACAGTACTACATTTAATTTATTTTTTTCTTTTAAAATATATGTATTTATACTTGCTGTACCTGGAAAGTGAGTAATGAAATTGTTTTTTACTTATGACCCCAAACAAAAGTATATTTAAACAATACTTATAAATTATTAAATTATTTATTTTACTTTTTTAAGAACACTTATTTATTGTTCTTCCAATATAATTAAAATCCTAAATAGTATTATGTTCACGCTGTACAAGGGGATGGGTTTGACAGTTAACTGTTCTCAATTCCTCCTAAGGCAAACTCCTCTAAGGATTGCAAAGAAAAATTTTAATACATTTTGCATTTATAAGGTTCATATATAATAATTATAAACTAATATTATTAAATTCAATGGAATTCATGTAGGTGACCTTTAAAGGGGTAAGCTAAGGATGGATGAAAAAATTCTAACACACACACACACATATATATAAGCTGAACAAATACCCTTTTGATAATTTAGACATAATCTGAAACTTGAAGTTATAACTTGAATTACATTTTATAAGGTATATGTTTAAGTCAGTCAGGCGGTTAATAACAGTTTATGTTGAAAGTAAGTGTTTCTTACCGGAGTCGCTCTACCAGATGTGTGTTTTTCTCTAAAAACCACACCTTGTGAAGCAGGAGACTGCACATTCTTCCTTCCAGTTGTTGGAGATTTGTGGACATCTCCATTAACTAGGCCAACTGGTGAGGTGGGTGGAGGCAAAGGTGAGGGTGAATCTCCATGATTAGACACAGGACTTGGAGATCTAACAGGAGTATGTGAGCCAGAGGTAATAGGACTAGACCCAGGTGGTGGCAGCGGACTAGGCGAAGCTTCTGGGGTCCTCGCTTGGACTTCTGCTGAAACCTGGCTGTTATCCTCCTACAAACAAAAAAGTCTTTTTAGAGAAGTAATCTTTGCATTTTCACCTTCATTAGTCAAACATGAAAAAATCAGCAATAAACTCATATTGAGAGAAAAGCATTATTTTAAATTCCTTTTTACAATTGTAAAACAGCAATAACTTGCATAACAAGAAGATTATTGAAAATTAGCCCATTTCACCCTAATATTGCTATTTGAAGTTGTTACATTTTTAAAGTACAAAGTTTTGTAGAATATTTGTACTGCAAAATTTTGTGGAATCATGCTTGGTAACACAATTGAGACACCCCCTCCCACTACTTATGATATCTATTAACAATGTCTTTATTCTGTAATAAAAATAAGTGGTTGTGCCACCTTTTTTATCAACGTGTTAAATTCTGTTTATAGTTCTTTTTGTGTTGCCCTGAAAAATTAGAAAAGAATTATGAGCCTTATTAGGAACATAAACCATTTACTTGCCAATGTTCCAAATTTGAAACATATTTGACTGAAAATTTCCCCAAGAAAAAAATTTTCAAAGCACTATGAGCTTTTTGTCTTTGTCTTTTAAATTCAATTTTAAAGACAGGCTTACTATATTTTTAAAAAATTAATTTTTTAAGCTTTAAGATATTTGATACTTTTATAGAAAAATTTACCAAGTTTTTTTTTTTTTTTTTTTTTTTTTTTGTGTGTGTGTGTGTGTGTGTGTGTGAAACAGTTTTTACTAAACATATAAAAGTGTCTGAAAAGTTATACAAGAAATTCAATTGATTTTGAAAATTATATTATGTTTTGGAAAAACTTAACCTAAAAAATCAAAGTTCCAAAAATAAACTGTACTAAAAAACATAATATTTTAAGTAAAAAATAAGTATTATTTGCTTCAATCAATTTAAAATAATTCTAAACGTAAAATTTTACATAAGAATTATATGTACAATAAAACTTTTTTTTCTATACACAAATAAAAAATATATTTGAAAATCTTTGAACTGGTTTCATAGGACCATATAAATGCACCTTAAATTACTAAAATAAGGTCAGTGTTTTTTTGTAGCTGGAAGGAAATAAAATCATGATTATAAAGAGATATCAGATGGGGAAAGAATTAAATAAAAATAATTCTTTAAAAGAATTATTTTTATTTCAAAATTTATGGAGGAAAAAAATACATGTATAAACAATTTACTGATTAATATAATTACTGATTAATATCGTTTTTCCTGTAAAATCTTAAATATTTAAACCATACAAAAATAATTAACATTATACTGAATTAAAAAGAAAATCTTTGTATATATTAAGCATCTTTGAATGTTTTCTTTCATAATTAATAAAAATGTAAATCTTATTGTAGATTAATAAACTGTTTATGTGTTTTAATATGAGTCACAGCATAAAAAATTATTTCATAAAAATATAACTGAATACATTTTATAACTATTAACGGAGAATTAATAATGCACAAAACTTATACCTCATCTTCAGCATCCTGTAAGAGAGCTTCCATTTGCTGTCCAATTTCAGATACAAATTCCTGAATATTTGGTTTTGTTTCCTGTACGTCACTTAAGAATGAGAACATTTCATCCAAGTCTAAGCACTCAGATGCTTCTTGTGCTCTTTTTACATTGTGCTCAACAAGAGATGCTATGGCAGCAAGTTCTTTTTGTGTTGCCCTGAAAAATAACAAAAGAATTATGAGCCTTATTTAGCAACATAAACCATTTACCTGCCAATGTTCCAAAATTAAGTTTTAAAGACAGGCTTACAATATTTTTAAAAGATTGATTTAAGCTTTTAAAAAAATATATATGATACTTTTATAGTAATATTCACCAAGTTTTTTTTTTTAGGTGTAACAGATTTTATTAAACATATAAAAGTGTTTGAAAAGTTATACAAGAAATTAATTTGATTTTGAAAATTTAATTACGTTTTGGAATAACTTAACCTAAAAAATCAAAGTTCCAAAAATAAAATGTACCAAAAAACATAAGAATTTTTACTATGAATAGAAGCTATGAAGTATCAAAATTCTAAAATTTACATGATTACTATTACCCATTCATAGTTTTGCATTTAAACTGTTAAGAATATTGTTTGAAACATAGTTTCTTAAACAAAATTATAATTTACTATTAATTTTAGTTCAAATTTAGAGATACTTAAATTAAAACTAATATTTTTATGTAAATATAAAAGGTAGATATAAAAAAATAAGCATATAATTTGTTTTTTACAATTAGCAGATTTTATTAACCCTATGACTGTCTAACCTTCACATGTACGGATTCACTCTAAGTTACTATTGTTAAAAAAGTATAGGTATATAGTTGGATTCTGAATAGCAACAAATTTACAATTTTTCTTTACATTACAACTTTATAATCTTGTGCTCAATTTTTTTACAGGGCACAAGTTACTGTGTACAGTGCAATCATAAAGATAAGTAAAATGCATTTTTTTCTCTTTAGATTTTGACAGTCAGAAGTTTAATGCATTTAACATATTTAGAAAAATAAATGTTGTAATACTTAATAAAATGTGCTCACAGACATGTGGTTTAGTACATGAAGATTATCATATCACTATTCAATAGAAAAATACGATTCTGATTAAATATTCAAGGATAAAATCAATTTTCATTTTGGAATAACAAGAAATCAAATTGCTGATAAGGCAGTTTGTCACAACGTCACGAACTACTATAATGTCCTTCCCATTCATTTTCATTTTTGCAACAGCCAATAGACAAACAATGAACTGTCCTTCAGTTTGAAACTAAAGCCAGAATTGTCATAATTTGAGAATTTGCCCTACTGCGTGAAATCGCCTTATTGTCAAAAGAAAAGAGCCAAATCCTTAAGAATAACAATACTTTTACAAATTTCTCATTGTAAAATGATCTAATAAATAAGAAAATTCTAATAATTCGAAACACCTGAGTGTGACAGAGAATAAAAGATAAATATACCTTAAAACCTAACATTAAATCCATTTAATATGTATGGGATTTTAGGAAAACTGTAGGGCAAAGAATGAATAAAAAATAAATGGTTCAAAAAATGAAGTTATGACAGTCAAAATATTTGAAAAATACTATTGCATATGAAAAAAAAAGTTATTTTGCACACACAAAAGTCTATATAAGACATAACACTATTTTTATGATCTGTTTCTCTTTAAGCAGCTTAATGAAAACAGAAAAAAAAATCACCACAAGATCATAAGTCAAAGTATCTATATTGGTATTTATTTCAAGATGATTAAAAATTAAATAAAGAAAACTACAATGGAGAACCATTGAAAAATATTTATCCTGCAAGTGAACAGTGGTAGGATAAAGTTTAAGAGACTATGATGTTATACTTTAGAACAAAGAATAAATAAAAAGTACTAGGCACTAAAGTCCAAATAATTTCACAAGTAATGAATGCAAATGAAAATTAGTTATTTTGAAGGCACAAAAGTTTAGTTTATGTGAAGCATACACATTTACAATAGGTTAATTACAATTAATAAAACATGACACTTTCATTTCAACAACACAGAATGAATACATGCATAATCAACTTCTGCGCTTGTAATATTCCAACAAAATATTTAGCATGCATTTCATTCATGCATTTTATGCATGCTGTGGCCAAACACAGAACAACTCACCCTCCATCCTCTTCCAGCTGGCGGCTAAATAAAATTAAATTTTCATAAATAACAAATAAAAATAAACTGTTTTTGAAATATGTCACTTAGAAATTAAAAAAAAAAGAAGACAGACGGATAACTAAGTTTAACACATCCATTGCTGAGCTGAAAATTTGAATTTCGTGTGGTGGGCAAATAAGATGGATTTTTTTATTTTAGTTTTTATTTTCCTCAAAATTTTGCTATCCATAAATTTATAGTTTATATCATTAATATCTCTCCCTGCATAAAAGTTGTCATCTGAATCCAGTAATAAGTCCCCAACCTCTGTACTTTCAGACTTTTTTTTGCATGATCTGATATTGCACTGAGTCTTTTTCAGGGATCTAGTTGGTCACTCACATTGAAAAAAAAATGCTCAAAATAAATAAAAACCAAACTTTAGGCATGCTAAATTAATGAATAATTAAACAAAATCAATGTGTTATCACCTTGTCTGAACACCACCATCAGGGCCGTAGCCAGAAATTATTTTTGGTGGGGGACCAAGGGAGAAAGACATCTTTATTTCTGAATGATACCTCAATTAATGAAAGGGAAAGCACTGTATTTCCGGAATATAGTGCCGGAAATACAGTGCTGTATTTCCGGCCAGCGGCCCTGCAAGACTTTTTATGGTCTCAGCTGTTTTTTCTAAGAGAGAAACAGTCCATGTTCATGAACGGCTAGGCAGATAACACATACACACACACAAATGTGGGACATTTTCTATCTACAAAATGGTCTTTCATTTTTTTTTTTTTTTGGGGGGGGGGACCAGTCCGGCCTTGACCACCATTGTGTGCACTGCCTATCACAAACAGCAAACAATTGCTAGTGAACAATCTTACTCCACAAAAGTTGATCTCTTCCCTATATAAATATTATACACTGTTTTGACATGTCTGCTATACCATTCTACTAAGACAAATGACAGAAGGTGACAAATGTATAAAGTGTGATTGGCCATTTGGTGAGAACTAACATTATCTGACTAGCAAATAGCCTGTCATATGACGGATCAGTAAAGTTTTTAATTTTCCAGAATTGTAAAATGCCCTATGAGGCAGGTAAAAAATGGTTTGGTTTTTGGTTGAGAATTATCCGGCAACAACAAATAATCAATGATTAAATTTAAAATTATCACATATGTACCTAATCTATTATTTAAGCTAAATATAAAAGAAAATTATTTACGGTATATCTAAGTTTCGTGATAAAACGTATGAAAATAATGAAAACGATATTTAAATAATTTAAACTAAAAATGTTTAAATGAAATGCATAAAGGAATGACGTCATATTGATAGGAATAAAACGTTATTTTTACCTATTTATTATGTGATGAATTGATAAATTTAATCACCTGCTCTTAACCAGAGAAAATAGAGTTTGGATTAATGGTATTAAACTATCAAAAAGAGGGGAAGGGGTAGATTTCAATGTTTTAAGGAGGACAGTATTTTTTTGATGTGATATGAAGCATGTTTATACCAATTTATTTTAAAATTGGATCGATAGTTTAGGAGAAGATAAACTTTACTCGCTTTGAATTTTGCTAACCCTAACTCATCAAGAATCAAGGATGCCTCTATTCATTCCAGGTCCAACTGCTTCATAAATTTGAGGACAGACGGGCAGATAACTTAGGCTATTATTATATAAGGGATATTGTGTGACTGGCAATGAATGTGTTAAAACTATAACAGCTGAGCATTTATCCATAAAATAATTATGATACATTAACGATAAAATATTGAAAACAATACAGATAAAATCATACACACATATATAGATAATACACATATATACATACATAAATATATATTATTAAAAATATTCCTCTACACATTCACACACACACATATATAAAAATGTATGTGTATGTTCTATATAAATACATACTTTCATTTTCACACAAAATTATAAAGTACACTACTATGGTTTATGAAATAATTTTCTTCACACCTCAGGTACAAAGAATAGGAAAGATTTTAATGCTTTATGGAAAACAAAAACTTGTGCTTACATAATCGATTCTTCCAGAGCAGCTCTCTCCTGTTCTTCCATTTCTAATTTTTCCTGCTCTTGCCTCTTTCTTTCTTCTTCCTCTTGCTCTTTTCTTCTCATTTCTTCTTCAACTCTCCTCATTTCCCGCAAGGCAGCAGCTACTTCTCGGGCAAACATACCACGTACATAAGCCTAAAATAACACAGACAATAACTATACCATACGCACTTTTAAAGACATCTTTTTTTAATTCAGGCAAGAAACAAGTATGAGAGTTATCATGTCATAAAAAGGTTACAAATTGTGCATATAAAGTACATGTGTAAATAATAAGACAAGCTCATAAGATTACCTGTATTGTGATTGAGGCACGTCGCATATGCATATAATGAATCCTATGGAAATGTCCTCGAAAATACCTTTGAATAGTAATGGCAGCATTTCGGTGTCGCTTGAAGTCTATATAACAATATAGTAAAGGTGCATTCAGATTAATATCTCAAAACATCATTAGTAACAAAATACAAAATTAAACGTAGAAGAGTTCTAAGAATAGCAATAAAAACTCTAAATTAACTCTTTATTTATTGACAGTACTTTGAAGTACTACAAACTTTATCCTGTCAGGCAAAATAATTCTATTCATTGAGTCCTGAAGGTACTTGCAATTAGTTCACTTCTGAAATTTTCTTTAGTTTTGAATACTCATTATAAAAATGAGAATAAAAATTTAGTTTTAATTTTTTAATAATTTGGTAAATATCAAGACAAAATGAACATTATCATAAAAAATACCTAAAAATAAATTTTAAAAGAAGAAACTATTCGGTTATCAGTTTGCTTTTATTTATTAACATAAATAAAAACAAACACAAAAGGCATACAATTTTAAAACATATGCTAAAAACATTCATGCCTGATTAAAAAAAAAAATAGTATCTGACTAAATTACTATATTACAAATTTAATAGTTAGCAAATTACTTTAAGTTATTTTGTCTTCAAAAATATATCAATATATTCCATTTTATACTACATATTTCATAATTTGTATTTAAAAAACATATGCTTAAATTACTCCCTATGAATTAAATGGATAATTCACTGGTTTATAATAAAAGTAAAATAAATAGTTTCCTTCTATTATCTTTCTTTATTAACAAAACCTAATTGCTAAGATTGTTACTGAATGACAATGGCTTATTTAAAATTTGAATAAAAATTAAACTTTAATTTGTGTATTTAAAGATCCTAAAAAGTGCAATTCCTTATTTATTTTAATACAGGAAATTTATTTTAAAACTTACTGTTTTGAAAGAGATTCAAAGGAAGCAAAGATTAAACTCCAATTTTTAGATTTTATCTTTTACAGTTTATCACACAAATAAATAAAATACCATGCACAACATATCTCTTAAATTTATATAAAGATAAATTTAAGAGATAGGTTGTGTATTCTAAAACAGCCACTTATAGAATTGTATAATAAGATAGATCGAAATTATTTATGAGCTTAAAAAATTAGTATTTTAAATAATTTTGATAAAAATTCTTTAAAGAAATACTTACATTTACGGCAAACATAGCCTCGCCAAACTTTTTGAACTATTATAGCCATTTCAACCATCAAGGACTTTCTTTGGTCTTCAAGTGGTTCATATATGCTTCCACGTAAAAATATCTGTAAAAAGATTTACAATAATTTACATATAAGCACATACACAAAATAAAAATTAATAAGCTAGAAGTCTAATTATATAAAGGCCTTACTTTAGTTTTACCAATCTGCCATTCTGTAGTAGGAAATTCCTTCATTGTCAGAATGGCCCGAACTGCTTGAATAGGATCATCTGGGAGTTTCTTTTTTCTTACCAGACATCGATATCTTGATAGAAATTCCATAAAAGTAGTATGAATTGGGAAACCCTGAAATTAAATTAAAATAAATCGTATGATCTATAATTGTAAAATCTATGTGAATAATAATAAAAAAACCCTCTTGAATAATTTTTGGGAAAAGTATTTAATGTTGTCCTTAATTCTTAAACTTCTTTCTGTTACAGATCAATCATTTTTTAATAAAAAAGTTTCCTTCCTTTATAATGTTACAAGTGAAAAATTTTTTTATAGTAGAGTAATGAGTATAAATGAGAGGCAAGTTAGAAAAGCAATTATGCATGTAATACATTAAAAATTTATCCTAAATACAACTAAATTAATTTTTCCCATCTCAATTCTATACCATGATAAAGAAAAGACCTCAATCTTAAAGTTCAAATATTTTCTTTTCTTCTTAATCCAACTTGCATTTTCTTCTCCTTTGTTCCATATGGGTCTCATTAGATTCATATGATTAACCCTTTTGTGGGCCTTGGGAAGATTATTTCCCATGTACATGATCTTACAAAATTCACCTGTGGGAAGCACAAAACCCATTATAACATATTGGTCTTGTTATTATAACAATTGTAAGACTAATTCCTGCCTCAGTTTTGTGTTGTCATCTATTGTTCGATGTACTGAATAGAATTCACACTTCTGTTTTGAAAGGTTGAAAATGTTGTGTGGGAAATAAATGGCCCACGAAAGGGTTAAATCAAATCCTTGAGCCCAGACATAATCACTTTTAAATTTATAGAATGTGTGTTTTTAAATACTAATTTTTAATAGAATTTCCTAATTTTTATTTCAATCTTTAACTGCCATTACTGTTTGCCAAAATTCATTTTAGTAATGAGAAAGATTTTAGTATTAAGCTATCAAAGCTGTTAAATAGCACCACACAGTATTTAAATCAAAAGGCATTTAAATGAGCATTTTGATTTTGATTTGATAGAATGGTAACATAAAATAGACCTTTTATAAACACAGAAACTTAATGAATATATTTTTTTCCAGAAAAATATTTAACAATTAAGAAAAAATTTTACATGAATTCACATGACAAAAACCTTGAAATAAGAAATCTCTGATAGCAAGAACATTACCTCTCGACGAATACGAATAATGTCTAACATTCCCAAGTAACGTAATTGTGTCAAAACTTGAGTTTCATCATAATTATTGGCAGCTTTCTTTGTGTTTGGCTTTATACATCGGACATACCTAAAGAAAGCAAGATTTTCTTAATTAAATATATTATAATTCTTATTAACATAATAGTAAGATAATTACATAAAAAATGAATTATAAATATTATAACATAAACAATACAAGGAGGATACTAGATGAAATAGTATAAACATATTAAAAGAAATTCATATTCAATCCTAAGAAAAAGGGACACAACATTATTCACAACATTAAAGCACAACATTATTCAGATAAGAAAAAGATATATACATAGTTCAGTTTTTATTTTGCAACCTCATCCTTGAAAGCAAGAACATTTTGCTTATTTCTTCATAAAATACCTTCCATAAAGCAATGTGTATTCTCTATTTAACAAACTTATTCCTATGATCTATTTTTTCCTCACTATTTTTCAAAATATTTGAGAACATTAAATTAGTTTATTGAATAAACAACATATTTACTTGCTATAATGTGATAATGCCATTAAAATTAATTTATATATACAGACATGACAACATTTAGGCACTTGTGCCCAGAGCAACAGCTTGGTTTAAAATTTTAACATGCTAATTATAGATTATAAATAAGTACATATCTTATTGGTTTCTAAATTAAAATTAAATTTAAAGTATTTACACAGTAGTAAATTGGAAAAGGTAAATTAAAATTTACGAATTTAAAAATTTATGAGTAGCTTCTTTAGCTTTAACAACTTATTTTTCAGAAGTGTTTCTTATAGCAACATTGACTCTGATTAAAATATTTCCATTTTTCTATCATTAGGGATTCTAGAATTTGTCTACTCAAATTTGACCTAAATTCAGTTTGGTTTTTCCACACAGTACTGAAAAATTTTAATATGCAGCATTACTGTGTGAAAAGATTAATATTCCGCATTACTTTTTGCAAAACTTTGTATTTAATTGCTGAATAGTAATCTTTTAGCTGTTCAAAAGTTGTGTTATTTTCCAGAGAAATCTGAGAAGTTTCCAAAGTTATCTAATTTTCTCATTCTATCATACTCCGAATAATCCAGAGTACTTGGCATGTCTGTATATATATATATATATATATATATATAAAACTGAAAATAGGGTATTACCAGACAATGTTATTTTTCTCACAGATTTGGCTTTGATGAATAAATTTATACAAAAAGTGTTATTAAAGACATTTTTAATAATATTGAATGTTTATGAATTTAAAGTTAGTAATACATACTTTAAAAGGTGAATCTTTATTTAATGAATTTCCAATGTAGTAAACTTTCTTACAGGATTTAGAATATTAGAGGTCTGACTGTGTTACTCTAATGTTATGTATCTTAAGAATAATCATAAAACTGAGTTTGAAACAAGAAAACTAAATTGTGTAACAATAAATTACAAAAATTTGAGGTACTGAAGTGTTCTGATCTGCAAAGCAAATTTTTTAAATAGAGTTAATTTTAGCCCAAAGGAAATTAAAAAAAAAAAATATCAGTAGTTATGAATGAAAGTATAATTTCTCTATTCTAGAAAATTTTTTTTCACTTTTTAAGACTTTGACATCCTATCATTTTTTTTTCCATTTTTTTCCAAGAGACTCACTACTCTTTAGTAATTTACATAGCTGTATAGTCAAAACATTTCTCAGTTTTCAAGGACATTTTCAAGGTTTCTATCTAAATTTTTACTGTGACTAAAGGCTTATTTACATGCAGAAAAAGAAGCTGGAAACTTACTTCCACTTTTTTATCGATTCACAAAAATGAAATTGATTTTACCAAATTTGCAAACTGTTACAGAAATTAATGAAACTAATATGTCAGTCTCAGAATTCTTACAAATAGAAACCTAACACTTCAGCCAACAATTTCATAATTTAAAATTTCTGTTGATACGTTTCAAGATATCATGTAAATGGGAGAAAAGGTTAGGATGCCTAGTGGACACTTTTTAAAAAGACAATAATGTCCTTTACAAACAAGCCAAGTTTAGCAGAAATAAAAAATGAATAAATGGGTGAAAAAAAATCTTTCATGAATTGAGGTACTGAAGTGCTGTGATCTGCAAAGCAAATTTTTTTAATACAGCTAGTTTTTGCCCAAATGAAATTAAAAAAATTATTAATAGTTATAAATGAAAGCATAACTTCTCTATTCCGGAAAATTTTCTTTAATTTTTTAAGACTGATTTTTTCATTTATTTGTTAAGACTGTTTGGGTGACAAAAGCCTTAAAAAGTATCTATACTACAAAAATAATATAAATGATTTAGAACATTAGAATGATCAGTATTTTGAGTTACAGTGTAAAGTTTCCTATTCACTGTAATAGAAATTTTAAACTTATTTTAAAAAGAGTTTACCATGGGTTAGTTGAGTGAAGTAAATCAACAAGTGCAGTTAACTGATGTCGAAATGCATCTGCAACTGTAGGTTTTCCTTTGGTCATAGTTCGTGATATTGTGGCAGCTGTCTTCAGCCTATTGACTGTCACACTTAATAAATCCTAAATAAATAAAATTTAATAAGTGCATAGGAATTGATTGATTACATAACAGGGGTATTTTAATCACAATAATCATTATCACAATAAAGAATAGTTTAAATTTTAAACTTGATATAAGAATTTTCTTTTTGAACAAAAACTAAGGTTAAATAATTTTCAAATATATGGTACAATGTTGACAACCGAAAGGAAAATCTTTGTAAATTTTTGTACATTTTTTGAAAAAAAAAAAAAAATGATTATTTCCTGTTTTGTTTGGCTAAATAATAAAGTTTTCTATCGTAAACACTGTTTAAATGTACTGAATTTTTTTAGTATTTTCTAAAATTAACACATGTTAAAAACCTTAGAATAAAGTCATTCAACTAGAATTAACTACAGGAAGTACCAGGATAATGTGGAGTATTTCCAAAGTGTACATAAAGTTTGACAAAACTAAAATCCTTTTATGTATGCATACCATACCTATAGCCTTGATTTAATTTCAAGGGGAGGAGATGGATATTGAATATTAATATTTATTAATAATAGCAATAAAATTACATGAAGTTCAACAGTATGAATATATGCACTATCTTGTGTAATATATTTCAGTAAATTCATTAAGATATCCGTCTTGAAACATTGAAAACGTCATTTTTTTGCAAAAAATTGTAATTTTTTTTTACTTCTCCATTGTAAAATTTCAACTTTCAGGCTTCTAAATCTGTTTTTGTTTTGTCTCTATGGCATTTTAACGAAAAGTTACAGTATTTAAACATCAGTGACAGCTGTCAAAACAAAACGGAAGTAGCGATTTCGGAACCGGAAGTTGTAAATTTAAAGCCTTTTAAATAACATTTTTTTGGACAAAACTTTTTAAATTTTCATGAAGATTAGCTTAAACATTTTTCTACTATTTTTAATAATTAGCAACTTGGCAATTAGGAAGTTTTGACGCAAGAAAGTGTGGGGATTTTTAAACATGTATTTTAATTTTTTAATAGTTAAAGTTGTTTTCATAAACTTCAAATGCGTTTTTCTCAGAACGGTATTTTTAATAAAATGTTGAAACTTGAAATGTGATTTCTTAAGTCCTTAAAATTTTTGTTGAAAATTATTATGAATGCTTTTGATAGTGTTTACTAGTGAATGACCTAAAAGCTTTAAATTTGGACAATTTTTAATGATGTTACATTCATAGTTAGATATAAAGGTAATGAAAATTCGTTAAAAATTTAATGTGTGTGATTATGAAGGACTAAAATTTTTTACCAAATGCAAATTAAGCAAAGATTTTAGGTAATTCACTAGACCAGTGTATAAGAAATGTGTTTGATAAAAAAATATTGAAATAATTTAATTTATTAAGAAATTAGATCTTTTGAAAAAAAAAACCCGATTTTTTTACTAAATTTTTTTCATTTATTATAAATTTTATAAAAACTTCTCCAGGAATAAATTTTTTAAGTGCAATTCTCTATGATAATATAAAAAATAAATCTAAAATGTAAAAACATGAACTAGTTTCTATGTTTAAAGAAAAAAGTTCTCTGAACGTAGACGGATAACTTAAAAAAAATTCAGAGCAAAAATATTGGAGTTAAAAAACAATATATTAAACTCCAGATTAAACCAGATTGGTAGACGAGAAGAAGTCTCAAGCTTGAGTCTTCAGAGCTATTTTGTTGAAAATTATTATGAATGCTTTTGATAGTATTTACTAGTAAATGACCTAAAAGCTTTAAATTTGGATAATTTTTAATGATGTTACACTCATAGTTAGATATAAAGGTAATGAAAATTCATTAAAAATTCAATGTGTATGATTTTGAAGGACCAACATCTTTTGAAGGACTTTGAAGGCTTTGACTATGGCCCAGATGCACACTATGATAGTCTACTCACAGAGATGAAGGTGATAGAACTAAGTGTTTAACTTTAACAAAGTAGGCTACAATAACAAAATATTTTTTTAAATATTAAATATTCTTAATTCAAGCATTTTTTAAATAAATAATTAAGTATTTCATATTAGTGTTGCAAATAATTTATTAAAACTTATGAACTTAGTGAATTTCTGATTCATTATTTTATAATGAAAATTATTCATGAAGGTTTCCCTGTGTGTGGAAGGCCGTAGGCAGGGGGAGGGATTTGGGGGACTGGTCCCCCCCCCCCCGAAATTTTGAAAGACTATTTTGTAGATGACAATGTCCCACGACTGTGTGTGTATGTGCTATCTGCCTAGTTGTTTATGAACATGGACAGTTATTTTCTTAGAAAAAACCGCTGAGACCATAAAAGTCTTGCTGGGCCGCTGGCCGGAAATACAGCACTGTATTCCGGAAATACAGTGCTTTCCCTTTCATTAATTGAAGTAACATTCACAGACAAAAGATGTCTTTCTCCCTTGGTCCCCCTCCGAAAATAATTTTTGGCTACGGCCCTGTGTGTGTGTGTATAAGTATATTTAAGGTTACAAACCTGAAACTTAGTAAGCTCTTGGACGAAAGAATTACAGGACTTCTGCATCAATTCAAAAAGCTGATCTTGCTGGACGTCTTTATTTTTCTCCAAAAAACCTTCCACAGTATAAACTACATCACCTGCATAGTGTTTGATTCCAAATTCTGATTCCCACCGCCTACGGTCATCTCCTTTGACATAATTTTCATGCCCTTCAAATTCTTGGTGTAATTTTGTTACATAAGTTAAATCAGTACCCTGAAATTAAGTATAAAAATTATTCAGAGTTATTTACAGACATTTAATAGC
The DNA here is from genome assembly GCA_032207245.1 of Pardosa pseudoannulata. Lineage (NCBI taxonomy): Eukaryota > Metazoa > Arthropoda > Arachnida > Araneae > Lycosidae > Pardosa > Pardosa pseudoannulata. The sequence goes on along the minus strand of CM063511.1, from coordinate 95,195,363 downwards.
ATAAAGGTTTTACAATTTTAACTATTACTTACTCCAGGCATCCTGCATTCTTCTGACAATAACCTGAGAATGCATTTGGGAGGCTAAGAGACGAAATGAATTAAATTAGAAAATGCTTTTATAGAATAACTGATAATGACAAATTTATAAAATCAAATGTTATAAGTATTGACAGAAAACTCAAATTAAGTCATCAACTATTATATTATTTCTTTAGTTTGGTATTAACTTCCTAACAATAAGTAGCTGAAAAAATATTAATATTAATTAATATAAAATATATATTAGGCTAAAATGATATAAATTTAAGTAACTTTAATTGTTTATATATATATATATATATATATATATATATATATATATATGTAATATGTATAATATATATGCAATAAATCAAAATTATTTAACTTTAATATTTCATTAAAAACCTCTTCTCTCCCGTTTTAATTCCTTAAAATCTTTTTTCCAGCCTTTAAATGTCTTAATCAAAGGAGTGTCCTCGACTTAAAATTCTATCAATACATTTTCCCAAAGCTTTATGTTCTGTAGATGTAAATTTTCTGTCTATTCAACAAGTTTTCCCAGTTGTTGCCGGAAATGGCTCCAAGTTTTTCTGCTCTTAACACTTAAATTTGCTGAGTAAGTTTCTTGTCCCTCAGGAAAATTCTTTCTGTCTTTGCTCTTGGGTGCACTTCTGTTCGAGCAGAGGGATTTTGCGTTTTTTCTTTTGTCTGTCTTTGACTAGTAAAAATGTACATTTTAGCAGCTCTAAAATAAAGTTTTAATTATACTTGTGCCACTCTCTTCAATGTGGCCAGACTGCATCAATCATTATTACTGATAGCTGGATTAGCTTTTTCCTTGCCCAGTAGCCCGGACAAATAAAATTAATAGGGGCTATCATGTGTCCAGCAGTTTTATAATTATTTGTTACATATATATGGGCCGATCCTGGGCAATTAGCCACCCCTTATAAATGTTTATACATAGTAGGTATTCTATTGACCACCTCTACTAGCCCAAGCCTTGTATATATTAAAAAAAATTAATAAATTATGCATCTTAAGAAGTAACAATTCCGTCCATTGTAAACTATACACAGAAGTTAAAACCACAAATGTATAATGATATAAAACACAAGCAAAATAAATTTATAGTAAAATTTTACTTTTATCTCACCTTTCGAGGCAGTAAAAAAAATGTCTGCTTTATTTTATGATATTTTAATATTCTTTTGTTCTTTGGTAACTTTTTAATATTCTTGGTAGGAAAAATTTCTGAGTGCATAATAGTTTGTAGTGCTGTAGTTCACTTTAGTACTACATTAGTGCTAATTAGATCAGATTTGCTACTTAAAAAAGCCTACTTGGTTCAACTATGAACATTCATGCCATCAGTGGAATCTAAATCCATTGAAACAGGTACTGAAAGTCCCATTTATTTGTCAGTCATTCAGTTTGGATGGCAAATAAAAAGATGCTTTGTATGTTACTAAAAATATGAAGAGTTCGTACATTTAATTCTGCTTTGGCCAGATAAGCCCATAATTGTCTCCACAATGAGAAAGTAGCTTATTAACAGCTATGAAACAGCAACATGATCTCAGTTTTTATTTAACTCTCTGCTATAATTATTTTTATTTTTATTCACACGTCTAGTACATTTTGGCAAAAAAGGCTTTATTTTATTTAACAGTTTTTTAATACAAAATTAATTTAATGACACAATACATAACCTTAGATAATTTTATAAATAATATTAGATCCATCAGCTCAAGAAAAGACGTTTTCTGTAATTACAATAATGCAAAATATAAAATGAAAATAAAAAATATATATTTTACCTTTTCTAAAAGCTCAAGACAAGGGGTGTTGTCAGTAAAAGTAATATGTGAATATACAATTCCTTCTTCATGATACTATAAAGAAAAATTATGAATTTATATTTTATATGCTAAGAGAATTATGTACTGACATTCAATATATATAATGTATATTAAGAGCTACATTTCTTTCAATTATTTTTTAAAATTTACTGAGTTATTCATTCAAAGGAAAAATAATACAGCCAGAAATACTTACAATTTCTTGTTCCAAGGCAAAAACATAATGGTTGAAAAATTTATGCAGCTTTTCATTTGTGTAGTTTATGCAAAGCTGTTCAAAACTATTTACCTAAAAAATATTTTATGCATTTGAGAATTAGAGACTATACATGTTATATTGTTCAATATGTGTCATAAATACATACACAGTAAAACCTCTAAAAAGTATACAACTTGGTACAAGAATTTTGAACACTATTTTCAGGTATCTTATATTCCCAGATGCTTAGAAAACAAACAATAAAAGGTTTTTTACGTCAGTATATTTTATGCAATACATATCTTGTTACATTTTAATGCATAAAATATGTTTTATATTAAAATTTATCAGAGGAAATTGCCTTAAATGTTGTTACAACCATTTGAGAATCAGAACGAATACATATTTTATTACATTTTAATGCATAAAATATGTTTTATATTAAAATTTATCAGAGGAAATTACCTTAAATTTTGTTACAACCATTTGAGATCAGAATGAATACATATTTTATTACATTTTAATGCATAAAATATGTTTTATATTAAAATTTATCAGAGGAAATAACCTTAAATTTTGTTACAACCATTTGAAAATCAAAATGAAAATTTCTTTTTCTTAACCTGTATTCATAAATTTTACAAACTTTATAATATATGTACATATCATTGTTATAGTTAACCTATGAATATTATTCACCTAACAGTGAGGATTTAACAAAGATAAATTCTACCATTCGGTTACAATGGGACAAAACTCACCAGGAACACATTTCAAACATTTGTGAAGGTATTGGCTTACATCCTGCTTTAAACAGATAATAGAACTTTGATGTATTCAGGAGTCTGTTTAAGCAAAATTTGGGTCTGTTAATGGATCCCTAACAAAAATTTTTTATTGTGAAGATAGACTTTTTATAATACTTTCATTTTAAAAATAGACGCTTCACAAAATTATTCCTGTAAAAAAGGGATTTTTCTCAAATCTGTGTTACCTTAAAATTGACCTTTGAATAAATAAATGATTACTTCAATAAATGAAAAGTTTAAAAATCTGTTTAAGTTAATGCATACTTATAGCTTTAAGTATACATACAGTATTTTAAATACCATAATTTCGTACGTATAGTTCGCCACCATCGTATAGACCGCAGTATAGTTATTTAAAAAATTTCATAAATCAACAGATAGTCTGTACCACTAGATAATCCGCGGACTATGCATGCAAAAATAAGTATTTTAGTATGACAATATTAAATCATTTCACGAATAAAAATCTAAGTACAGTAGAGTGCCGAAAAGTCTGGATTAGACTCAATTAATTCTACCTTTTGAAATCATTTCTTCTGCCATAGCCTCGGAGACGAATTTTAACGGAAGAAACAGAGCGACCTACATTTCTCTGTTCGACAACACAGCTATATAAATCGTCCTCTAATGCAGGCTATTGTATATTTCGATTGGATCCCTTTCATTTCATATTTTTAATGTCTCCTTTCGCTTGTGACAGTTTCTTACTGCTTTTTCGTCGACCTCAATATCGACCTTCTGAATTGCTTTAAGCTTGAAATCAGCAGTAAAACTGTGACGATGTTTAGAAGTATTCTTCTAAATATGAATGACTAATATGTGACAATGAATGACCAATATATAATGAATGACCAATATTGCCGCAAATCAAAACTCTGAAAACAAAACACTATTACGATTGATCCTCGTAGTGAAATGACCTTCGACCCTCAACCTTCGATCTCGAACCCATTCACTCGGTGTTGTCAATCGGAGCTGTAAATAGTAAATATCGATATTTTCCAGTACTCTAGGACACAATTTATGATTGCGCTACTCGCTACTACTGATTCGTTCTGCTTTATGGGTTTATTACCGATACGATACTATGTTTTTCTGGCATCTCGCGAGTCGTACTTTTGTTTACATTTGATCATCGGCCCCTCTTCTGATTTTGATGATTTGAGCAATGAACAACCAGCAGATAGTCTGCAACTGAAGAAATTTGCTTTTTAAACACAGATAGTCAGCGGACTATACGTGCGAAATTAGTCTTTCTCTGCAGAAGACAGAAATTTAACTTAGTACTAATTTTAGATTTGTAAATTAGTAAATTTTCAAAAAAATATCCCGATGTTTATAAATTCCAAAATAGGACACTTGCTGAAAGAACCAAATTTAATGTTAATTTCAGTTTCACAAAATTGAGTAGACTAATTCTCAATTTCAAATAAACAGGAGACTATCTGAAAAGTCTGGACAGACATTTGGTATTCATAGAACTATTTACATATGACTGGAATAATTTGCATTTATTAAAAAAAAGTCAAAATGATTGTTTTTTTATTCAAAGTTAAATGCATCAGAATAAAAGTATTGGAATCAAAATTGAAAAAAATTCCCTTTAAAGAGTGTTCACTATTAGAGGGAGTCTAACATTGAGGTTTTAGTGTATATCTGTAAGTTAAACTAAAATTTTTAAAGAAAAAGTTCTAAATAAATTAGTATACATATGAAATAAAAAAATAGATTATACAAGCAAATTTCATATTCCAATTAAAAAAATTGAATGATTATCATAGAAACATCAAATTTAAATGCTATTAACCCTATGCACTTGAGGGCTCTGGAGAAGAGCAATTTAACCCTTTGAGGGGCACCCTTAGAAACTTTTTAGTTTTCAACGAAATTAGTGTATGAATGTTACCTATGAACCTTTTAAATATGAAGCATATGAAAAATAAATTATATAACTCGAAGAATAAGCAAGGGGTAATTTGAGTGCATAATCACCTCCCTTGGAACAGCATGAAAACGTTATAGACGATTTAATAGTATTGGAAAAATAATAATTTCTAATAAAAGGTTGTATAAATCAAATAGATATCAAATTTGTAAGTGAAGTTTAAACAGGTATTTTTAAAGTCTTAACGTTGAAAAATCAAATTTTTGCTTTTAGAATCTAGTTTTGATAGAGCCTGATTCTAAAAGCAGGTGTTGACAAGAATAATTAAGAGAAGGAAAAAAATTGAGTCGAATTAAGTATAGTTTGATGTATCAAAACATTGAAAATCAAAAACATTTTTCTGTATAAATCAAAGAAATTTTTTTAACAGCCGGTATATTATATATATCAGTGCCCTTCAAAGGGTTAAAATTTGTCTTCAAACTCGAGGGCTCCGCTATGGAGACAATGCAAAATAATTAGTTTTTATGATTTGTTTTTGTTCTTATGTTAAAAACTGAAAATTATTTGCATTGTCTCTTTAGCAGAGACCTCAAGTTTGAAGGCAAATTTTAAATGGCTCCCCCCGGAGCCCTCGAATGCAAAGGGTTAATTTAAAAAATCTGAAAAAAAAAAGAGCTTTCAGATAAAAATTGTTTTTTGTTTAAAAATAACTATTTAAAAAAATCTTTTCTCTAAAAAATATAAAAAATAATTTTTTTTAAACACAAAAGCACAGAAATCTTTACTTAAAAAAGGAAATATTCTATTTACTTATACCATATAGCATTACACCTTATAAAATCTCTATTAAATTAATAACTCTAAATCTCTATTAAATTCATATCATTATTGTTTTGAAACACAACTCCTTAGAGTAACTTTAGTCATAGATGCATGGGAAAAATATAAGTTTATATGACCGTTGCAACATATTTAATCAATTTAAACTTAAAATGTTTCTGCAATAAAAAAATTCATACACATAAAATAATTTAATCAATTTGATCCCTACTTTGGTTTGGTTTTTGGTTTTTGGAGCACTACGGTCTACTTTTTGCAACACGAGGGTTAATGAGACCGGGACCTACTGCTTAAAGCCGATTCCGAATGGCTACGAACATCCATGCCATAGTGGGATTCGAACCCATGAACTCCGGTTCCGAAGGCCAGCACCCTAACCATTCGGCCATCGTTCGGCGTTCCCTACTTTAATTAATGTATATAGCAGTGGCGTGCGGTCCATATGTGCAGGGTGTGTACTACACACCCTGGCAAAATTATGAGGGACAATAATTTTCTGCACCTATGTCTATCTTTATATGGTATATAATAAATATTATTTATAACATATTCAAATATTATGTTCATTTGTTTGCTTGTATTCCCGCAGTGATTGCGGTGCTGCACCACGTAGCGCATTCAAAAGCAAACGAACATAGGAAGTTCTGATGTGTACACATTGCGCACTAAATTGAAAATCTCGCTTTATATGTATGGGCTACTGGAGAAGAACAGCATACTATGGCACTGAGGCAAGTGCAGCTATTTTTCCTGCACTTGACATTCAGAATCACTCGAAGGTACGGTTTATTAAGCGTTGTATTAGAACGGACACCATACAAAAGACATGATTTTTCCTTCATTGCTAGTAGTATTCTCATAAGTTTAGCTGTTTTTATAGTTATAACTCGACTACTAGTAGGTAAATATTTTATTTAATGCAATCTAAGTTTATATTCATAATAAAAAACCCGTTTCAGAATAGAGAACTCAGATGTCTCAATAATTAAAGATTTATTGGAAAATCCATGTTCTCTGCACACCCTGCATGAAAACCTACCGCACGCTACTGGTATATAGTAATGTTAGACAAAGAAGATGTTTCAGATATATGTAGATACATACTATGTGTCATACAGATACCATTTACAATAGTAGGACAAAAAATTAAGTCTATATCCACAGAAAAAGAACAGTTAGACAAGTTTTGTTTTACTTAACGAAATTTCAAATAACAACAAAACGAAAAACTTACATGAAAATTTTCAAAACCAAATATATCCAAAACACCAAGAAAACGTTCACTATCTTGACCAGGATTCGTGCAAGTATTGATGTAGTTTACAATCCAAGCAAATGTTCGAGAATAAAGGGCTTTTGCCATTGCATGCCTATTCTCTCTGGCCTAGAGGAAACATGGAAAATATAAATATGCTACATATATTAAAATCATTAAAATCTTTGCAGATTTTCAGTTTCAGAATAAAACTACTATAAAACTTAACAAATAATGAAAGTTATTAATTATAACAGTCCCCATTGGTGACCTCTTGCATTTAGTGCAATTTTATATTTATGTTTAGAAATCTTAAAAAATAAATAAATTGGGCATTAAATTCAAATTTCCGTGTCAATTTATCCTTAATTTCTGGATATAAAAAGTCTCTATTTTTATTGTATTTTTAAAAATTTATATGTAATTCATACAATATTAGCAACACTATGTTTATTTAAGTGACAAAAAGTAGCCAATATAAAATATCGCCAATGGGATCTTATATCAGAGTTGCTCCATTATTAAAATCTTTAATTACAATTAATCACTTCAATTATCAATTGAGTAATATTGGTATGCTAACAGTTGGGTTTCACTAAAAAAATTCAAACTAATTCAAAAATAAAGTTATCTTTCTTTTTACTTTTACTTAATGATTATGTAGATAAAATCTTTAAATCTTTAAATTAATTTCCTGCATTTTCGTATGAAATTTGGCACAAAATGCTGTTTTATCACAACTGCAGAAAAGTTTTAAATTAAAATTGTTTTAAAAAAATCAAAAACAGTGGACGTTTGAAAAAGAATGTTATATCCGATTTATAAGGGTTTAGAGATTCGCTATAAAACCATAAATTAGCATAAAAATTAGGAAAACAGTGGGGAAAAACTTATCCGCTATATGCAGGTTTTTGCTAATAATGAAGTTCAGTTTAGCTATAATTTATCAAAATAGTTGAAACAGATAAAATAGGCTAAATTGATAAACCACAAAAATAAACAAAAATAAGATTCTTTTTTTGACAATGGGAAATTAGAAATAGGCTTAAGTACTAAATATCTGGTATTTAAATAAATAAAAACTTTCTTTTTATTAAAAAAAT
>CM063511.1:95109884-95184884 GCA_032207245.1 Pardosa pseudoannulata | reverse complement strand
TGGAGCTACAGTTCATGCCCTCAGGGAAGGGGTCTAGCCAATTAAAATTTTATAGTGCCCTAGCGGCCAATTTAGAAAATTCTGAACAAAAGAAGATACACACTATCGGAGACAGCTTTTTACCTAGAATAGATCTGTACCTAGAATTTTTTTCTTAGATTTGTCTTAACATGTTAGCTGATCTCTCAATTTGTCCCTTCCCTATAAAAATTGAGAACCCTTCACTCGACGCTCTAGTTATAAAGGTCTTTTGTGACTAAAACGGTGTCTTGTTCTGGCCATGACTGCAAAACCCCTTGGTATATTCCGTCTTACAATATACGTATCGTTATCTTTCTTGACAATATCGAATAGGAAACTTTCAGGCGCTTGTGTTTAAATAACCCCTGAAAGGACAATAAAATTTTTAAAATTTTTCGTAAGTCTCACTTATGATTGAGACACACTACCTTAGATGCAAACCAAGGATAGTAATAATGCCATATCTGGGTACGTACCTCACTGAGTTTCAAAGGAATTTCGGTGACATTGCCACGGACGTTGATCTGTCGTTGGAGGGAAACCTGAGTTAGATCTTCCGGCGGCAAACCAAGCAACGTTGCTACTGTCATAATAATTTCCTCGTCTTCTGTCGTCAGGCTGCACTTTTCTCCATCCACGTCTTGGAAGTTGAGGTTTCCAAGCCACAGGATGGAACTAAGTACGCTGAATATGCCGTCGCACATGTCTGTAGGCACATTGAGCACAGACATGGCCAGTCTAAGGGCGTCGAACATCGAGGCATCTTCGACGCCTTCGATTTTAAAGCAATTGCTCTGGTTTAGGTAAGTATACGACTCGGCAGTGCCGATCATGAATTGTTCCCGAAGGTCCCTGTTGCGTTGAGCACCAGCGACGAGCTGGTAGAAGACATGGTAGTTCCTCTCGCCGCGGGATTGGAATGTGATGCGAGACTGTTCAAGGAGGTAGTCCTGGATGATGCAACCCTTGATTTGGTACCTGGAGTCGAAACACACTTGGATGAATTTCCCGAATCGACTCGAGTTGTCATTTCGGACCGTCTTTGCATTGCCTAAAAGAGAGCGATAAAAAATATGCATATTAAAGTAAGCATAAAAATAGCAAAACAATAAATGGTATAAACTAAATTCTCGGTGCTACAGCCCAAAATTCGGGGCCATGGTGTACAGTACTAGTCTCCTATTTCAAGACCAAGGACCCTGGGATGCGAAGCATATATCCCGGTTAGGCGGTCAACTTTACGCGGAACCTTCAGTGTTTAGTTCTCAACCATGCTTGGCCCTCAATTTGTCTACCCACTGCAGGGATGAAAGTATGAGCAACCTTGCCAAGCTCGAGGGGCAATAAATGGTACATTTAAACGTATAAAGGCAATTGAAACATCACAAAATAATGTAAATTAAAAAGGTTTTTAAGTTCTGCTTGATTATTTCTCTCATAAATTGCTCCTTTTTTTGAAAACTCTGAACAAAGTCATGACAGACAGTGAGTTCAGATAGAGGCAAAATTAACAAAAGTTCTATAAACAACACAAAATGTTGGAGCCTTATTAAGCTCTCGCAGTTTTATTTTATACAATCTTACATATAATACAAACAATATCAAATTATAATTCTAAAAATAAACTCAGTAAACATTATAGCAATAGAAATAATGGTAATAATAATAAAGCATGAGTTAAAAGTTTTTTCCTCCTTTTTCATTAAATATTATTTAGTATGCCTTGTAAGTTAAATACTTACAGCCTATCTGAAGTGGAAATATCCATTATGTATACAAATTACATAATAAAGAGCTACAATAAGAAACGATTTTCAAGAGAAATTGCTTTGGAAAAACAAGAGTCAAAAACACAGTTATTTTTTAAAGTATTTTTAAACTCGTTTCGAGGTTTCAATAAAAATGAATAAACTGCATTTCTAACAATTTTCAAGTGAGTGGGTATATATTATCAGCTCAGGTCCATACACGATGGGGGAATATAATAATTCTATATCAAATATTTTGTTAAAAGATATTAAAATATTTAGAATAATGGGCGCTTTCAGGGAGATATTACAAAACAAAGAGACTTCATTGATTATTCAATACAAGATTATTTTCTGTCAAGGTTATCACAAAGCATACTATAATAATCTTAAACTTTCCATACACTACAGTTAAAATGCGCAGTCCAACTGCACAGTTGGACTGAGTAAAAAATTGAACTGAACCGAACTGACAGAAAGTGGGGAAAAGTTTTCCTTCTGTTTTTAACTCAGTCTTGCCAGTTTTTCGTCAGTTCAAAGCAAGAAGAGGTTTATCCAAAGTATCAGCAGTCTCGAAAGCTAAGGGTGAACTGAGTAAACTGTGCATCTATGCAGTTAACTGTGACGTTATAAATGCAAAAGGGTGCATTTGCTCGGTCCAAAGAACTGAAGAAATACTGACGTAAATTGCACAGTTCTACCGTTCAGTTATGAAGTCACACGGGAAGACTACAGTTTTGGCTTGGTTTGATTTGATTTGGAGCGCTACGGTCTACTGTTTTTACACACGAGAGCTAATGAGACTGGGACCTATTGCTTAAAGGCAATTCCGAACACTCATGACCGCAACTGGACTCAAACCCAGCTGAACTCCGGTACTAAAGAGCAATGCCCTACCGTTCGGCAAGACTACAGTTTAACCAGTGTCCTTTGAAGCTTTACGTACATTTCCCGACAAAGTTGTAGTAGTAAACTGAATTTTAACAAACCAAATATATCTACTAAGTATGGTAATAATGCAAAAGTTTATAGACAGTTTTTAAACATTTATATATTGAATATAATTCAGAATTTTTCCCACAAAAATACCGCAAAATTTATTATCGTCTGAAAATGACTAAGACTTTAAATGCAGGACGCACCCAATAAAATAAAAAAAAAGTACGATGCATAATGCTACATTTTTCAGAACGTTCTTAAATATTCAGGGACAAATTTTCAATTTATGATGCCATTCGCAAGCTGTGCTTATGAATTTGTAATCTTAACGCCATACGGCAAGGGTGCATTGATCTCGTTTTTCACAACACCTGCTCTCTCTCTATTCATCTATGGTTTCGACATTTAGTTTCACATTACGACAAATATTGCCAGCTTGTCAGCGTGATATTTTGTATCCATCTAAAATTTATGTCTTGAATATTTGAAGATTTTTGATATTAGATGCAGCGCGATAAATTTCACCAACCGATTTAGCGGTGAATCTAAATTTAACTAAAACCATGCTTCGAATCACATTTATTCTGAGGAATGACAAAAGTAAAACATGAAATGGAAGGAAACAGTTAACTATTAACAATAAAATTGCAGCAAAATATGTAGTATCTTATTTGATTTTAGTTAATTTAGGAATACATTTTGATATTAGATGCAGGATGATAAATTTTAAGAACCGATTTAGAGCTGAATCTAAATTTAACTAAAACCATGCTTCGAATCACATTTATTTTGAGGAGTGAAAAAGTAAAACGTGAAAAGAAAGTAAACTATTTACAGTAAATCTGCCTAAAATTGCAGCAAAATATGCAGTATCTTAATTGCTTTTAGTCAATTTAGGAATACATTTTGATATTAGATGCAGCGTGATAAATTTTACGAACTGATTTAGCGCTGAATCTAAATTTAACTAACACCATGCTTCGAATCACATTTATTTTGAGGAGTGACAAAAGTAAAATGTGAAATGGAAGGAAAGAGTTAACTATTTACAATAAAACTGCATAAAATTGCAGTAAAATATAAAGTATCTTAATTGCTTTTTAGTCAATTTAGGAGTACATTTTTTCATAGTTTATTATTTTCTTCCATGTCTAGCCATATGAAAAATATTTAACAGGACAGGAATACTGTAAGCTATATAACTACAATTACTTCTGATAAAAAAATGATCGTTAAGATACATATTATTTGTTATTTTGTTGATTTTATAATATGGAAACAACCCAAATTTCCAGTTATGCTATGAAACAAAACATGCAGTATCTTAATTTCTTCTTGTCGAATTTAGAAGCGATTGTTTCGAGTTATTATTTTGATTACAAGCTTAGTGAAATGAAAACTATTTAATAGAAGAACAGAAATAATGTAAGTTAAACAAATAAAATTAGTTTGGAAAAAATAATGTATTTCTTATTTTACAAATGTTGAACAATAAGAATCTAAGTCATTAGTTCACAGGCTCTCCAATACTTTTTAACAACGCCGCTATACTGAGAAAGTACAACACAGTTATTTAAATGAACAACTAGTTTGATTTGATTTTGGAGTGCTACGGTCTACTTTTTGCAACTCGAGGGCTAATGAGACCAGGACCTACTGCTTAAAGCCGATTCCGAAGGACTACGAACATCCATGCCATAGTGGGATTCGAACCCACGAACTCCTTTTCCGAAGGCCAGCACCCTAACCACTCGGCCATTGAATGACTAGTCACACAAAACACAGTCCAGTGTATCCACCACTTCAATTCTGTAGTGTTGGCTATTAAACAGCCATTCCCCTAAAAAGGGCCACTGCAGTCTTTCTCGGAAAACTGGGAACAGCTCTCTCTTTCTTCCAAATCCCACATCGCGTTGAATCATATCTTATCTAAGACTTTTCTTAAGAATGACTAACAAACAATCTAGTTGTATGAAATGAAAGAGGGCGGTTCACGCGTTATGATCTATTAAGGCTTCCTTTTCAGCCAGTGTATCAGCATTTTCATTGCCCAAAATGAATTGGAAAAAAATAATCGTCAAAAATTCACCTTTTTTTAATCATTTTATTGATTTTATAAAATAAGAACAGCACAAATTATGCTATTGCAGTCACACCTCTATTTAACGAAACTCTACTTTCCAAACTTCTCCTTGGAAAAGAACACCTTACGAATTTCTTCGAAGAACAACCTCCCAATATCGATTTTTGGTTTGGAACGCTACGGTCTACTTTTTGCAACACGAGGGTTAATGAGACCGGGACCTACTGCTTAAAGCCGATTACGAACGGCTACGAACATCCATGCTATAGTGGGATTGGGATTCGAACTCATGAACTCTGGTACCGAAGGCCAGCATCCTAATCATTCGGCCATCGTTCGGCTCCTCCCAATATCGAAGTACATACACTATTTAATGAACTCTTACTTGAGATCAATTGTGTTTTACTTTCTGGACATTTCAAACTCATTCTTTAACACATAAAAAATGTGTGTTATAATAAATAACACACAGTTAAAAATATATTTAAGCTAATTAAGACTGAAAAAATGCAGTGTTTTACAGAGAGAAAAGAATTAACACACTATAACGAGTATTAACGCTGCGGGTTTCCACGAGATAATAACATTTAATCTGTACTTAGGAACATGGATATTTTGAGAAACGAAATCTATTTTGAATCTTACAGATAATGTGCAAATGATAATTCTGTTGACGCATTATACTAAATAACAGTAAAAGAAAGAAACAATGTAACAGACATATGAGGAAGTCACGTGGTATCCACATCCGGTTTTTTAAATAATATTTATTGTTTAAGAAATTAAAACCTGTTTTATGCCCTTTATAGCGGGGGAAGGAATCCATTTAAGGCATTTTCCATACAACGAACTTTTTTTATGAATCTAACGACTTCGTTAAATAGAGATCTGACTGTATTTAATCGAGAAAAATTATTCAGCAGCAACGAAAATTGTTCTCAGCAAAAGAAATATTTCAAGTCTTAAAGTTCCATCAACTCGTGTAAATAAAATTTTTAAATTTCAACAAATCCTGTCGAAATCGCTTAAAACTTTTGCAGAAGAACTGTTAAGTTATTTACCGGAAGAAACTAAAGATCAATTTTTCTATACCTTTGGAGTTTGTTTATTTTTAAACTCAAAGAGTGCCAATTAAATGTTGTTTTCTGATTTTTCGTTTATTTCCTCTTCCCTATCAAAATTACGTCTTCAGAATTTGTAGAATCAGCTTTTTTTTTGTGTAAAAGAGGAAAAGAACTAAAGTTTACGAAATGAGTTTTAAATTTATTGACTCAAATAACGCATTTGAAAAATTGGGAAGTATTCGCATTTTCAACATTTTTATTAATGTGTATTACAGTTTACTTTTCAAAAGTAAGTTGTGTTTACAAAGCAAATCTTTAGAGGACAAAATTCGCATTATTAACAGTGAAAAGGAGAATTTTTGAAAGTATGTAACTTCTTGATGGAAAAAGAAAATAATTATAACGAAATTATGTTTTGTCGCTACAGATACAAAGATATTTTACTGGCTTAGCTTTTTAATGCAATTACAGAATTATAAGGAGTTAATATTTCCATCATCATATTTTAAAATAGAAGTCAACTTGTAATTTTAATTCAGAATTACTAGAGTTTATTTATAACATGAAATCATCGTGATTTAAAAAATCCGATGTGAACGCCACATCATTTCATTGAAAGCCTATTATATCATACATCTTTTTACGTCTTTGTACAAAGTAATAGGATGTATTGTAATCACGATAAATTTCAGAGCTTAAGTTTCAGCATAACTATTTATTTTGAATATGACTGACATAATATGGGCTTGGCAGTAAACGAGAAAAAAACAAAGTTTTTGGTGGTAAGCACTAGAATGCATGTGTGAAGACCCCTTGTTCAGAACACTAACGACCGAAATCAGTCGAGCTGGGTCCCATCTGCATGACCAGACTACAATAGCGCGGCGATGCAGTGTCTGGGAAGTTGACAGTTCGGTCGAATAGGCTACAAGCTTTGATCGGTTGTGGTAAAGATTCCAGAGCATTACCTTGAGAAAATTACAGAAAGGACAGCCAGCAAATGAGAATCCGACTAATTAACTAGCTGTAACCTTAACTGGAGTTTTCAGGTAACTGGAATCGTAACTGAACAGAAAATGGTTGGCGGGACCGTAACTGAACTCCAGGTATAAAAAGCCTAGAATTTTGCTACTCGGGGCTTTTCGATATTTTTTACGCAGGTGCGTTGACCTCTTGGAGGCTTCCGCAACTTTTGACCGGGCCAGCTTTTTAGCCAGTACAGCGGTAAGTTCGGGAGACTCGTAAAGTCCGCTCATATAAGGAACGGCAGGGTCTCGGACACCGAGTGGGGGAATAGAATGGGTACGCCTTGCATCCTGGAAAAGCCTCCCCATCGTGTGAAAATATTTAATTTTCTTTTACGACTGTGATCATCGTTGATGTGTTATCCAAGGAACAATCCTTTGCATTTCGGATGTTTTGGGATATCAGAATCCCTTTGTACATAACAACTATGTACTCCAGAAATAAAAGTGGAATTTCAATTTTTGTTAAGTCTGTGATCCTTTTTCACGTTACTTCTTGACTCAAAAACATTGAAGGCGTCACAATGATGTACAGTCGCTTAATATTGGGAAATATACTTTTGAGGGAGTCGCCCAGTTTTAGTACTTGGGCACGTCTATTACTAGTAAAATTGAGATAGGGGTTGAAATTAGGAACCGAATTTTGATGGCAATTAGATGATACTTTACAGCCAATTAAAATCTACACTCCTCTCCATTAATACAAAAATAAATTTATACAGAACTCTTATAAGGACATAGACAATTAACAAAACAGAGGAAAACATGCTACTCCTTTTTGAAAGGTAGATCCATTCGGTCAATTTTGGGGGCAGTAAAAAAAATGATACAAGGAGAAGTTTAGATAACCATGAAATATATATATACTAAATACAGACAACCTAACATCTTGAGAGTTATTAAATCCAACAGAATCAGATGGCTGGGACACGTTTTTCGACGTGCAGATTTGGCCCCAGTTAAAAAACTAGCTTTTTCGAAGATTGAAGGTATTAGAAGAAGAGGGAGACGAGCAACAAGATGGTTGGACAGTGTAGAGACAGATTTGGAGATCTTGGGAACAAATAGGCGGAGAAGCCTGGCTAAAAGTCGTGTAGTCTGGAGGAAGCAGGTAGAGAAAGCTTTTGCCTGCATCAGGCTGTAATGCTGTTGAAGACGAAGGTGACTCACATAATTTTGAATATTTAAAGTCTTCTGTATATATTTACCAGGCATGCCCATAAAGCATTCAGGCACCTCTGTCAATAATGCGGTTTTAAAATTTAACATACTACCCACAAATTAAAACCCAGAATTTATATACAAAATAGAAGAAACAAAATAACCCAAATAAATTATGGATAATTACATATTTTATTGGTTTCTAAATAAAAATTAAGCAAATTAAATTAAAAATAAACATACAGTAGGAAATTATAAAGGTCAAATTGAAACTTATGCATTTAACAATGTAAGTAGTTTTTTTTGAGTTTTAACAACTCATTTTTCAGAAAAGTTTTTCTTGTAGAAACATTTACGCTAATTAAAATATTAAAATTTTTTATCATCAGGAATTCTAGAGTACGTCTACTCAAATTTGACTTAAATTCGGTTTGAATTTTCTGCACATTTCTGAAAACTCTTTCACGTGCAGCATTACAGTATAAAATGAGTAATATCTTCAGCATTCTTTTTGGAAAGACTTTGTATTTCAACGATGAATTGTGACTTTTTAGTTTTTCAAAATTTTTGTTATTTTCCGGAGCTGGATAAGTTGTAGTCAATTTGAGAAGTTTCCGGAGTTATCAATTTGCCTCATTTCTCCAGAGCAACTGAGGAGAATCTGGAGAATCGGCATGTTTGATTTACATACACAAAAAAAAAATGTAAAGCTGAAACTTTAAATACATTTTGACCATTCCTGTATTAGTTTTAACTAGTTTTTTCTTGACGACTGTACGTACGCGTCTCGCATAATTCAAAAAACAATTAGGCACAGAAAGTTTTTTTAAAGACTGTTATAACTAGTTGTGTTATCACAATTTTGTAAAATGAAAATAAACTTGCACGACAACCATTGGTTGTAATAAAAATAAACTCGTATTTTGGAATAACCGTGACGAGTACCGTAATTTCGGGTAGATAATCCTGCTTTATCGCATACGTGAGACATGTAATTGACTCTCATAATGCTAATTTATCGGACAAACCACATGGCTGTCAAAGAATTAATAACACCCTCAGAGATATTCAACTTAAGTACTTACCAAAAGCTTCCAAAATTGTATTGGCTTCTAAAATTTGCTGCTCGATCCAAGTAGATACATTCGTTGTTACTGTGCATAGATATTGAAGAATAAATTTTGTAGTTTCAGTCTGTAAAATAAAATATCAAAATGAAATTAATCTATTAAAATTTGTAATAATATTAAGAATGCAGTTCAGGTTTATTGCACTTTAGGATAAAGTGGGGCAAGTGCCCCACTGGCCTTAATATTTCTGCTATTTTATCACATCCACTGCCACCTGTGGAATATGATGTAAATTGAACGTTTTCTCACATTATTCCACCAGAGCACTCAGTTTTTTTTTGTCGTAGTCCAATATTGAAATTTTAAGAAACAAAATGATTACAAGGAATTAACACTTTTCTGCACTTCCTCGGTCAAATGTTTCAACAGCAATGGCATTTATTAGACAGTAAAGTATTTACCGGTTATGATGGGGTAAGAGTGAGATTCAGACTAGAAACAATTTTGTCACCAAACTGATAATTTTAAAGATATCAGATGAGCAATTATACTTTTGAAAAGATTGTAGTTTAATTTTAGCAACGAAAAAAAAATTATCTTAGCCTTAATAGCAGATCTATTATATCTGGATTCAGTTGTACTTTGCATC
The DNA here is from genome assembly GCA_032207245.1 of Pardosa pseudoannulata. Classification (NCBI taxonomy): domain Eukaryota; kingdom Metazoa; phylum Arthropoda; class Arachnida; order Araneae; family Lycosidae; genus Pardosa; species Pardosa pseudoannulata. The sequence continues at coordinate 95,175,124 of CM063511.1, read as the reverse complement.
TAATATGATGCATTTTTAGAAAGTCTAAGCTTGTCTAAGCTGCTAAATATGATATTAACTCGTAGACTAAGCACCTTTTTTAAAGCTTTATTCTGCAGTTTATATATATATATATATATATATATATATATATATATATATATATATATATATATATATATATATATATATATATATATATATATATATATATATATATATATATATATGAAACATAGCGGTGGATACGCTCTGCCTTACCCGGGGATCTCAGTAGTTGGGACTGAATTGATGCTGTGGTGGTTGAGAGAATGACAAGATTTTTCATAGCATAATTAGCAACATCTTTATTTAGTCATTTCCAACCGTCAACTGTCACGAAAATCAGCCATGCGGCTTCTTATAACTTTAGGAGCGCCACCAGCGTGAGGAAGTAATTTTAGGTGAGGCCTTAAGAATTTTGTTGTGAGAATTATAGAAATCTTAGCCCAACGAGAGTAGGTTGGCGAGTTCGTTTTGCCAAGAGGAGGATTTATCTATTACAAAGAGTTTAACCGCTATCCCATTGGCTAAATTAATTTTTCAATCCCTATTTTTAATATTGTGTATATAAATAAAGTAATAATTTAGATTAATTTTAATATCTGAAAATCAGTAACAAAGATTTTTGTAGTTGGGTTTTATATTATCAAACTACACAGCGTTTTAAAAATTATTAACAGAGTTAAGAAAATTTATACAGGTGTTTCTTAAAATAAAAATTGTTTTTAAAAATCAAATATTAAAAAACAATTTTTCAAAAATTTTGTTAATTTTCAAAATGTTTCATTCAGTTTAGTTATTTTACATAGCATTTAATTTGCATTCCAAAGAATGAAAATATAACAAAGAAAATACGACCCTACCATTCGGTTCAAAAATAAAAAGTTCTATGTAAACTTTTACATTTAATACAAAATCTCTTTAGTTTTTAACTGAAGAAAACAAAATATGCATCTGCAAAATTTCTTAATTCCCAGTAAGACATAAATTGGATTAAATGCTCCGCTTTTTCCTTCCGCTTTCTTACAGTCCTTTACTATTACTTTCAACATAAACAAAAATCTTAATGCCAGTTCCAGTAAATTACGGGAAAAAACTGATAAATGTTTTCTTTCAGAAGTTATCTTTTAAATCTTGAACGGACATCTGGTAATCTTCAGCGGCATTTTTCCTCCAAAGACGAAATTTGAAGGAATCAATACAGCACAGTTATTTTAGAATTTTCTACAGTAGTTTGATACCTCCACCTCATTTTATTTTGCTAGATTAAAAAAAACAGCTTTGGATACTAAACGTTTTAGATTTAGCTAAAATCTCTTTACAGGGTAAGATTAAAAAATTCGAGATTTCATGAAGGCACTTTTTAAACGTTTTCTATGAACCTTTTAAATGAGAACTAGTTGATTTTAATATTTCTTGGCGAGGGAGAGACAAGGGGTTAATTTCGAAAACATCCTCCCTTTCTTTAAACAGCGTGAAAGTGGTTTTCTTTAAAATTTTTTTAATAATATCAAGAACAATGAATAATTACCATTAAAATATATAATAATTAGATATATAAACAGTTTATAAACGTTGCTTTATTAAGCACTTTTATTTCGGGTCAGGAGCGAAAAAACTTTACCATGCAAGTCAAGTTTAAAGAAATATATTTTAAAAGGGGAAAAAAATATATGCAGCGCTGCCATCTGTTGCTAGTTTGAAATATTAAAAACATATAAATAATTTATTTTGATTATATATCAATAAAAAGCAAAGAAAAAATTTATTTGACATGGGATTTCAGACAAAATCCACAGCGTGTAGAAGAATTAAGGCGAAGAGAACTTTCGACTGGGTGAAATATGACTGAAAATCCGATATTTCCCTCTCACTTTATCATGCAAGATAAGTAAAAGTGGAAATCAAAAATAGTCTAATAATATCCACCATTCTATAATACACACAATTGTTATATAAAAAAACACAGCTTATTATTGACTATAAAAGATTTTCTGACATAACATTTATTGTATTTTATGAATATTATATGGCCGAACTACTATCAAAATGTCAATCCTGAAGGGTATTTTACCACAAGGAACCTAAGTAGTGGGATAAAAGTTCCTAATCAAGATATACCTTAGGAAAGATCACCGTCTTAAGGATTTTTATGCAATGTACAAGGGAGGAAATGACCAGTCAGAAAGAACATCTTTTCATAATTGTGGTTTGAGACGTTTGGTAATGCCAAACGCTTTTCATATTACTGGCATATTACTTGCAGATAGAATAAGTGTATGGTGGTGTTGTCTCCTTTTAGTATGTATTCACGCATAGGTACCGAGTGTTTTTAATGGGAACTTCGTATCTTCCGAAATTTTTTTTTTATTATTACAGTCATCTTTCGACTTATCCTAAAACAAAAAATTCTGCTCCTTTTAGAAAAAATTTACAAGTTCTTTTTAAAAAACAACAACGTTCTAACTTTTATAAATACTTTTTCATTTCAAAATGTATGTATATCTATAGCTATATATATATATATATATATATATATATATATATATATATATATATATATATATTGCATAAAAATATTTACCAAATGGAAAGAAAATGAAAATAACCTAACCGAAAAATAACTTTTGAAATATTTATATTAGAAACTAAAATTTATATCCAATTGAAGTAAAATATCTGCTTTATTCGGTAAACTTAATGTGTCTTCGGTAAATTCTAAATGTGTCTGATATTTAAAAAAATGATTTGTTAAGAAAGTGAAAATGCAATTAAAAATTAAACTTTATCACGCATCATCAAAATATATTGCTCGTATTAATATAATTGAGGTTCACACAATCATAAAAAAAATTAGCTTCTATTTGTCATAAAGATTAATTAGTGGCACTATAGTGTCCGCATTCATGTTAGACACTATACAGGTGAACTAAACTTCCCGGGGTGCATCAATGCACATCTAACTGGACGAAAACTCGGAACTGTGGTCTGGGATGTGACTGTGTATCACGGATGATATCAGCTGTTACAAATTTTGAGTTATCTTAAAAGCAAGAAGTACATACTCTGAAATGCTGTAGCCCGATGTTATTCCTTCCCTTCAAGAATTTCTGGATATGTCTTTCAACAATACAATGCGCGTCCGCATGTTGCAAGGATTGTTCAAAGCATACATTTTATTCCGTGACCTACTTATTCTCCAGATATGTCGCCTATTGAACATGTGTGGGATTTCGTTGGTCGGCATGTCGCTCGTGATCTTGGTCCTATAGCTTCAATAGATGAACTTTGGGCACACATAAAAACAATATGGAATGCTCTTCCCCAAGCAATCAAAATCGCTTTAACTTCCTGCCACATCTTATAGCAGCACTTATTCCAGGCCTCGTGACTACACCAAATACCGATTTCCGACATTTGATATTATTATTATTATTTTGCTTGATTGATAAATTTCATGTTCCTAATCATGTTACCTTATGATAAATTGCTTGATTGATAATTTTTTTTCTACATGAAGAAAATTAATAACTGACTTGTATTATAACAAGTCGTTTAGTCGTTAAATTCATTTCGCTTCGATTATTGGTGCTGCATATTTTACAAACAGGAGTTTATATGCTTAATTCTTCCTTAAATTAATATCTTCATTGGTACTTTTTATGTTCTTAGTAGTAAGTAGGGTTAAGTAAAAACCTTTCCAACATTCAGGTATTAAAAACATTAATATATAGTTTAATAGCATCAATATAGAGATCAACCAAACATAAATATATTGCCCAACAAACGATAGCACGGTTGTTCTTATGAATACGTACACTTTTCAGAGTGCATATTCATAAGAATAAATAGTTATAAGTAGTTATAGAAAATTAAAAATAAGTTAACTTTTGCCGCAGTTAAAAAGGTATCAGACGCTTTAATGTTTCAAACAGATAGATTAAAAAAATTAATTTTAAATGTTCAAGATCAACTGAAGAACATGATGAAATTAAACAATTAACCCCTTGCCTGTGGAATATATTTTAAAAAAAGTGTCAAAAATGGAAATTATTTCTTTAATTTTGTTAGCACATTGTATGCTTGTATGTGGGACAAGTACTAGTACGTTTTCTGACGATTGATACTTGAATGCGGGTCACGTACTAGTACGGGTTAGTGTAACAATATGGTTTGTTTGTGGGTACAATAATAACGGTATATACAGGAAAACGAAACCGAATGTTCTTGTCTACCACATAGATTCTGAAAAAATTTATACAAATAAAAACTAGCTTTTACATTATTAGTTTTATGTTTGCTCTTTTCATTTTTTTTTATAATGTAAAAATGTTTATATATAACATAATTCGAAAACATTTAAACTATATACTACTATTTTTATTTGATGTTTTCATATTTACGATACTATTTTAAATTTATCCACTAAAAATATATTTTTTGTTTACAAAAATCTTATGGTTGTTATTTATATATTTCTATTTATATATTTGTTTATATATTTCAATATAAAATACGAAAAGTTGGTTAAAAAATTAAATAATTTTTGATCTATTGGGATTTAAATGAATAGCTAAATTTACGCGCAAAACGCCCGCTCCAGGTACAATTCCGATGAGAAATGTACCCGCACTCAATGTGTTAATTATCATTATTAAAATGTTATTGCGTTGTTATTTAGGATGAACAAATCAAAAATTGGCGCTTTTGTGTTGCTCGAGCTAAGTTCGGGTATCATAGGCAAGGGGTTAAAAAAAAAAAAAATGTTTACATTGTTTATTTTACTCTTTATTATTTATCACTACAGGCTGATTTGTTTGATAGGTCTGTGTTTAGGCCGCTTCAGGCAATTAAAAAAAAAAATTCATTTTTGTTACTGTATTTAGACTCAACTGGAATTAAAAAAAAAAAAAAGATGAAGTCAAATGAATATACATCAAACATTGATTATGTTGATTTAAAGGCTGTTGTATATTTGCAACATGCGTTTCGATTTTCTTTCACTTTTACAACTCTGAATTGATAAAAGCAGTAAACACTTAATAAGTTGATATTGTGATATAAAGACTCTGAATATAATTATATATATATTTATCGTTTAATATCCGAAAATCAGATATATGATTATATAAGGAAATTTAAATTAATTTTATATCTATATAAACTAATAACCAAAATGATATCAGTAAATTAATAAGAAATATTCACGTTTATATTATATATATATATATATATATTATATTACTAAGATCAAAGAAAATTCTCAGGGGTTTTCAAATCTTAAGTCAAGGGCAAAAATTCCCGCGTCCTTTTTTCTTTCCCCTTTTTAACCCCTAATCTAAATTGACCACTGGGGCTACAGTTTAAGCTCTCAGAGAAAGGGTTTAACCAATTATAATTCTACATTGCAATAGCAGACCATTTAGGAGATTTCCAAACAAAAAGAAGATGCACGCTATCAGAGGCAGATTTTCCTAGAGATTTTCCCACAGATGTTGACCAGGTGTAACTTTTAACTTCATGCTAGCTGACCCCTCAGTTTGTCCTGTCCCTATGATGAAGTGGGAACACATCCTCCAACGTTATGTTAATAAAGGTCTTTAGCAATGCATATGGAATGCATGTGTAATATACCACAAATCCTTGTTGAGTGTTATTGTTTTACAGATGTTCTCCCTTATTTAACCTAACTCCTGTGTGTGTATATTTACACACATATTTTACACATATTTACACATTTAAACAGCACAAATGTTTATTCATTAGATACATGCATGTTACAAGTATTTGAGAACAAAAACAAATTTTTACGCACATTTGTTGCTTGTAAAGTTAAATTATATTATTTTTTACCTTTATACTTTTGAAGAACTCTGAATAATATATTTAAATCTAAATCTGATGTTTTGAAATGCAATAAATAATCTTCTTCAAATTGAGCAAGTTCTGAAATGCACTTCAATCAATCTTGCAGGTCTCCAAAGCGAAATAAAAACAGTAAAATAACGGCTAAGAAATAAAACGGTAAGAAAAGCAAACCATTGAAGTTTTTCTAGTTCAGTGCTTGAGCAATAACTGATTTCTAGGAATATTTTAGCTAGAAGCACCAAATCCCAAAATAGTCACTGTCGGCATTTGATTTCCAATTTCATTGATCTTTGTTGTTGGAACATTACTTCTATTTCTCCAATAGAGAATTCTATATTAACTATAAAACTACGTCACGCGGAAATGCATAAAATAGTAAAAAAAATTACTTTCGAATACAAATTCGAAAACTCTGAAATATGAGCAAAAAAATGTATCTAAACATGAGTAAAATTACAAATATATTCAATGTTTTTTATGTGAATTAGGTATAAAGTGAGCCTAAGGTAAATCTTAAATCTTATTTAAAATTGAACAGGAAGGTTGTTGAGATTTCGAAATAGTTTAAAGAGCTTCAAACTAAATTGAAATCTTTTCAGTAAATTAATGACTGCTATAAATAGTTTATAAGGAGAGCATATTCCTTACGTATATGTGTAGGGGGATACACTTGGTATTTTAGCAATTTATACATAAAATTAAAAGCAATTTATTTTATAAGATCAATTCATGTTGAAAAATTAAATGCAGACATAATAAAATAAAGTTTATACTTCACACAGCAAAAATGAAAATTATACAGGAAATTTCTTAGCCCTTTGCACTCCTATGTCGAGTCTCACTCGACATTTTTATAAATCCAAAATAATAGATGATCAAATTGAAAAATACCTGGAGAAAGAAGTCACACCGAATTTATTTAGTGGAACCGTTGTATTTTCTGGTGTGTGTCTGTGTGTGAAAAGTGCAATACTGTAAATAAAATTGACATTGAATTGAATTTGTGTCTTTATTTATTTATTTAATTTGCCCCTAATTTTTAGTTAAATAGCATTTGAAATTAACATTTAAGGGGTCATAAGTATGCTAAATCGACAAAAATATTCGATTTTTCAAAAAAAAAAATATATATGAAAAGGAATTTAGTTCCGAAACTTTTAAAACAATCTGAGTAAAAAATTCTAATATTTAGAGGAGTTATGAATAAGAACGTGTCAGTTGTTTACTGAAAAACAAATTTAAACTTACAAAACTTTAACTCAATTTTTCTCAAATTTTTCTCCTATGTAACGCGCATGTTATCTCAAAAAGATTTAAGATTTTTTCATGAAATTTTTACAGGTTGTATACAATAGAATTTTCCTCCGATTGAGCGCAAATTTTCTTGTATATTTCTTAATTTTTTTGTGAGAGATTTTTAATTATTAAGAAAACAAAATTCACTTTTTTCCAAATATTTTTTAAAAATATATTTGTATCTTAAATATTAACAAGTTTAGGCTCAAAGTTATTTTGAGATACTGTAGTATGTTTCAAAACAATAAATTTGTCTTAAACATAAATATAATTTTTAGTAATCATGGGCGTTAGCCTTGATATCATTTTTTATTAACAATAAAGTGTCTCTTATTCAAAACTTTCTAACAAAAATATTGTTTATGTTTTAAAAAGGAATGAGATATGAATGTAAAGATAATAATTTATTTTAACTTAAAAACTGGCAGTTTTCAAGGTATGAGAAGTCGAAAATGATAACTATTTTACATTTTTCGACTTTTAAGAGTCATATGATCTCTTAAATGACTCGAGAGCTGACGCTAACAAAATTTAAATATCATTTAGAATGCAAAGGGTTAAAAGATAAATAATGTTGCATGATTTCACATTCCAGCATATTTTTCAAGGTATTTTCTGATATTAAAATTATATTTTTTTAAACACAGATATCCAAACTTTATACAAACACATCTAAATGTATATAAGTCATACTTACCGTTTCATAGATGGATAATTCTTTGTAAGGATTCACTGCAACTAGAATCGTGCCTGTGTAGGTCTGAATCAGAGGTTAAGGAAACACGCAGAAATTCGCTTATTGCATACAGAATTATGTAAAATCAAATTTCAATCATTCTTACAATTTATATACAGTGAGAAAGACACTACAAAATTTCAAATGGTGTCAGTTCAGCAAATAAACAGTTACATTTTTCTTAAAGTAGTTTAAGTAAAATTAAATTAAAGTATAATAAAATTATTATTAAATAGATATTTAATATAAAACTAATTTTTTTTAACACAGCTTAAAATACAGAACAAGACAATATAAGTATATTGCAAATTTTCACTGTCAAACAGAATAATAATAAAATTTTAAAAAGACTTCTGACGACAGTCCTGGTAAAAATGAGGGTTGAAATCGCTTAAATCGTTTGAAAATGAAAGCAGTTTTAAAAGTTCATGTAAATGGAGCTTGTGATGTACCGAAAATATTCCCGTGAACTAGTGGTACAGTGGCGTGCCACAGTTGTTTTTTCGAGGAGGGTTCAAAGTCTTAGTACAAAGTACAGTGACATTTAAACCTTATAAAAAATTTCCTTACACATGCAAAATAGGGAGGCAGAGGGTCTTTTGCGTTTGCAGTCACAGTTTCAAGCCGTATGTGCCTCCTGGGTAGTGCTAAATGAGGACCAACATGGAGGATATACCTCCTTTAGGTATATACGGGTGTCACGAGCCCGAGGTGCCATCGTGATCTAAATTTTCAGCTCTTCTGGGCACTCCAGAGTTTACCTCTGTAGAGTTTGCTCCTTACCGAGTTGGACAACATTAAAATCGGACCATGATGGATGTCTCGTAGGCCAGCAGCAACTATGTAACCGTTGTGGGTTGCTGTCGTGATGACAGGTCTTCAGTAATAGTCTAGTTGTACGTCTTCGGATGAATCAGCTGAAGAGTTCGACTTACACATGCAAAGTACATACGTACACACATAAGTCTTATACATAAAGCCATAGTTTGCATGCATAAAACGGATCAGTAACTCTTTCGTGATTCCCCTGTGTGTTTTAAAAATATAGCTCAACCACAAGGTGTCTTACTTTACTCTCCACGATTTTACCAGGTTTATATTTGCCAGATAAATACTGGAGTATATTTCATTTACACTCCAGTACTTACGGGACGAATTTTAACCTAGTACTTTTATTAATAACTAGGCAAATGAAATATATGTTTGTATAGAAAAAGGAATTACGACACCTCCTTTTATTTTTCTTTTACAAAATTACATACTTTGTATGACAACAAAATTAGAAATCATAACGAGCAATTCATAAGCTATCGTTTTACAGAGGTAAATTAATTCTTCTAGCTTTCAAGGCCAGCTTGATCTGCATTTGATCTTCATCTATATTTGTAGTCATGCCTATATGTATTGAAAGTAATGCTAAATCTGTCAACCTCCTCTGAACTGTTTGTTCTATTGAAAGGAAATATTTTTACTTTTTTCCTGGTTGAAAATGATCTTTCAACACTTGTAGTAGAGACTAGAGATGCGCATAAGATTTAATAAGTATAAAAAAATCTTGTAATGCAGATATTGAAAATATTCAAAGGAGGGAAATTATTTAGGTTTTTTTTTCAACCCTCCCCCTTTGGATCCCTACCTATAAATATGGCCTTGTTAGTTCGCTATCAACAGTTTGAGATATCTGCTTTAGAGGATGGGGAGAGAGACGAGTATACAGGAAAAATAATGTTGCTTATAAAATCAATTTCCACCATAATAATAATAATAATAAAATTTCAAACAACACCCTACCCTTACGATTGATAAATTTAAATTACTTTTGGCAAAAATTTCTGCCAACTGGACTTCTAGTACGTTTCTAATTGATCAATAAGATTTAGGCGATACTATTATTATTTATGGGCTATTTTTACTTTATTTTTAGTTATTTAACAAGGCAATTAAAAAAGACAAAATATTTGCGAATAAGAAAAAAATGTAATTGAAGGTATTAATGAAAAGAAGAAAGCTAAATAAATAAAACTATTGAATCTACAAGTGATTAGTTGTATTTTTTGATTTATTACAAATTCAGAGATAAATAGCGTAAAATGTAAAATAAATAAATAAAAAAATTTTCGCCATTCAATCTTTAAAATCTTCTGATAATAAAAATCTTAACTTCAATTCCATAAATAGATCACTTATATAAAAGGAATAACAGGGAGAAAAAAATTAAATTTCCATATTTACTTTACTTAAGCAAAAACGACTGAAGATACTTCAGAATAATGACGTTTTTCAACGTACTGAAAATAAAAGTTATTGTATAGGTTATTTTTTATTTATTTTTAATTATTAATGAGAAATTGTTTTAAAAAGAAAAACAAAATATTTATAAAATAACGAGTAAGCTGTATTTATTTGAAATCTTTAAGAGAAAGAAAGTTAAAGAAGTAAAAACTACAATGGAAACTAACTTAAACGAAAGACAGGGGGATGAGGGTAATTATTCGTATCAGTAAATATTTCTTCGTATATGTAAATAATAGTCGTTTCCGTATATGAATATATGGGAACACTACTGTGCTGTTTTTCTGGTTTCTTTATAAATAAACCTAGTTTAATGATAAAAATTATACTTATATTAATATCTCTGAAGTATAACAAAAAAGTGTTTTTGTCTATATGAACCTTGCTGATGTTGCCCGAATCCAGTTCGGGCGGCTCAAATGTGCAAACTTTGTAATTCCCGAACGGACTTCGGGCAGAAGAAAAATTAAAGTTTCTATTCCATTTCTATTCACGGAATAGAAACTTTAATAATTTTTCTTTAGCTAAGTTCATTTAGAAAAAAAAAACCCATTTTCTTTTAGATTTATGTCAAAATATTAAATATAGAAAATTTTATATTCATTTAAAAAATTGCTATCTATTAAAAAAATTAAAAAAAAATCTCTTTAATGATTTATTTCTGCGAATATTAGACGATTTTTTCTGAGAGGTTTAATACAGAAAGTTTCTGTATTCATTAAATACATAGAATAAATAAATACAAAAGGCTTTTATAAAACACCTTTAAATTAAAATAATGTTAAATGTTAAGAGAAATAGAAAATACGAATTAAAAATTATCTTCATTTTTTAAAGAATAGTATAAACACAAAATTATATAACAAAAAAGAAGCAACAGGGAGATGTTAATTTTAATAGCGAAAATCTTTTGCTCCTTCGTATAAGTGAATAAAATTTACGTTCGAAAATTTACTTTGGACATCAAACATCTACATATAAATGAATATATCATACGTGAATATTTTTTTTACACAAAAATATGGGAGATTCCGACAAGTACTTCGTATAACTGAATATTTTGTATAAGTGTATTTCGTATTAATGAGCGTAAATTTAGATTCCGTTGTATTAAATCTACAAGAGATTTTTTTTGTCTGTTTTCCTGACAGTACTTCGTATAACTGAATGCTTCGTTCAAGTAAATTTCGTATTAATGAGTTTCTGCTGTATTAAATCTACAAAGGATTTTTTTGTCAATTTTTAAGACAGTACTTCGTGTAACTGAATGTTTCGCATAATTGAGTTTCGTATAAGCATCCGTTGTATTGAATCTACAAAGGATTGCTTTTGTCAATTATACCGACACTACTTCGTGTAACTGAATTTTCTTTTAAGTAAATTTCGTATTACGGATTTTGTGTTGTATTGAATCTACAAAGGATTTTTTTTGTCAGTTTTTATTCACAATACACTTTAAAAATAAGTAACATACAATGTAAGGTGAATTAGCGTGCAAAATTTCCACAATACAACCATTAAAATCTTCAAATAATATTAAATCATAACTGCAATTCCGTAAACACTTATTCAGAATATTCAAAGAAACAAAAAGAAAAAAAGTACATATTTATTTTACTTAAGCAAAAAGGATCTTAAGAGGCTTCAAAAATAATGACATTTTCCCACGTGCAGAAAATAAAAGGCTCAACTAATGAGATTTATTCCTTCATCAATGTCACCAGAGAGAGAATTTTAACGCACGTACTCTTTTGTTCCTGAAGCATACAAAGCAATAAGATGCTCAGTTGATTTTCCGTTTGAATAGATCTGTCGCGGAGGCTTCAATATTAATCATGCGAAAGAAAAGAGCTGCTGTTGTCCACAGTGCAAACGGGGTGCAATGTATGTGACGAGTCTGATGACAAGCTGGAATTACACAACTGGGCAGAGTTGTCAGTTTACAAATTAAAATGAACGATGTAGAGATGGAAAGAGAAAATCATTCATTCATGAAAAAAGAAAAATTGAGAAAGAAACAAAATTAAAAAAGGAAATGTGTATACATTTTTTTAAATCTAAAATGAGAATTTAACGACATGGATAGAAAATTCTGCGAATTTTTACAAAAACTATCAAAACCCAACAGATGTTGCCCTGCTTGTGTACATAATTTTACCTTTGTATATGTAAAAATAGATAATCCTCATTTGTCGTGTTGTCCACAGAGCAAATGAGGTACAATGCATGCGACGAGTTTGATGACAGGCTGGAATTACACAACTGGCCAAAGTTGTCAGTTTACAAATTAAAATGAACGATGTAGAGATAGAAAGAGAAAATCAATCATTCATGAAAAAGAAAAATTCAGAAGGAAACAAAATTAAAAAAGAAAATGTGTGTATTTTATCTAAAATGAGAATTTAACGACATGGATAAAAAAATTCTGTGAAATTAGGCAAAAACTATCAAAACCCGACAGATGTTGTCCTGCTTGTGTACATAATTTTACCTTTGTATGTATAAAAATAGATAATCCTCATTTGTTGTGTTGTCCACAGAGCAAATGAGGTACAATGCATGCAACGAGTTTGATGATAAGCTGCAATTATACGACTAGGCAGAGTTGTCAGATTACAACTTAAATCGAACAATGTAGAGATAGAAAGAGAAAATCAGTCATTCATGAAAAAAAGAAAAATTCAGAAGGTAACAAAATTAAAAAAGAAAATGTATGTATTTTATCTAAAATGAAAATTTAACGACATAGATAAAAAGTTCAGTGAATTTATACAAAAACTAGTAAAATTCGGCAGATGTTTTCCTGCTTGTGAATATTATTTTATATTTGTATATATAAAAATAGAGGGTCCTCATTTGTCGTGTTGTCCACTGTGCAAATGAGGTACAATGCATGCGACGAGTTTGATGATAAGCTGCAATTACAAGACTGGGCAGAGTTGTCAGATTACAAAGTAAATTGAACGATGTAGAGATAGAAAGAGAAAATCATTTATTCAAGAAAAAAGAAAATTTCAGAAGGAAACAAAATTAAAAAAGAAAATGTATGTATTTTATCTAAAATGAAAATTTAACGACATAGATAAAAAGTTCAGTGAATTTATACAAAAACTAGTAAAATTCGGCAGATGTTTTCCTGCTTGTGAATATTATTTTATATTTGTATATATAAAAATAGAGGGTCCTCATTTGTCGTGTTGTCCACTGTGCAAATGAGGTACAATGCATGCGACGAGTTTGATGATAAGCTGCAATTACAAGACTGGGCAGAGTTGTCAGATTACAAAGTAAATTGAACGATGTAGAGATAGAAAGAGAAAATCATTTATTCAAGAAAAAAGAAAATTTCAGAAGGAAACAAAATTAAAAAAGAAAATGTATGTATTTTATCTAAAATGAAAATTTAACGACATAGATAAAAAGTTCAGTGAATTTATATAAAAACTAGTAAAATTCGGCAGATGTTTTCCTGCTTGTGAATATTATTTTATATTTGTATATATAAAAATAGAGAATCCTCATTTATCGTGTTGTCCACTGTGCAAATGAGGTACAATGCATTCAGCGAGTTTGATGACAAGTTGCAAATACACGACTGGGCAGAGTTGTCAGATTACAAATTAAATCGAACGATGTAGATATAGAAACTGAAAATCATTCATTCATCGAAAAGAAAAATTTAGATGGAAAAAAAATTTAGAAAGAAAATGTGCATATTTTATCTGAAATGAGAATTTAACGACATGGATAAAAAAATTCTGTGAATTTAGGCAAAAACTAGTAAAATCCAGCAGATGTCCTGCTTGTGTACATTATTTTATATTTGTATATATAAAAATAGAGGATTCTTATATGTTGTGTTGTCCACAGAGCAAAGGAGGTACAATGCATGCAACGAGTTTGATGAGAAGCTGCAATTATACGACTGGGCAGAGTTGTCAGTTTACAAATTAAAATGAACGATCTAGAGATAGAAAGAGAAAATCATTCATTAATCGAAAAGAAAAATTCAGATGGGAACAAAATTTAGAGAGAAAATGTGCATATTTTATCTGAAATGAGAATTTAACTACATGGATAGTAAAAAGTTATACAAAAACTAACAAAACCCGGCTCCTGTGTACATTTATTTACTTTTGTGTATATAAAAATGAGTGATCTGAGTGTTGATTGATAAGATGTAATTGATAAGATCGCCGTTGTCCACAGTGAAAACGGGATGCAATGCTTGAGACGAGCTTGATGACAAGCTGCAATTACACGACTGGGCAGAGTTGTCAGTCAAAAACTAGCAAAACCCTGTTGACGTTGTTCTGCCTGGGTACATTTATTTACATTTGTATACATAAAAATGGTTGATATGTGGGTAATTAATTAATAAGATCGGAAGATGAAACCGCCGTTGTTCACAGAGCAAATGGGGTGCAATGCATGCCACGAGTTTGCTGACAAGTCGCAATTACACGACTGGGCAGAGTTGGCAGTTTACAAATTAAAATGAACGAGTAGAGATAGAAAGAGAAAATCATTCATTCATGAAAAAAGAAAAATTCAGAAGGAAACAAAATTGAGAAAGAAAATGTGTATTTTATCTAAAATAAGAATCTAACGATATGGATAGTAAAAAGTTATACAAAAACTAGCAAAACCCGGTTCACGTTGTTCTGGCTGTGTGCATTTATTTACCTTTGTATATATAAAATTGGAAGATCTGTGTGTAATTAACTGATAAGATCGCCGTTGTTCACAGTGCTAACAGGGTGCAATGCATGCGACGAGTTTGATGACAAACTGCAATTACACGACTGAGCAGAGTTGTCAGTTTACAAATTAAAATGAACAACGTAGAGAAAATCATTCATTCATTGAAAAGAAAAATTCAGAAAGAAAATGTGTGTATTTTATCTAAAATGAGAATTTAACGACATAAATAAAAAATTCTGCAAATTTTTACAAAAACTAACAAAATCCGTTAGATGGTGTCTTGCTTGTGTACATTATTTTACCTTTGTATATATAGGTTTGGTTTGGTTTGGAGCGCTACGGTCTACTGTTTTGCACACGAGGGCTAATGAGACCGGGACCTACTGCTTAAAGCTGATTCCGAACGGCTACGAACACCCATGCCAAAGTGGGATTCGAACCCACGAACTCTGATACCGACGATCAGCGCCCTAACCAATCGGCCAGCGTTCGGCGTCCTTTGTATATATAAAAATAGAAGATCCTCATTTGTTGTGTTGTCCACAGAGCAAATGAGGTACAATGCATGCAACGAGTTTGACGACAAGCTGCAATTATACGACTGGGTAGAGTTGTTAGATTACAAATTAAATTGACCGATGTAGAGATAAAAAGAGAAAATCAGTCATTCATCGAAAAGAAATATTCAGAAGGAAACAAAATTTAGAAAAATCTATATATTTTTTTAAATCTAAAATGAGAATTTAACGACATAGATAAAACGTTCTGTGAATTTATACAAAAACTAGTAAAAGCCGACAGATGTTGTCCTGCTTGTGACCATTACTTTACTTATAAAAATAGACGATCCTCATTTGTCGTGTTGTCCACAGAGCAAATGAGGTACAATGCATGCGACGAGTTTGATGATAAGCTGCAATTATACGACTGGGCAGAGCAGTCAGATTACAAATTAAATCGAACGATGGTGGGATAGAAAGAGAAAATCATTCATCAAAAAGAAAAATTCAGAAAGAAAAAGTGTATATTTTATCTAAATGAGAATTTACATGGATAGTAAAAAGTTATACAAAAACTAACAAAACCCTGTTAAGGTTGGTCTGCCTGTGTACATTTATTTACTTTTGTATATATAAAAATGAATGATCTGTGTGTAAGTAATTGATAAGATCGAAAGATAAGATCGCCGTTGTTCACAGTGTAAACGAGGTGCAATGGATGTAGCGAATTTGATGACAAGCTGCAATTACACGACTGGGCAGAGCTGTCAGTTTACAAATTAAAACGATGTAAAGATAGAAAATCATTCGTCAAAAAGAAAAATTTAGAAGGAAACAAAATTACGAAAGAAATTTGCATATTTTATTTATATAAAATGGGGATTTAATAAAAGTGATTGTTAAAATTTTAAGAATTTATACAAAAATTAGACAGACGTTGTCCTGCCTGTGTATATTTAATTTATTTAACCTTTGTGTATATAAAAACGTAAGATCTTATGTAATCCAGAATGCATAAATCGTTGTAGAAAGTTGAGAAAAAAAGAAAGTTGGCACATACTGTTGAGATCCCTATTACTTTTACAGGTACTAATTTATGAGGAATTATATACATCTTTTAATTAATAATAATTCACATGAATGAGCAATATTTTTCATTGTATAGTATGAACCTAAAATAATTTTAACTACTTCTATCTTTTACCGCAACACAAATTAATATATAATATGTATGGTTTTCTGATTTAATATAGATGTACAGAGTTTTGTTTAATTGTGCACATAATCTAAAGACCTACCTGATGTATATATATTTCGAATCTTCGTACTTCTCAGTTTTCGTCCCAAGTGCAGTTTGCACACTTTTACGATTACCTACACCCACAATATTGAATTCAACAAAATTACTATGTAAAATTAGATATTAAATTTTTCGAATAGAAGCAAAATGTGATACCTGCTACTTTCGGTATCACCAGAATCGAAAAATTGATAGAAAACCATAATTTTGTTATAATGTACGAGTAAAAAATTTGGTTTTAATAAGTCAAAACATACTTGAGCTATCATGTTCACATTTATCCATTCATACATACATTCCTACCTACATATAGACAGACAGGCTTACACACAAACATAAATCAAAAAATGGTATTTTTGGCCTCAAGGAATTCCAAAACGTGAAGATCAATAATTGGTTGAATTTTTGGACGATTACAATACATTACCTAATCAGAAAAATGAGGAGAGGGATAAGAAATGAAAAATATTTTTTAGGATTTCACCTTTTTTAAAACACTAGTATGGAATAATGATTAAAATAAGTAGACATCGCAATTAAGTTTTGGAACTTCAAAGACAACTAACTGATAATTCCGTATTGTCATATTTGCTTAGAAGCACAGTAGATAAAATAGGTAGAGCGAAAGGCGTAGGGTAAGTTGATCTATCATGTCAGCTATTAAAAATAAAGTTTATTAAATTCTTTCATGGCGATCGCCATATTTCAATTTTTCTTGGGCTCAGCTGTGCCAGATCGTTTAAGATATTTCTAACTGCATAACGTCATTTATCTGTCGCCAATATGAAAGCACTTAATATCCAAACGATTAAATTTTAACGTGTTCATAGGCAGCTTTAAAAGTTCTTAAAAGAGAGGAGCAAAACAGCTATGATAAAAGAGCCGCTATAATTATGTATTTGAAGATCCAAAGAGAGCAGTTTCCTGTCATCCAATGCATGGCAGCTGCGTTGAGAGTATATGGACTCTTTTCAATTAGAGCAAGTGGCAACCAGGGAAAAAATGGTCGCGAGTTAATTGCAGCTGTCACCTTGATGGATATACCACTGCGTGGGATTCTGGGAGGACATTTGCGACACGTTTCATTTCCCAAACAAAACTGCAACATAAGCACGCCGCGTAATGTCCATTTAAATATTTTATGGCAAAATAAGAGTAGAAGTAATCGGCAAGCTGCATTGAAGAAAACTCTACGCTATATTTTCCAAATTTAAAAAACAAAGTGTAATTTCCGTAAGAATTGCTCTTAACACATTGTGTGCTGATACATTTTGCAGCGGAATTGTACCGGGAGCGGGCATTTTGCGTGTAAATTTAGTTATTCAGTTAAATCTCAATAGATCCAAAAATGATTTAATTTTTTAAACTTTTCGTATTTTATATTGAAATATATAAACAAATATATAAATGGAAATATATAAATAACAGCCATAAGATTTTTGTAAACAAAAAATATATTTTTTAGTGGATAAATTTATAATACTATCGTAAATATGAAAAATCAAATAGAAATATTGTGGTTCCGCATCGACTGATATAAAAACTAGTTTTTATTTGTCTAATTTTTTCCAGAATCTACGTAGTAGACAAGAACATTCGGCTTCGTTTTCCTGTATATACCGCTATTTTCGTACCCACAAACAAACCATGTTGTTACACTAACCCGTACTACTAAGTGACCCTCGCTCAAGTATCAATCGTCAGAAAACGTACTAGTACATATCCCGCGCTCAAGTATCAATCGTCAGAAAACGTACTAGTACGTGTCCCGCGTTCAAGTATCAATCATCAGAAAACGTACTAGTACGTGTCCCTTGCTCAAGTTTCAATCGTCAGAAAACTTACTAGTACGTGACTCGAGCTCCAGTATCAATCGTCAGAAAACGTACTAGTACGTGTCCCGCGCTCAAGTATCAATCGTCAGAAAACGTACTAGTACGTATCCCGCGCTCAAGCATAAATCGTCAGAAAACGTACTAGTGCGTGACCCGCGCTCAAGTATCAATCGTCAGAAAACTTACAAGTACGTGACTCGAGCTCCAGTATCTATAGTCAGAAAACGTACTAGTACGTGTCCCGCATACAATGTGTTAAATGTATATAGAAGCTTAAAGCATTTCTCTAGTGAATGTTGCAATGACTTGTGATGACGAATAGTGATTATGCATTAACTTCGAAAGTAAAACATGATTCAAAATTAAATTAGATTACAAACTGATTTCAAACTTATGAAAGACACTATAATAAATTTGAACAACACCGAGTTAAATTTAAATATAATATTAAGAATTAGTCACTCAGCGCCAAACCTTTAATCTCAGTAATTATGGCTCTTAAAATGAAGGTTATATTTATTTCAAGATTTAAATTAGTTTTTAAGCTATATTACACCAACAGTATTAGCAATTAAAAAATTCATTATCATAGATCGAATAGCACGTCCATTTAAATTAATTTTCATCGTAAAATTAAGAAATATAATCTAAAGAAATAAAAAAAATTATATTTGGCGATTTATCTTTACACAGACTAATGCGTATACGTTTTTTCATTTAAAAGAGAACAAAAGTATCCAAAAATAACAATACGTCATAAGAATGTTACATACTTTTTCAAAGAATAATGCTGTTATCAATTAAATAAAATTGAAATCTAAAAATTGAATAAAAAAAATGGCAAATCGGAATTTAAAATAAAAGAAATGTTTTATCAATTTTAAGTTAGAATGAATCTATGAAATCAAGTAAAAAAAAACAAATTGTATTTAGAATAAATCTATTAAATGGAGTTAAAAAACATGAAAAATTGTATTACATAAAACACATTTTAAAAGGTATCAGGTAAATTATGTGAACTAAAAACTAATTATTTTAAAATATATCAAAATGATGCCAAAATGGAATCGCTAAATAAAATTCTCTCTTTACATATTCTTGATCTCCAAACAATTTTATCTTCTCAAAAGTTTTGAGGAGATTGACCGAACCACTTAGTAATATATAGAGAACATACGAACGAACATACATACATACATACACATATACATACATACAACGAATTTTATACAAATTAATTCGATAAATTCAATCTGGATTTCAAATTAGAGAGATAGCACATTATCAAATGGTTTATGTAGGGAATTTATTAACCATAAAACGAACTCTGGATATTACAATAAAAAAGTTCTCTGCGATAATAGCCTTATAATACGTTTCAAATATAGAAAATTTATAGCACAGATAAAAGAGAAAAAGCAACATAAACCCGCATCAGTGAATTTCAAGCACTTAAAAGGTTTAAGCTAACCAAAAACATTATTAAATAAACTAAAGAGGTAAAAAAACATTTTGACAATCTAGTTTTACGCACACAGAGAGCCTAATGTTCTTAAATGATCACGAAAAATCCGAGCGAAAACTTTTTGAAAATCGTTTGGTTAAAAACCGCTCGTTCTAGAATCTTATGGTCGAATAAAATTATCATTTAGAGTAGTAAAAGTGCAACGAAAATGTGGAATCGGTTAATTGAGCAGTTCTTTTAAAATATCGACGCTAAGTTTTTTCGCTTCACTTCATAGTATCCATTATCGCTTGGGTCTAAATTACGAAAATATCTCGTTAGCTGCATTAGCATCGCATTCTCTTTTCACGGAATATGAAGTTAAGGCTCAGAATGAATGCGAGAGAGAAATATAGAAGAGTGAATGCAATTTATTAGCGGTTTATTAGAATACTTATAAGGCATGAGAAATGCTCTCGTAAAATAAATTCTCTTTTGGGCGGAGAAGTATGTCTTTCGTGGCACAAATAACTAGACTCGTTCGAATTCCATTTATTTTTGTAACCCGATAAACAAAATGAAGAAAAATGGAGTGCTATTTTGACTGAGGAAGATATTTCTCCTGGTAATTTCCAAGTTTCAGTGAAATGAACGAAACGAAAAGGTTTTATAATCCTCTTTAGATATTTAAATACACATACAAGATAATTCGGAAGCTGCAAATTTAAGAGAAATTTTTGGTACAAAAATAATCTGTACGATAATAGGTTTATAATAAGCTTTTCAAATATGGAAAATATTTAGCGCAGTTAAAAAATGAGAAAACGCTACTTAAAAAATTATTAAATCAGCAAGTCAATAATAACTTATGAAATATAAAAAATAGTAAGATCAAATAAAAAATGCTTATAACTTATTTTTATCTTTCTGTACGAAGGAAAGAAAGTATTGCAATCTTGAAAAATTTTCAATTTTAAGTTTTCAACGGAAACAAACATTTTGAATATGCCTGAATTCCTTTTGACTGCTTTAAGCATTACGCTTGTACGTAAGAACATACAAAGAAATTTTATCTTTGAAACTTTGATTCATTTTGACCTTTCTGGGAGGTGTTTTGACTAGTTTTATACCATGATGTCCGTAAAGTTTGATTTCGGTTTGGAGCGCTATGATCTACTGTTTTGCTGTAGAAGGGCTAATTCCTCTTGACTCGTTTAAGCATTACGTTTGTACGTAAGTATATACAAAGAAATTTTATCTTTTAAGCTTTGATTCATTTTGACCAATCTTGAATATATTTTGGCTAGTTTTATATCATGACGCCCATAAAGTTTGGTTTCGGTTTGAAGCGCTATGATCTACTGTTTTGCTACAGAAGGGCTAATGAGACCCGGACTTACTCTTGAACGCCCTATAAATATTCATGGCAGCAGTATGATTCGAAAGTGCAGACTCCGGTAACGAAAGGCAGCGCCTTGCCATTAGCCTTATTGTCTATTGTGACGTACGTTTGTATCTCACTTAATTGAAACACGAATAGACTAAGGATGTTAAAATTTTGTATTTAGAACTGTTGTAATATAAAATAGAGCACCTCCTTTTCTGATTGAAATCCGCTTACTGTACACCGAAAAATCTCTACATAATAAATATCAAAACGCTACCGCTTTCCACCAGATGGCAGTACTTGAGCTCTACTCATTATCGAGTACGTACTCATTGTTGAATGAATATATACTATTCATAGGTGAATACTATTATACTCATTATCGAATTGGTATTCATTAGTGAATTAATGTACTATTCAATACTGAATACAATTCTACTCATTATCGAATTGGCATTCATTATTGAATAAACATATACTATGTATTGCTGAATACAATTCTACTCATTATCGAACAGGGATTTATTGTTGAATTAATATATATATATATATATATATATATATATATATACACTTTACATTACTGAATACAATTTGTAAATTGTCGAATTGGTATTCATTGTTGAATGATTATATAGTATTCATTACTGAATACAATTCAACTCATCATCGAATTGATATTCATTGTTGAATTAATATATATACTATTCAATATTGAATACAATTCTATTCATTATCCAACTGGTATTCATAGTTGAAGTAATATTTACTTTTCATTGCTGAATAGAATTCTACTCATTATTGAATTTGTAATCATTGTTGAATTAATATATATACTATTCATTGCAGGAATACAATTCTAATTATTGAATTGGTATTCATTGTTGAATTAATATATATGCTATTCATTGCAGGAATACAATTCTAATTATTGAATTGGTATTCATTGTTGAATTAATATATACTACTCATCGCTGAATATAACACTTTTTCTTAAAATTTTTATATTATTGAAAGGTAATATTCAAGCTATTGCATAACTGTCCATTTTATCAAAGAATTGGAGGATCGTATCTTACATTCACATAAAATGGGTTTAATTCAAGGGCAGAAAAAACATGTATAATATACTAGGTGTACAAAGAAAGCTATATGTTTATATGGGATTTTTTATATATAAAAAAGGCATAACATTTAATGCAATTTGAATTAGAAATATCATTGAAAGTTCATATTGACCGTGGATACATTTGCCCATGGATACTCTCCCACGTTACCACATTCGATGAAATATTCAGGGAGAGTACAATTCTTAAAACGAATCGCATATTTTTCGCTTATTAATTTATTCCGGAAGTTGAAAGGTGGGGAAAAGGGGAACAATTTTCTCCCCAAAAGGGAGATTGGAACATTTGTCTTCCAAACTCTCTCTATGTCACAGAAGTCATTCATCCTTTACTCTAAGAGGATTAAAAAAAAAGTCACATGCGATATTTACTGTTTAAAAAAAATGGCATCAGTGGAACAAAAATGAAATTCACAAGATAATCGCAACGGATGTGGAAAAAGTCACAACTCGGCTATAAAGAATGAGAGTCACAGATCTATCTTCTAATCAGGAGTGGCCAAATGGCAGCCGAAAAATTCACTAAAATTTTGTGACCCTCGAAAAAATCACGATATTTATTATTGAAATTAATATTGCATTTATTATAGTAAATATTTTATTAAACTGTAAATATTTTATTAAATATATTAACACTATAACTAATTCATACTAGATAAAAGTAAAATAAAGATTGCTCTCCGCTAGACTTCATCGGAACTTCCACATTAAAATGTCCTTTATAACATACCAATTTTAACAGGATAAATTGCTTAATAACATACTTTTTTCAGGCGACTCGTTTGCGAAGGAAATCCCAAATAGCTAGTGTGTTTTTAATGGGTCAAAATATTTTATTTTTAACAAAATACAAAATTTAGACCCGAAAGTTTTAAATAAATATTTGGTTATTAAAGATGCCTAATTTGTACAGGACGTATCGTTAGGTATAATTGTGTAAAGCACTACTACTTCTACTAGACTAAAAAGAACTACTACTTCTACTACTCTCGCAGAATGGGTTCTAATTGAAAAGTGTTCTGTTCGTGAGTTGCTAGCCATTAAAATGGGTCGGTGTGATTTTATTAAGTTGTGATTCATTAAAATGTTCTAAAATTTTATTTGTGGAGTTTTATGTTTGAGTAGTGAAAGTTATTCTGGGCAACGCATCTACCATGAATGTGAAGAATAGATAATTCATGACTGTAACAATAAGTTACATTCGGTGCTTCAACGTTTCTGAACGTTTTACCTCTCCTCGTAAGCCATCATCAAAGGCAAACAGAAGAGGAACGGCCAGAGCTAGGAAGAAACTTCGGACTTCTCCCAACCAATAGAAAGGCCCGTTGGTTTGACGGGATCTGACCCCTGTTTTTTTTCCTCCGCGGGAGCAGGCTGATCTTAGGAGTATGATGTTGTTTTCAGACGAAAGAAGAGGGTGGACACTGCTAGCATCTGCTGCTTGCGGGATAGATATTTGGAGTAACACGAATCAAAGGATAAGCGACACCATTTTGCTAGAGCTACGCCGAATCTAGAGGAGTCTTCCACATCTACAAGCGATAAGTTGTATTCCTAAGGCATCTATTGTATAAAATAATTTAATCAAGACATATTAATCAAGGTGTGTTTTAATAATGAGTTTTAATTTCTTCTTTCTCAAGCACTAAATCAACGTAACATTATTCCCACAATGACAATTGTTTCTCATAAAGTAGAACAAAGGGAAACTTCTCCAAGCATCAAAAGCAGAAACATCAGATCGATTTTACATAAGGCAATATGATTTTGCTTTAACGTTTTTATGTTCAGAGATATTTGGAATGATCATATCTGGCAAGTAACGTAATATATAGATTACCAAAGAAATCCCAAACAGCTAGAGTGTTTTAAAGGATCAACATAATACAAAATTTAAACCCAAAATGATTTAATACATATTAACTTTGATTATTAAAGATGTCTAATTTGTACAGGACGTATCGTTAGGTTTAATTGTGTAAAGAACTACTACTTTTTCTACTCTCGCAGAATGGGTTCTAATTGAAAAGTGTTATGTCTCTGAGTTGCTAGGCTTGATAATGGGTTGGTGTGATTTTATTAAGTTGTGATTCATTAAAGTGTTCTAAAATTTTATTTGTGGAATATTATGTTTGAGCGATGAAAGTTATTCTAGGCAACGTATCCAACACGAATGTGAAAAACAAATAATTCATGACAATTGTTTCTCATAAAGTAGAACAAAGGGAAACTTCTCCAAGCATCAAAAGCAGAAACTTCAGATCGATTTTATATACGGCAATATGATCTTGCTTTAACGTTTTTATGTTCAGAGATATTTGGGATGATCGTATCTGGCA
The DNA here is from genome assembly GCA_032207245.1 of Pardosa pseudoannulata. Lineage (NCBI taxonomy): Eukaryota > Metazoa > Arthropoda > Arachnida > Araneae > Lycosidae > Pardosa > Pardosa pseudoannulata. The sequence goes on along the minus strand of CM063511.1, from coordinate 95,150,276 downwards.
AGTAACGTAATATATAAATTACCAAGAATCATAGAATATGGCGTAAAACATATTTCCATTAAATCGACAAACAGCAAATCCTACTAGAACCCAAAACAGAATCATCAATCTCTAAAACATTAGTTCTTTTCCTGAACATTAGACATAAAAGCTACTTCGCTTATTAAAAATGGAGCAGAAACATCTATCCATGGCAGACAGAGATGGAATTTTTATCGGTGCTGCCGCTCAATATAAAATACGGTAGCGTATAATAAATGAAGAATACGTGAGTTCATCAATAATAATAATAACCAATGTTTCATAGAGCCGCAGATATTTTAAGTAACTGTCCGGCGTGAATAAAAATTCTTAAGTACATGTTAATGCCAACTACTGTTAGATCTCTATTTAACAGAAGTCTGTAAATCCATAAAATAGGTCGTTGTAGAAAAAACTCGTTAAATAAGATTCTTCTTTTAAAGTACATAAAATAGGGCCAGGCATGGCCTGCCACCCCCAGAGGTATTGATCGAGAACTTGGAGGACATTGTGACCACGAACATATTTACAAATAATTTATTAAATATTATGATACAAGTAAATACAAAATGGCGGAATAAAAATTCATTAAAATGCGTTTACAAAAAGAGCAACGTGCAGGTTGGAGTGGTTTAATTTTAATTTTTAGCACGAAGAGGCGAAAAATCAAACAAGCTGAACTCCTTGGTTTTATTGAAGTGAATTGCTATAACATAGGTTGCAAGACAGCACTGCCGCTTAAAATTTTATAAAATATTGTAACATTAAAGAGTGAAATACTAGAAGAATTTTGAAAAATAAAATAAAAAAAAAACTTTTAAAAACAAACTTATTTTATAAAAGAAAGTTTCTGTTTAGAGAGTTTGATCAAAAAAACATTTTAACACGTTGATTGCCAACTACGAGATAACTCTTAGATTGTGTTCTTTTCTAGGACGGCAACTACGAGTTATCTCGTACTGTGTTTATTTGCTATTTTTTGTGCAGCTACGAATAAAATTGTAGTATATCAGCGCTAATATCCAAAGATTGCTTCTGGGGAAACAACAAAAAATCAATGCTGACTTGCATGAATAGAAAATTTATTACAAAAAGAACAAAAAATATAATTATCTTAAAAGGTTCATAACCGTGTCTGTCGTTACTATCCTAGTGAAAATCCCGTCAAATTTTTTAATCACTTAGATTTGCGAAGTACTCAATTTCATTTTGAGTCCTATTGGTTTCTTGATAATTTATTTATAACAATAATTATAAAACAAAACACTCAAGAAAGACGTAAATGTGATACACTCGATTACAATTTCTGAGATACTACTGACGAATATGGACGCGTATCTATGATTCAGCTTTAGAGAAGCGACAGGTCGAAGCGTGTCTGCTTGCGAATTAACTCGTAGTTGGCTTTAACGAAGAGATTTCTGTTACAGAAGCCAACTACGAGATAATTCGTAAGACCTTAAAAAAACATTTTTTATGCTTTTTGATGATAACTATGCACTAGAATTAGAGTTTTTAATAATATTGTAGCGAAAATCGTTCCCATCTATCAAGGACGTCGTGGCTCAGTCGGTAAACCATCGGACTCGTGAACGGGAGGTCCCGAGTTCGGAAGCAAGCGAGAAAAGTTGCCTTTAAAAATAGTTTAATTTTTAATTTTAATTTACTTTATGTTAATTTAATTTGATCATGTAAATTTATGTTAATTATAATTCCTAATTTTCTGCGGGCCTTCAAAGTCTGGAAGGTTCCAAAACTGTATATAAGCAGGGATTCCATCAGTTGCAGTAAAATAAAACCTTGAGTTGGTCTTGAGCGTTTCATTGAATTTACCCCATTCACCTCATCTACGCGGCAATATAATGTGATTAAATCACATTGTCCTCTTAGGTCAGATTACTGAAAAATGTCGTGGTAGTCAACGCGTTAAACAACTTGAAACCTTCAATTAAACACGAATCTAGTTCTCATTATATGAAAAAGAAAATAATGATAACATCCATAGAAAAGGGTCTCAAATACTCTGATCCTTTAAATAAATAAATAAATAAATAAAATTCTCCATTCAAAGTGTTCAATTGACTCTCAAAAAATACCAAAGTAATTAAATTTGCTATTTTCAACTGCCATTACATTCTCTACCAAGCAAATAATGTTCTTCTTATTAAATTTACCACAAAAGTTCACGCATGGAACAGTCGCTTAACCGGTAAGGTTACGGGTGTTAAAAAGAGACGTTATCCATTTCATAGACAGAGAAGAGAATCCAGAGAAAATACTAGAACATTCCTTATGGAATACTACTTTATCGACCAAGTTAGCTTCAGATAGTTCTTTAATGGACAACGCAAAAGAAGTGCGGAACAGAAAAAAAAATAGGAAGTGGAACTTCTTTTTTTAACGACTACGGCAAGAACAGCACTTTAGACAGGTGATTGGAGCAAATTGATTTTGTGGTCGTAGTATTCCACAAAGGATTCAACGTCAGCAAAAGTTCAACTAAGATGTGGTGAAGTTCCGGCGACGGCATATATTTATGAGGAGAAAAAAGAACTTTTAAATGAAAAAAACCTATAACCATAAAGTTTTTTTTTTCTAATAAGAGCATTAAAGCTTCCTTAAAATCTGTACTCAATGGAAAATCTTACCAAAAAAATTTTTGAGTTCTATCTTTCGTACCTGGAGTCAAGCAAACTTATTTTTAAAAAGAGTTTAAAAAATTCGAACCTACAATATTTTATTTTTTTATCTTATAATAATTTTAACTTAAGTGGTATTTCCTATTAAATTATCCCCATGTACATGGATCTTACAAGGTTTTCAAAAGATTTTGTGTAATTAACATCAGAAATTATCCAGAAGGCAGAAATACCAATCTTATACTGTCTGTTCCAATAATAGTTTCAACTAAAATTACATGTTATAAAAATTTTTTCAAATAAGTAATATAAGTTTTAAAAGATTTTTTTTTCTCTAAATATTAACACATTGTATGTGGGACACGTACTAGTACGTTTTCTGACGATTGATGCTTAAGCACGGGTCACGTACTAGTACGAGTTAGTGTAACAACATGGTTTGTTTGTGGGTACAAAAATAACGGTATATACAGGAAAACGAAGCCGAATGTTCTTGTCTACTACATAGATTCTGGAAAAATATAGAAAAATAAAACGTGGATTTTACACCAGTCGATGCTGAACCGCAGAACGGGAAAAATGAAAACTATATACTACTATTTCTGATTTATTTTTCATATTTACGATACTATTATAAACTTATCCACTAAAAACTATATTTTTTGTTTACAAAAATCTATCTTATTGTTGTTACTTATATATTTCTATTTATATATTTGTTTATATATTTTAATATAAAATACGAAAAGTTGGTTAAAAATTAAATAATTTTCGGTCTATTGAGATTTAACTGAATAGTTAAATTTACTCGTAAAAAGCCTGCTCCCAGTACAATTCCGCTGCGAAATGTACCCACACACAATGTGTTAACAAAAATCCTGCCTCTTATATACAAAGTTAATATGAAGATTTCAGTTAGATATTGATAAGAAAAATAAGTATATTTTTAGACACTTCTAAAAAATAGCTTATAGAAATTTTATGTTTTCTTAGAACAAGATTTCCTTTTGAGAGCAGGCAGAGGGCAATATTATAAGCAATCTACAAAATTTTCAAGTAATTTTTGATATTTATAAATTTTCCATTTGGATCAACACTGTCCGAGTTTTCGAACAGTGAACGTAAGTTTACTTTTTCGGTAGGTACATAGAGGAAAATCATGTTAAATTGCTTTATTATAAAACTATTTTACAGTTCTTATTTTACATTTAATATCAAATAGATCTTTTTTCACGAAGTTTTTCCTTTTTCATAAATGGCATCGCATAAATCGCAATGGTTTAAAACAATAGCTGATCGAGCTGTAATATTCAAAGTTGTTTAAACATCATATTTATTTTATCCTAGGCAGTCTACAATAACTTAAATTTAAGATAAGCATCGGCAGACATGGCTCGGGGTATTAGAGGGTTAAATTGTTTTTTTAGATTTCTTGATTATTTACGAAATTTTTAAGAAAAATAAATAAAATTACACTTTCAGTACCGAAAAAGAAAATAGTTAGATACGGTTTATCACAGCTTTAAATACTTCAACTTATTATTTGACCCCTTCAGGTCCAGCACATAAATGCTATGAGCGCGACTGTTGTGAAAACCGTTGCCGTTTAACGCCATCTAGTAATTAAATCTAGCATTAAAAATTAAAATAAAACGTTCCGATCTTCGTTTACGCATACGCGACGCTGGTCGCCAATATCAACCGGAACTCTTCGTGTGGAGGCGACGCTGGGCTGATAAGAGTGGAATCGCTACGTCACTTATACGAGACGTTGGTCGCGAACGGGTTAAGCAGTAGGTCTCGGTCTCATTAGTCCTCGTGTTGTAAAAATGTAGACTGTAGAGCTCCAAAGCAAACCCAAACCATAAAGGCCTTCCCACGTCAACATGTACACAGTCGTGAACTATCTGTAATCCTTATTCATGGTAGATGCGTTGTTCAGTAAAACTCTCACCAGTTGAACATAAAATTCCACAAATAATATTTCAGAACACTTTAATGAAGAACAATTAACGTCACATTGGCCCATCATCAAGCGAAGCTACAACATTCGAATATAATCCGAACATATTCTACAAGAGTAGTAGAAGTAGTAGTTCCCTTTTTAGTCTAATAGAAGTTGTAGTTAGTTCGCTGCCCAGCAGAACACTCACCACTTGAACATAAAACTCCACAAATAATATTTTAGAACACTTTAACGTCGCGTCCACGAGACGTTGGTCGCGAACGGGTTAAGGTAATTTTTCTAATAATTTTTTAAGATTCAGTATGTTAATGTTTTTTTCAACACGTCACAGACACTACACACACAGATTTTCTTGAGAAATGGGATAAAATGAAACACTTGATTCAACGATGAAGGATAAGTTCAAAAATTTCTTTTTTCCTATGATGCTTTAACGATAAAACCATGCAATATTTGAAAGAAATAGTGAGATGCCAATTACAGAAATATTAAATCTTGAAAACTCCATATTAGATTCCAAATGTGGTTTTAAATTCAATGCTAAAATTAGTGCTTAAAGTCCACGTCTAAGAATAGATCAGATAATTTACCTCCATCTGAATGACAGGGATAATACATTCTTTTGAAATTTACGATTATTTATTTCGGCGAAAGATTTACTCAGGTTAGAACCCTAACAAAGAAGGCATAACAGAAAACAAATCTGAAAAGCTTGAGACCACAATAGACAATATCAGAGATGAGACTATCGACGAATTTCAAATCGGCCATAATACACCTCGGTGGAAATCTACCAAACGCATTAAAAATTCCAATTCTTTTGTTATTCTTTGGGGAATAAAAGTATTCTATAACTTGGGTATCCGGTCTCCGAAAAACTTGTCTTGAGTTACAAGATCTCTGGTAACGTTAGAGGCTAACATGTGAAACGACCGAATCATCATTACGCGATTAGGTCATAAATTATGTCTTTGTTTCAGCAAACCCATGAAGCGTGCAACTCGTTTACATTACAAAGAGCGGTATCAGATACTCTTGCTTTCCTAACACGGTAGCTATAGATCTAGATGCACGCTGTCTGTCTACAACTGATCTCAAGACAAGATAGGGCGAATTAAACAAAAGGTGGATACCTCCATTGAATCATTCGAAAAGAACTTCAGCCGGTGACTTAAGTGCATATTTGCATATAAAAAATTAAGAACTACTCAATGCTAACAAAAAGTTTCACCCTATAGTGAGGTTTCATGCAGATAGGATCGTTAGAGCCAAACACAGGTGATCACTTCGATAAGAAACCATGTACAAATAAGACTTGTCTATTTTCTACCAGAAATGTTCCTAAAAAAAAAAGCATTTTTTTTTGTAGCATATAATTAAAGTTCTAACTTAGAACAAAAGGAAAACCAAAATAATATTTTTAAATTTCTTGACAAATAATGAATGTAAGTATTTTCTTAATTTTATCACTTTGGCACACAGATGCCTCTAAATATTGGCTTTATGCAATCTTGAAGTACATAGATTAAGCCGTGGTTGCTAAGTCGGTAAAGACAACGCTCTCGTAACTTGAGGGTTGCGGTTTCGGTGTCCGAGCGGTCATGAGATCCACTGTGTTTGTTAAAGGTGACTGGGGCACATAAAATATGTTCATGGTCCCAAGTCCTTCAAGTTCTCAATCGATACCTTTGGGGATAGTAGGCCAAGCCTATGGGTCTTCTGCTTGGTCCCTGCTTCAAAATTACGAGGTCCCTCTTGAGCAAAAGTCGTACTTTCAACCTTGAGGGGCTCGTTAAAACGAATGGTGCTTTTGCCTTAATACGAATAGCGTATGGCTCAATCATGCTTGGGCATTCAAGTGGCATCAGAAACAACCACAACAACGTATAGTGTGAAGTCTGTCAGTTCATCAGAAGTATCATCAATTTGTATACATACAGCTGGAATACCGGTAAAAGCAAACAAAGGACATGGAGGAGGTCCGATTTCTACATCAATTTTACATCAATTTCGATAAAATGTTTAGCAGAAATCAAATCTTCATCGGCGCAAAGTTCACTACACGTGTCATCAAAAGAATAATTGAGAAAATTCCAATGCAGTTCTGAATTTGTACCAGAATCATCAGAAACATCTAACAATAAAGTATTATTCTCTATAATATCATTCATTACTTCGACGCTTTGAATTCACAACTAGAAAATATGTATAGCAAATATATCAAGAACAAAGAATGCGAAATATTTTCGACTTCCGATAACTACAGAATAAATTAGTGTTAAACTTCTTCCTTGAGAATCTGTAAAGGGCACTCCTCAAACCTAATGTGGGGAGAAGAGCCCCTATAATTTTGCCCGATTGCTACATTGGCAATAAGGGCAAGATGTGCCTTGTGTCTTCTTACGATACAGTCCAATAAACGAATATTTTGTAAAGTTTTAAATGAACCTTATTTAATTACTTACTTTTGGGATCCTATAAATGTTTGCACCCATCGCTGAGCTATCTACAGCTAGTTGGAAAACTTTTCAATACCATGGACTAACTGTGCCCTCTATGGAAATCTAATATTAATACTAACCTAATCTATACTAAAAACACTATTTAAATCAATTAAAAATACGGATAAACTAGATGCGGCCAACTATTACTAGCCCGTACACTGTACGGGCAAACGAGTTAAGAGGCTAACAGCCTTTGGATTGTTATGGAGCGCTACAGTCTACCATTTTTCTACACGAGGGCTAATGAGACCAAAACTACTTTGGGACAACAAGATATATTTACTATTAATATAAACAGATATATATTACTATTAAATAGTGACAAAGTAAATATGGAACGATCAGAACCACGTATTAGGAGATTTTCTCTGTTTTGAAGAAACGTGTACATCAGGTAACATGAGGAAGAGTAGGCACTCTTGGCTATTTCGTAAATTCCTTTATTTGCTATATTGCTAAACGTGGATAATCAGTCTATGGAATAATATATATTGAAAGAGGTGCTGTGAAAGTAGAATTATTATACGTGAAGTAAACATTGCAAATTCCAAACAAACAGGAAAACCAGAAGATTATACATTGCTACTCTAATGTATAAAAAGTTTAGTTATCCCTGACATAAATTCATTCATAATTTCTTAATGGACTCTAAAATAAAAGCGCATTTTAGAAAGTTGTCAATAAATAAACAAATGCATGCTACTGTCTGAAACAACGCCCGACATTAATATTATGACAAGGCCTTTCGTAAATAAAATGTTGTAAAGTATATTTCGAGAAGGAAAAAGAAAGACAGAAAAAATAATTTTTGCTTGTGTTAGGGGAACGAAGAACTTCTTGTATAAAGTGGTCCTCCCAAACGCCAAGGGTAAAAACGAGAGAGATATACAAGATAGGAGATAAGCAAAAGATACAAAAGAGGGAAAAATGGTGAGTTGCCATGACAACGGTCCACGCCTAACAGCTGCTGACGCACCAGTGACGTCACAGTGCGCCGAAAGTCTGCGAAGAATAGGGATGGATTTATGAAGCATTTTATGGATATTTGTCGGTTCCAATTCACGTAAAAAATTGCTTGAAAATGGAGAATAAGTAGGAGTTACAAACGTTTACGCCTGTCTCTGGAATTCAATGAAAGCAATAAGTTAATAGCCCTTTGTCACGAAAGGCATCTTGGGAGCTGAATTTTCATTCTTCGTTTAAAGGAGTCATTAAATATTTTTAGAGGGTTAATTGGTGAGGAACAGCAGTTATTCGATGCAATCTCGTAATTTAGGATTTTGTTTATGCAAACAATTAGGATATATGCAAGCAGGAAGACAAAATAAAATATAAACTGAAGAACTAGTATTTATTCTGTTACCATTTTCATTATTATTTTTTAAATGATCAACCAATAAAGATATTAATCTTAATTTAATGAAAACAATAAACCAATAGCCCTTTGTCACGAAAGGTATCTTTCAGCTAAATTTTCATTCTTGATTTAAAGGAGTCATTAAATATTTTTAGAAGATCAATTAGTGCGGAATAGTAGTTATTCGATGCAATCTCATAATTTAAGATATGTTTATGCAAGCAATTAGAATACATGCAAGCGGCAAGAACAAAAATTAAATCTAAACTGAAGAAATGACATTTATTCTATTATTAACATTTTCATTAATTTCTTAAATGATCAACCAATAAAGAATATAATCTTAATTCAATGAAAACAATAAATTAATAGCCCTTTGTCACGAAGGGAATCTGTTAGCTAAATCTTCATTCTTGAATTAAAAGAGTTATTAAATGTTTTTAGAGGGTCAATTGGTGAGGAAAAACAGTTATTCGATGCAATCTCGTAATTTAGGATTTTGTTTATGCAAGCAATTAGGATATAGGCAAGCAGGAAGGCAAAAATTAAATTCAAAGTGAAGGGGGAATTACTATATTGTTATTACCCATTTCATTTATGTTTTTAAATGATCCAGCAGCAAACGTTTTAACCCTAATTCAATGACAGTTAACAATTAATAGCCCTTTGTCACGAAAGGCAACTTTGGGGCTGAATTTTCATTCTTCGTTTAAAGGAGTCATTAAATGTTTTTAGAGGTTAAATTGGTGAGGAACAGCAGTTATTCGATGCAATTTCGTAATTTAGGATTTTGTTTTTGCAAGCAGCTAGGATATATGCAGGCAAGAAGACAAAAATTAAATTCAAAGTGAAGGGAGAATTATTATATTGTTATTACCCATTTCATTTATGTTTTTAAATGATCCAGCAGCAAAGGTTTTAACCCTAATTCAATGACAGTTAACAATTAATAGTCCTTTGTCACGAATTGCATCTTTGGGTCTGAATTTTCATTCTTGGTTTAAAAGAGTCATTTAATATTTTTAGAGGGTCAATTGTGAAGAACACCAGTTATTAAATGCAATCTCGTAATTTAGGATTTTGTTTATGTAAGTACTTAGAATATATGTGTGAAGACAAAAATTAAACGTAAAGCTAAGTACAGAAATTATTTTATCATTTTTATTTATATATTTTGTAAAATGATCAAAGAACAAAGATTTTAACCTTAATTCAACAAGTTAATAGACCTTTGTCATAAAAGGCAGCTTGGAGATAAAATCACATAATTTTCTGGATAAATATAAATCAATACAACAATATTATTTATATCAACTGTCATGAATTCCATATCCCTCAGATTCCTTTGAATTTCACAAATCCTTTACAGTATCCGAGATATAGCGAAACTGCCAAACTTTTCGAGGGAAAGTATCTCTATAGTGAAAATGACAAATTAAATATTATGCATTGGATGAACCGATTTCGGACTTCATGGAATTAAAATACCAATTTTTCTCTTTCCCGAACTCAGGTTGGGCATTCCAAAATTAGCGCATTTGTGTTGCCCGACTGTGTTCTGGAGTCACAGGCAAAGGGTTAATGTAAATTTAAATTCTTCTTTTAATTATCTTAATTTTTATGAACTGTATGCATTTATACATTTTTAAATCGCATGCTTCAAATATATTAAGAATTTTACTATGCATTTTTTACTTTTAAAAATTCAGTTTTATGAAAAATATAAAATAAAAATTTTTATAAGATCCCTCAATCCCTATCATCATACTAAAAATAGTAAAACTTGTAACTTGTCCTAAATAGAGTAACACTGAAAGTTTCACTTCACTGTTACGAAAAAGGGCAAAGATATATTTAAATTCAAAATTTCTAGATTTTTCTCTTCCTTATTACACCAATTTCAAGTTTGAACTCAAATTGCAACGTCTCTTTTAAGGCGAAAGGTGGGGACTCAGATAGCATGCATACTTGCAGCAAGTTTGATTTTTTCTGGATAATATCGTGTCATAACAAATTTGACGCGACAAACCTGCAGCAAAACTCTTGCAAGTTAGACGGGACATAAAGCGACCATTTCTTAGCAACGCTATTTTTCTGCAAAACGGTGGCAACCTTGTCCTGAGAACCTTGAAGCAAGTGAATTTTCATAGACTTGAAGCAGTCTTGTTTCAAACTTGCACACTTATCAGGCTGAACTTGCTGCAAGTTTACAGGCTTGCAAAGAAAGACTGCTGCAAGTTTTGCAAACTAAATTTGCTATCTGGGGAGATTATAAACGAAGGGGTATCCATTGTAAATTGGTTGTTTTGTATATTCCGATAAAATAAATTCTTAACCCCACTCTCTTTCCTTTTGATTTAAGGGTGGGGGGGCGGCCTATGTGAGATCCACATTTATATTTGGTTATGTGTAATCGCAACGATATCGGCTATACAGATTCTCTATGTTTTGATTTAGATATCGATACTAGTTCTCATCGATAATCTTTAAAATAGAAAACTACATATCAGCTATGGAATGTTCACTTTCTGCTTTGTTTAGATTCTAAAATTTAAAAGAAGTACAGAAATCTATTACTAAAAACAACATGATCCTTAGTAAACAAATATTTGGGCATCAGTTTGATGGCCTAGGGTCAATAGACATTCCAGCTGTCACGGGTGTGACAGTTATGACATACCTGTAACAGCATATTTATAATTTTTTAAACATGTTAAGAAGAAATTGAAATTCTTTATTTTTTTGCAAAGTTCTTCCTTAGGTGTTATAATTGCTTCACTAAAATATATATTTGAAATATTATATTCTTTATAGAAAAGTGATAAAAAGTAATTCAATGTGTCAGACTCGTTTCTATAGAATGGCCGATTCTTCTAATAAGGAGAATATTTTGTTTAGTTATACAGTTTTACAGATAGTTACTGAAAAGTGAGTTGCAGACCATGCACTATAATTTGTTTGATAAATGCGGTGCTAATAGCCATTTGGTTACCGTAAAAGGGTAAAAGAAAATCGGCCTTCGATCTCTAACAAACAGTGAAGAAAGAATGAATTGCTCTTAAGAAGAAAAAACTGCTGTTCGGAAAAAATAGGAAAATACAGATAACCATGTAAGAAACATTAAACAGGAAGATGGGAAGTAAGTGGGATTAACGCTTGCGGCAATTTAGCACAAACGACGATTGCCAAGTTATTGCTGAATATCAACCCTGCCAATTTAGAAGATCTATTGGATCTCAGTTATGGGTTAGAAAGCAATGAGTAGCCTTTTAAAGTAAATCTTTTGGAAATTGGATTAGATAAGCAGTAAACGAACGAGTGAAATTTAAAAAATAAATTGAAAAGAGGGATAAATTTATCAGATAAAGCGTCTCTTTGTGAAATATATATTTCCACATTTTATGACCTAAGGGATTAAAAGTCTAATCGTCTTCTGAAAACAATTTTCCCCTTATATTCTTAAAATTGTGTAAATAATCAAAAAGTCCGATAGGTTTTCGAAGATAGTTCACAATTGCTTAAAATTAAAAACAGCATACTATTGCTTATTCATAAGCAATCTGTTTAAATGAGTACAATACTATAAAGAACTACTACTTTTCGTTAGACTGCAACTAACTACTACTTCTACTAGACTAAAAAAAAGCTTATTCGTCGGGATTTGTTTAAATGAATAAAATACTGCAAAGAACTACTACTTTTCCTTAAACTCTAACAAACTAATACTTCTACTAGACTAAAAAAAGCTTTTTAGTCGGGGATCTGTTTAACCCTTAATTTAGCTAAGTCTGGTCGCTACACCGGACATGTATATCTATAACTACTACATAACATAATTGTCAGTGTTCGCCACAGCGGACATTATCTCAAAAATGGAAAATGATATATTGTTTTTGTTTATTTTACAGAGATCCTAATGTCTATACAGACATGGAAAAATAACAGAAATTAAAAAATATTTGAAAAAACATCTTGTCAATTTAAGGGTTAAATGAGTAAAATACTGTAAAGAACTACTATTTTTCCTTAGACTGTAACTAACTACTATTTCTACTAGACTAAAAAAGCTTATTCGTCAGTAATCTGTTTAAATGAGTAAAATACTGTAAAGAACTACTACTTTTCATCAGACTGTAACTACTAACATCTACTACACTAAAAAAGCTTATTAGTCAGTAATCTGTTTAAATGAGAAAAATACTGTAAAGAACTACTACTTTTCCTTAGACTGTAACTAACTACTACTTCTACTAGACTAAAAGAGGAACTACTACTTCTACTACTCTCATAGAAGGTGTTTGAATAGATAAATATTGTGTTCGAAAGTTGTTGCTTCGCTCGATGATGGACCAATATGAAATTATTTAGTTCTGCTTCATTAAAGAGAAGATAAAATTTTATTTGTGGAGTTTTATGTTTGACTGGTGAATGTTATGCTGGGAAACGCATCTAGGAAAATAGAAAATTCACAATACTTAATTTATAAATTTTACCGAGATCCCATTAGAAAGCACTAGTTATAAATCTGTGTAAAATTGGAAAAGGCTCAAAGTATTAGTTAACGATAGAATGTTATCATAAATGTTAGTATGGAATGCATTATTTCGAAGCGATTGGTTTTAACGATATTTTTCTGGCTATTAGTCCACATAGTAGAGATTAAATTCAATGTAATGAAACAGCTTTGGACATAAACGCGGTCCGTATACTTTGCATGAAGCTTTGGAATAAATGTTTGATAAGAATATAGGACTCTTATCTGCAATTTTTAACTTTATAAAATGAACAACTAGTTTCGAAGCAATGGTTGTTTTCCAAACTGATAACAACTTTACTCTGATCTTTGACTCTAGGATGAATTATTCTACTCTAACCGATTTAAGACTACCTTTTTCTACTTTTACTGGTATGACAGATAACTGATAAAACGTCGTTTATTTCTGTTATATATTCCGTATGACGTAGTATGTTACATAAATACGGATTCTAAATATTTTTAAGAACACGGGGGAACTTGTCTGTTAAGCATTTTCTGGGGAATTTGTTCACCATTTTATTGTGGGAGAAACATATAGGAGACCAATATCCCTATAATAACACAAAGTTGGTCCTCAAAATTTAGAAGCAGGGATTAAGCAGAAGACCCCCAGGCTTGGACTACCATTTAGAGAGGTATCGCTTTGACATTTGGGGGACATTATGATATCGAGACTATTTTACGTGCCCAAACCGCCATTGACGAACATGATGGATTTTTGTCCGGCTGGAGCTTTGATTCTACAACTCTCCGGTTACGAGATCGACGCCCTTGCCGACTGAGCTGCCAGGCTAGCATTCTAAATATAGGAAATATGGAAGAAATTTTTTTTCTGGATTGGTATATCACTCGAGAAGTAATATGAGGCTGGAGCCAAACGATTTAAATTTTTGATCCCCAATGTTAAAACTCACTTGAAAACATTTTTTTACTCCATGTCGAGTAAATTTAAGAATTACTTTTCACATTTGTTTAATTGAATGAAAACTGATCGATCGATAACAAATTGATAGAAGTCAAACATTAATTTGGACTAGAAAACCGGAAATGAGGAAAATGAGTTTGAAGTGCAAAGGTTTAATTCAATGTGGAACAAATCCAAAACATTAATACCAACAACGGGGTACAACCTATAGATTATATTTTCAATATACACCAAACGCTACATTTTACATAGATTCTCTCTAACAATTTCAATGTATCAAACAAGTAGTTTATTGTCATATATGATAAATATTTTTAATGACTTCCGCTTTAAGAGATATATGAATTATATGTCATCTAATTTTTGCCAATGTGAAAATGTCTTAAAAACTTTTGCAAAAACAAAAAATATGGTTCATTGAAATTACGGGTTTTTTTTTCAGTGGTTAGATGAAAAAAAATATAATTTTCTCTGAAATAATCAAACTGTATACCAGGAAGAATGTAGCCTACACTTAAAGTTAAGCTTTTAAGACACAGCTTTGAGAAATGTTAGTTCAATCAAACATTTTCTTTCCCTCTCAAAGAGTACTAAATAACTGTATATTAATGGTTGACATAAACTAATATATAACGAAATATTTTACGAAAATATCACACGTTTTAAAGTCATTAAATTATAATAGTTGTTTGATATTTCAGGGGTATTCGCTACATTTGTAATCATTAGTTTGAAATCATTGTACATAAAAAGTAATTGAATGTTCCAAGCAAACTTATATAAAAAAGTCCATTAAAAAATCGTTAAAACATTTCACAATCAAATGTTTGCGATGGCTTAAACTAAATATTTTGCGCTGATTAAAATTAATTCTAAGTCTGTTTAAGAGGATTAGAGATTATTCTACAATTAATTGGATAGAAAACATTTTTTTTAATTAAAAATGCAAAGGAATTTTTGTTTTCAATCAATTTTTGACTTGAATGAATTGACGTTTAATTTTTTTTTCTCTAAGAACCAATCTTTTAATTTAAAATTTAATACCGTAAGTTATTAAGAACACTTTTTTGAATAGAACAAAAAAAAATGGTGCTAAAGCATTCAAAATTGAACAAATGAAAATTTTAGATTTAAATTTAAGAACCTTTAAGAAGAATAAGAAGACCTTTAAAAAGAACCTTTAAGAAGATTTTTTTAAGAATATGTTAAGTATTTAATAAAATGTTAAAATAAAAAAAAGAGTCCAAAGGGTACCTAGTCCCCTTAACCTGTTGCATTTTAAGCTGTTTAAAACTTATCAATGATTTCAGTACGTGATTTGCTATAAAACACCTGAATGACATCCAAGTTTCTATAAATTTCTCCAGAGTTATTCTACTTGCTTTCACAAAACATGTTAATAATAATAAAAAGTATTAAAACGTGCAAAAAGGTACCTAGTCCCCTTAATCTGTTGTATTTTAAACCCTTTAAAACTTACCAATGATTTTAATACGTGATTTACTATAAAACATCTGAATGACTTTCAAGTTTCTAAGAATTTCCCCACAGTTTTTCTACTCACTTTCCCAAAATATGTTAATAATAATAAAAAGTATTAAAATTTCCGAAAAACACCTTTACTCGAATCGCAAGGGAAGCAAAAAGCAATTCCAAGTCCTCCCACATAAGACATAAAAACAAAAACTTACTTTCATGACAGTCCCCCGAAATGTAACCAATGTGATTCATGACCAAATTTCAGCTTTCCTGGCTAGCGAGCAAAAACAAAAGAAAAACCGTAACAGCGGCATACGGGGCATGAAAATACAAAGAAAACGGGGGTGGAACACATTTGACAACGCACAGAAGTTCAGCATGTGGCTTTCAGGGGAGACAGAGGAGGAAAAATAAAATTTTTAGAGATTTCGGGAAGCCAGCAGTTCTTGTTTTTTTTTTTTTTTTTTTTTTTTTTTTTTTAGTAAAATTGAAAAAGTGTTCCAGATAATAAAGAAAATTGAATGTTTATAGTAACATTCAATTTTGGACGTGAAGTTTTTCTTTATTTTTCGGAGTTACCTTAAATCGCTGTAGTTTTTCCTCCCTGACTTCTTATCGGAAAATTTTTTGGAATTTTTTATCGTCAGGGAAATTGAGATAACTTGCAGAATATAGATTGCAAATTGAGAAGATTCACAAAACACCAATTAAGCTGGTTGATCATGTATAACCTAAGATTTCCTTTTAGAAAAATTGAAAATTGTTCCAGATGAGAAAAATTGAATGCTTACAGTAACATTCAATTTTGGACGTGGAGATTGTTTAATTTTCGGAGTTACCTCAAATCGCTCTAGTTTTTCCTCTCTGACTTCTTATCAGAAATTTTTTGGAATTATTTATCGTCAGGGAAATTGAGATAACTTACAGAATATCGATTGCAAATTGAGAAGATTCACAAAATATCAATTAAGCTGGTTGATCATTTATGACCTAAGATTTCCTTTTAGAAAAAAAATTATACCAGATAAGAAAAATTGAATGTTTATAGTAAAATACAATTTTGGACGTGGAATTTTTGTTTATATTTTGGAGTTAACTTTGAATTGCTGCAGTTTTCCCTCTGACTTCTTATCGGAATTTTTTTTATCACCAGGGAAATTGAGATAACTTACAAAATATCGATTGCAAATTGAGAAGATTCACAAAATATCAATTATGCTGGTTGATCATTTATGGCCTAAGATTTCATTTTAGATAAATTGAAAACTGTCCCAGATAAGAAAAATTGAATGTTTATAGTAAAATACAATTTTGAACTTGGAATTTTTGTTTATTTTTTGGATTTTACCTTAAATTGCTGTAGTTTTTCCTCTCTGACTTCTTATTGGAAAATTTTTAGGAATTTCTCATCGTCAGCGAAAGGGAAAGTGAGATGGTTTATAAAATACA
Organism: Pardosa pseudoannulata; assembly: GCA_032207245.1. Classification (NCBI taxonomy): domain Eukaryota; kingdom Metazoa; phylum Arthropoda; class Arachnida; order Araneae; family Lycosidae; genus Pardosa; species Pardosa pseudoannulata. The sequence goes on along the minus strand of CM063511.1, from coordinate 95,133,399 downwards.
GGTCAGAAATTGAGAATGATTTACAAAATATGTTAAACTTGTTAATCATTTAAGACCTAAGATTTCCTTTTAGAAAAATTGAAAAATGTTCCAATAACAAAGAAACTGAATGTTTATAGTTAGATACAATTTTGAACAGGGAATTTTTGTTTAATTTTATGGAATTACATTGAATCATTGTGGTTTTTCCTCCTCGACTTCTTATCGGAAAAATTATCCCCAGTAAAAGGGAAATTGAGATGACTTACAAATTATCGATTGGGAAGTGAGAGGATTCACAAATATCAAGTAAGCTTATTTATCATATATGACATGAGATTTTCTTTTAAAAAATTAAAAAATGTTCCAGACAATAAAGAAAATTGAACGTTCATAGTAACATCAGTTGCAAAGCCATTAAAACGGATTAAAATAATGGTGTACTAGCCGAAAGTAGTGAATAAAGTAAATAACAGAAATTGTGTCGTATTTGCAATGATATATGTAAACAATCGCTTAACGCCTAACCTGGTTTATCATACTTAACCTTATTTGATAATCTTCTGACACTGATTTACTAATATCGTAAGTATCATTGTATTATTCTGAAAATTGATTTGTATCAACTGTCTAATTGTATCCTCTAACCCACTAATTAAAAATTAATAAAATCTAACTTTCGTATTTAAAAATCTTCTGAAATTGATAACGTAAGTACCAATATATTACTCTTAAAATCGATTTGCATCTACTTCCTAGTTGTAATAATCCCCTAATCCACTAATTAAAAATAATAAATCTAACCTTTGATAAATTCAATTAATTAGCAGAAATATAAATAAAATTAAATTACTCACTGATCCGATATCATTAATACAAGAAAAGAAAAATTTTGGTGGAACGGTTACTAAGATGAATGTTAACGAAAAATATTATGGTTTAAATCCCTGACATTTTTTTCATGTGAATCACCTTGAATCACCTGGTTTCTCCTTAATTCTTATAGATGATTTTCGGAATTCATTATCATCAATAAAAGGGAAATTGAGATGACCTACAAAGCACCGATTAATCTTAAGCTTTTTCATCATTTATGACTTGCCTTCATTATCATCACGCAAAGAAAGGTTACCGTTTCACACAAGCTTATTCATGAACAGGCGTCAAATACCTAAATTAAGAGTGTTTCACGCGGTTTTTAATTTATAAGCTAAGGTCAAATTGCCAAAATTAAATTTAAATAAGCGTTCCTCCCCAATTTTTATCTTTTATGTCAGTTAATTTTTAATATAAATACATATAATTTATCACGACAGGAGAGATATAATTTTTATTAATATAAGCTGTTTTATCATACTCTCAAAGAATCGATGTGCTATATACAGAGAGCATAAACAAATTCTTGATTGAGTTTACTTCTCCCCAACTGTTAGTCGTAGACATAAATTTCTAATTACAAAATGTTTAAAATAAGATACATTTCTTTTACAGAATTTTTAAATTCAAGAACTCAATATTAAGAAAATTTTAAAATATAATTTTTTTTATGTTTTCTCGTTCCAGATTATTATATTTAATAAAAATGAAAATCATCCTAAGAACCGCAACACAAAAAGTTCCACTTCACTGAGAAAAAATTTGACCGAGATACTTAAATTCAAAATTTCCAGTTTTTTGTCTTTCACCCTCAAGGAGTTGTTAATAAATTATTACAATGATTCGAGTTTGATATCAAGTTGCAACGTCCTATTTAAGGGAATGGCGGCTGGTTTGGTTTAGTTTGGAGTGCTACGGTCTACTTTTTGCAACACGAGGGCTAATGAGACCGGGACCTACAGCTTTAAGCCGATTCCGAACGGCTACGAACATCCATGCCACTGTGGGATTCGAACCCACGAACTCCGGTACTGAAGGCCAGCACCCTAATCAATCCGCCATCGTTCGGCCGAATGGGGGAAAGAGTTCCCTGATTATAAACGGGAAGTATATTACAATGGATATACACTATATTTTACAGTAAAACCGCTTAAATTTACCCCCCCTTTTTATTCCCATCTTAAATTCAGTCTTCAAAAGTAAGCTGAAGTGACAATTCTGTGACTCACCATGCTGTCAACCCTTTTAAAAATGTGTATAAATTTATTGGTGTACAAGGAAGTCATGTTGGGTCCATATCAGATTTGTTTAGGATGATCTCATTATAGTTTCAGAAGGGCCCAATAGCTTTATTTCTTCACAGAGTAGTTAAAAGGCTAAATCAGATCCTGTTTTAGGTGGTTAGTTGGTTTGGAGCGTAAACACTTATTCCCATCCTACATCCAGCCCCTACAGATGGGTTTGTGGATGAAAATTCCAAGATGGGATGGAAAATACGCTTGCACTATCTAGCATAACCCAGCCTGGGGAATGATCCTGAAGGGGGAATGAGTTTATGGGGTCAGACTCATGCTCAGTTTAGGAACCCCCCCCCTCCATGTGCAGTAGGTCATGTATTTTGTAATTATCAAAATTTTTCAAATCTTTCGGGGATGTATAACAGAGTTACACCTTAAATTCAATAGACTGTATCTTATTAGAAATTAAGCTAATGTACTCAGCACATGAAATCACAAGAAAGAAAAACGACAAAAGATATAGCCAGAATTAAAAACTAAATAATATAAGTATGAAACACTTTCAATTGCTACACTACGGCTAATGAGCCCGGGACCTACTACTTAAAATCTGAAATGTAAAAATGTTCTTTGACTGTAATGGCGGATGTACCTGTGTATTAAGAAGCGTTTTATTTAAAAACACCGATTGGTGATGTCTTTTAGTTTGAGTTCTTCTTATAAAGAATTTTGCTGTTGTTAACCCCAAACTACACTATATTGCCAATGATGACCGGTCACTTGTGATTTTAGACATTTTGTTGAATATCTAGAAAAATACACGAGGAATTATCCTGAAACCTCAGGCGTGTAAACAGGATGGTAGACGTCATATATTTCAGCAAAGAATTTTTCCCGAAACTCCGTAGGGGACCGTCAACAAATTGAAGAAAAACGAATATGTTTTGGATAACCCTGTAAAAAGTAATGTATGAAAAGCGTTGAAACTTTAGCACATGATTAAAATGTTTCTTGTAATAATCTGTGTTCATTGTTATGAAGATAGTACATATACTAGTAAAGAAATTAAAGTTTTTACAAAAACAATCTTTAATTGCTATTATTAAAGTGTTTTGCTTATGATGTGCTAAAGTTTCAACGCTTTTCATACATCACTTTTTACAGGGTTATCCAAAACATTTTCGTTTTTCTTCAATTTGTTGACCCCTATGGGGTTTCGAGAAAAATTCCCAGCTGAAATATATGACATCTACCATCCTGTTTACACTCCTGATATTTCAGGATAATTCATTGTGTATTTTTTTTAGATATTCAACAAAATGTCTAAAATAGCAAGTGACCGCTATCATTGGCAAAATAGTGTAGAACCACCAAATATAGACGAATTAAAGCTGCCTTTTAGAGTAGAGAAAGTTCATTTTATGAGCCTAACCCAGTACCTTCCAGTTTAGGCGCAAGTTTTAATATTACTTACTACTTATGACAAGTTGTCGGACAAAAGGCTTAGCTAAGCCAATACCTCCAAGAGATACCTCCTCTAGGAGGTGTTGGTTAAGCACCCCTTCCAACTAGAGTACAAAGAAAGTCTTTATTCTGAAAGAAAGTGGGCTGAGGTGGGGAGGAATCAAAAAATGCCGAAATTACTCATTTCTACCCCATAACATTCAATCAGACAACGGCATCATCACCTGGTGCCCTAATTTGGTATTCTGTCGAAAGGAAGGAAGCAAGCAGCATGCCGACTACTTCGAAATTTAAATTCCTGCAGTGAAGCAACCGGGCGGAAAGAGAATGCCGCCGCACACAACAAGGAGAAAATAATACACTGATCGATCCTGATATAGATTGCCTCAAAAAAAGAGTGACAGAAATTTTGAATTCTATCTCATTTTCCATTAAAAAGGGAACAGAATTTCCCTAAAGGACGAGTTATAGAAAAATGTTGAATTTCGCTATGATTTAAACAAGGAGATGGATATTGAAACTGCGGGATTCGGATACATCAATCTGAAATTCACCCTTTTTCTTCTTTTCAGCAACGTAATTTCAATTTCATATCAACGATAGTGCAGAATGGAACACAAATTTGTCGTTCTCAGTTTTTATATATCATACTATCCAGGCGCGTAACCAAATTTTTGTCTTTGGTTTGGTTTGGACTACGATCTATTTTTATGCTACACGAGGACTAATGAGACGACCAAGACCAAAGGCTGAAAGCGGATTCCGAACAATTATGAACATCCATTCCTGCAGTGGTGCTCGAACCTACGTATTCCGGTATCAAAGAGCAGCGCCCTACCCATTCAGTCATCGTTTGGAAATTTTGTCTTAGGAGGGGTTTAGTTTTGGTTTTGGAGCGCTACGGTCTACTTTTTGCAACACGAGGGCTAATGAGACCGGAACCTACTGCTTAAAGCCGATTCCGAACGGCTACGACATCCATGCCATAGTGGGATTCGAACCCACGAACTCCGGTTCCGAAGGCCAGCACCCTTACCATTCGGCCATCGTTCGGCTTGTCTTAGGAGTGGCTCAACGAACTAAAGTGTAGTCGTTTCACAAAGCTCAATATATTATTCTAAACTACAGGAAATAAAAAATACTCCTGAAGTGGAAATTTCCTTTAAATTATTTTGTAGATCATTTTAATATTGCACTTATTTGGCTGAAACACATAAAAGAGAACTGAAAAAAATACTATAAAATTATATACAGATATAAAAAAATTTACGAATTACAATTTAATCTTTCTTTGAAAATTCATCGATTATATTATATACGTTAAAGTCAACATTTCTACGAGCATTTAACAAAACTAAACAGACAATCCTCCTCTATTCTGTTTCTCAACAAATAAGACTATAACAAATAAGTTTTCAGAATTCATAACGTTGAACATTTTCCTTATAGGTTTGGGAGGGTAGGAAGCTCAAGCCCTTCCCCTAAGTACGTGCTTGATATTAAAATATACTAGGAAAAACATGCTAGGTTAGCGTCGAGTGAACATTTTTAAAGTGTTTTTATATGAAACAGCTAGTAAGGAAAAATTAACCCCTTGTCTGTGGAATAGTTGAAGAAAAAAATATATATTTGAGAAAAACATACCAAAAATGGACAATTTTCTCTCTTTAATTTTATTTGTTATTATCATCAAAATGTTTATTTCTAAAAAAAAAGTTTTTAAACGAAATAACTACTATTTTCAATATTTTCACATACATGATAAGTGTCAATGGATTAAAGTAATTTTGCTCAAATTACAGCAAAATAAATCAAATGACATAATTTTTTGGATAAATATAATAAACAAGTATTTTTAAATAAATTCCATACACTACACAGAAATACAACAGAAAAATGATAAAAATACTAACATAATAACAATAGAATTCTATTAATTTTTAACTAGTCATAATCACAGGCTTGCAACTGCTGAGGTACTTTCAAAAAGGTGAGAAAAGTGACAAATAATACAGAATAAGTGACTCAAAAGTGACTAAACATTGAAAAAAACCGATTTTTTTTTCTCATCTTGATTACAGATGCTATTATTAAGATTTTTCTATTTATTTTAACTCTAAATGAAAGGATTCATGCAGGACAGGATTTTAGCGTCAAATACAAAAAGGGTAAATATTTTGTTGAACACAACTCAACACTACTTTTTATTAAAGAAAATCTATAAACTAGATATGAATACATACATTAATTTTATAATCACAATTTTCTGCATATATTAATGATGTTTTGAAATTGTACATAGCTAGATAAGAGTATCTGAACAAAAATTGTGAAGTAAAAAATAAAAGAGAAATGTGTGCTTTGACATGTTACTTTAATGTATTAAATGTACATTTCAGGAACTTCTTTACGATATGACTAATTACATTTTAATAAAAATAAGATTAGAGCATCAAATTTTTGGTATTTTATTCATCGTTTTGGTTTTGATTCGGTCGCATCGAGTGATTGTAGCGCTTGCACTAAGAAAGAAATACGGTTCATTACATTGTCGGACCCCATGATACACCATGAAAAAAGTGACTAAAAGTGACTATTTTCTTAAAAAAGTGACTAAAAGTGATCAATTGTAAAAAAAGTGACTAAAGGTGAGAAAAGTGAAGGAATTGCAAGCCTGTAATCAATATAGTTAAATATTAATTAATACGAGCTAACTTTTATCAAGGCCGCATTTTTCCCATATGTGTGCCAGTACATATATTGCGTAAGAATTCGAATATTGCTAGAGTAATAACTAGAGGAGTATATCATCATTACAATTAATTTGCAGTGTTGTTGCCAGACATCAATAAAAACAAACAATTAAAGGTAATGGAACCTCAAGGAAGTGAGTTTCAGGATATCCTGGGAAAAGAATCATGACACAGGAAGCTAAATATCAAGCTACTTTGTCGGTTACTCATATGTAGAGTACAATAGGGTAAAACACAGTGAAAATATAAAAGAGTCTAAGCTTAAAAAAAGGCTGGAATTATCGCGTCTCATTACATCGCTTGATACGTAAAACACATTTAGAAATACATGAAAATCCCCGCTTTATGGTTAGGGTATTTTATTTCTTTATTTTTTAAATAGACAGAATATTGATTCCTTCTATTTCTAGATAGATGAACTTTGGTGCGTTTATTTTTTTTATTGTTCACACGAAATGTTCAAAATTTAACGATTTATCAATTTTTATTTGTTTTATCAAAATTTGTTCAATTTTTTTAGTACCTATACTATAAATATGTAACAATTGTAAAAATGATTCTTTATTTGATTGGTTTCTTCATTCTATTTCAAATATGCTTATTGCGCTGCAATTTTTTTCTGTCTTAAAAATGTATTTTATTTATTTTTATTTCTCAGTATTGACTTTCAGTAGTAGTTAACCCACCATGTTGTAGTTGAATACAGATGCTTGCTTTTTTTCTGTCTTAAAAATGTATTTTATTTATTTTTATTTCTCGGTATTGACTTTTATTTGAAGTTAACCCATCAGGGGTTTGTAGTTCAGGGGCGTACGCAAGGACGGGGAGGTTTAGGGGTTTAAACTTGAGCTCAGACAAAACGGCTAAAATAAAAACTTTAGTAGTTATGTGGGCTATTACTTTTTAGAATTATGAAACCCCCCCCCCTTGAAAAAAATTCTGCGTACGCTACTGTTGTAGTTGAATACTGATGCTTTTTTTTAATGCATTTTATTTATATTTATTTCTCAGTATTCACTTTCAGTGGAAGTTAACCCACCATGCTGTAGTTGAATACAGATGCTTGTTTTTTTCTGTCTTAAAAATGTATTTTATTTATTTTTATTTCTCGGTATTGACTTTCAGTGGAAGTTAACCCACCATGTTATACTTGAATACAGATGCTTGTGTTTTTCTGTCTTAAAATGCATTTTATTTTTATTTCTCAGTATTGACTTTCAGTGGAAGTTAACCCACCATGTTGTAGTTGAACACAGATGTCTTTTTTTCTGTCTTAAAAATGCATTTTATTTATTTTTATTTCTCAGTATTGACTTTCAGTGGTAGTTATCTCACCATGTTGTAGTTGAATACAGATGCTTGTTTGGGACATATTTTTATTTCTCTTTCTACTCAAAACAAAACTCAAAATGTTCATTTATTCCCTATTTACTTTAAGTAACTTTTATAAAAAAATATTGATATAGACAACAAATAACAGAAATTAGTATGCATGGTGCATCTTAAGTTTTTGGAAGATGTAAAAATTACAGCAAATCAATTTAGTTTAGATGATAAAAAAAATCTAATTTCCACTTCTTATAACTTTAAATACTTCTTTATTATGAATGCACACTCTGTTTATGGAATCAAAGACGTTGCATGAAAATAATAAATTCTTTGTGGGAAAATTTAAACCACAAGTCAGAACTACGAAGAAGTTGACGTGATCTAAATTACTCAGAACACTAACCACATTATAGATTCATACTAACTTTAAGTTGATTAAAATACAAAAATACTAACCACATCTGCATTTAATGAGAAAATAAATTTTAAACAACGGTGCTTTCTCACTGTTTCATAATTACAGTTCTTCTTCATAATAAGACTTAAATAAACCTGATAATACGCAATAACGCGTCAGGCAGTGAATTTTTTTGTTCATCTGTATTTTAAAATATTTAAAAATTAGTATACATGAATAGCAAAAGATGAAAACTATACTAAAAATAGCTTTAAAGACAATATTTGAATGTATACAAAAAATTATATAATTTTTTTTCAAGCATTAGTAATTCCAATGAAACAAGGTGAAATATAAACAGTGTTTAAAGCACATATATTCATTAGCTTACTAAAAAAAATCTACATGGAAAATTTTATTATATATATATATATATATATATATATATATATATATATATATATATATATATATATATATATATATATATATATATATATATATATATATATATATATATATATATATATATATATATATATATATATAATATGTCCTGTTTAGCAGTTTTCTTGAAATATTTAAAAAACGATTATTTGAATTCAGTTACAGAAAACTTCTAAAATCCCGAAGTAAAATTACATTAACATATCAACAAAAATCACTTAAAAATTAAACTTATTGGACAATAGAAATGTCCAGCTTTACAATATTTAAACTTACTGAAAAAATATTAAGGTATCATTGGAACTACCTTTGAAGACTAGCCTTTATAAAATTAATACACAAATTGCTGTTTTTTGAAGTAAGCTACATTTGACAAATCTTACGGTCATCAATACATTAATAAAACACCAAAGTTAAATAATAATATATTTTTAGTTGTTTTACACGTGAATTAAAAACGGGATTCCTGTAATCTTTGTAAAGGCAAAAGAAATTTATTTTGTATCAAAGCATTTTTCCATATTATTGCAAAAATATTAAGGTACCATTTGAACTATCTCTGAAGACTAGCCTCTGTAAAATTAATACACGAATTGTTGCTTTTGACGTAAACTACATTTGACAAATATTACGGTCAACAATACATTAATAAAATACCACAGTTTAATAACAATAATATATTTTTCCTTGTTTCACAGGTCAATTAAAAACGGGAATCCTCTAATCTTTGTAAAGTCAAAAGAAATTTATTTTGTACCAAAGCATTTTTTATATCCCATGACAGTCAATGTGTTAATAGTTTATTTAATCGAAATAAATACTATATTGTCTTAGTTATGTAATAAAGTTTAATATTTGGAGGGAATAAATTTTTATCTGATATCATGATTAAAAATCTACTATTAAGTGTATCAAAACAATGTAGAGCAAAAGGAAATATATGCCATGAAACCAACTTTAGTTAAGATACCATATCATCCCCATAAGATAAACGAAAAAAAAATTCTTTATCTTTTATTCCATAGTTATTTTCAGAGATATGAAACGAAAAGAGGTTTGAAAGTAATTGAAAAAAGTTAAAGAAAAAATAACTGGAGTCATTTAATCAAAACTAATCTAACGTATCAATTTTGCAGTAAATTCTTATGGATAGAAAAAATAAATTCCAAAATGAATTCACCGTTATAAATCTACTATTAAGTGTGTCAAAATGAAATAAAGTCGACGATAACAAAAAATATGTCACTAAACAAACTTCAAAATTGTGAAAAACTCCCACACAAAAAAATTTTTCTTAAATGGAACAATTTTACTTTATTTTTTTTCCCTAGATATTTTCACTGACACCGAACGAAAGAATCTTGAAAATAATTGAAAATATTTGACGAAAAAATAACATTAAACAAATGCTTTCGTATTTAAGAATCATTTAGAAACTATTTGCATAAATTCGACTTTAATAATAATAAAAAAAATAGCTTTCTGGCCTCATTTGAATCTCTTGCAAGTAGGGCAACATTAGGCGGGGACCGAATGCCATTGTTATAAACCGGAGTGTTAAGATTTTAAAAATCGCTTTAACAATACGTCATCAGCTTGCGCCAAAAGCGATTGCTCCGAAACGACATTTTAACAGAAGGGCAAATAATAAAAAGGGTTCATTTTCAGACGAAGAATAGCATAAATTAATAGGAAATTTTTAGAATAAGGCAGAATTAAGTTCAGAATAACGGATATATATATATATATATATATATATATATATATATATATATATGTAAGGAAAATTCTCAGGGGTTTTCAAAACTTGAATCAAGGGTAAAAATTCCCGCGTCATTTTCCCTTCCCCTTTTTAACCCCTAACCTAAATTAACCACTGGGGCTACAGGTTACGCCCTCAGAGAAGGGGCCTGGCCAATTATAGACCTACATGGCCCTAGCGGACAATTTAGGAAATTTCCAAATAAAAAGGAGTTACACGCTAACGGAGACAGATTTTTCTAGAGATATTTTCCCACAGATGTTGACCCAGGTGTTACTTGTCTTGTACATAGAACTTCATGCTAGCTGACCCTTCAGTTTGTCCCTATGATGAAGTGGGAACCCCTCCTTCAAAGTTATCTAAATAAAGGTCTTTAGATGAAACGGTATCATTTTTATGGCCATGACTGCAACCCCCCATCGAGAAGTCAGTCTCATTACACACACACACACACATATATATATATATATATATATGTGTGTGTGTGTGTGTGTGTGTGTGTGTGTGTGTGTGTGTGTGTAAAAATTTATTTCCTCTAGTCACAATAATTATGTAGCCCCTATTATTTTTACTTGCCCGGGTTACTGGGCAAGGAGAAAGATAAACAGCTAGCAGTAATAAACATGCAGTCGGCCGACATTGAATAGACCGGCACACGTTTAATTAAAACTTTATTTTAGAGCTGCTATAACGCACATATTTACTAGTCAATGACAGGCAAAGGAAAGACACAAAAATCCCTCTGCTCGAACAGAGGTGCACCCAAGAGACAGAAAGAGTTTTCCCACTTACTCAGCGAATTTAAGTGTAAGATCTGGAAAAACGCGGAGCCATTTGCCGGCGACAGCTGGAAAACGTGTTGAATAGACAGAAAATTTACATCTATAGGACAGAAATCTTTGCGAAATGTATCGAAAGAATTTTAAATCGAGGACACTCCTATGATTAAGACATTTAAAGGCTTGGAAAAAGATTTTAGGGAATTAGAAATTGACAGAGTAGGTTTTTAAGGAAATATTAAAGTTAAATAATATATATATATATATATCCGTATAAGAGCCGAGTAGAAAAGCATTTCAATGAGATCAACAGAAAAAGGAAGCAAAGAATGAAAAGGCCATTTTCTATAAAATAATAAAAAAGAAAATTAGAAGTTATATGTTATATGAGATCGATTAAATTTTTTTAATTTTAAAATTTGATTAGTTTATTTTGAGTGTTGTGGTCTACTTTTTTTGCTACTCAAAGCCTTATGATACTTAGATTTACTACTTGAAGGAGATTTTGAAATGCTACGAATATCTATGCCAACAGTGGGATTCAAAATCAAGAATTCGGGTAATGAAAAGCAACGCTCTTACCATTGGGCCTTGAGTATGTTAAGTTTAAAAAACACATGGGAGAAAATTCTACTAAATGCAATTTCTAATCATAATATGTGAGACAGAAATAACATCATTGTAGCCCCTATTTAATTTCATTTTATTAATCGGTAATGGAAAATAAATAAAACAGCCTAGCAAACACAAATATTTACAAAGCAACAAACATTGGAAAATAAAAAATTCATCCAAAAGAAAAGATATTCCAGAAAAAACCAATTACCTGGTATCACAAAATTAAAGATTGAATTTAATTCTTGTCACCGTGAATAGAAAATATATTAAATTAATAGGTTAATATTTATTCAACGACAAACGCCAAAGAAACACTCAAAATAGAATATAAACAAAAAAAAATTTATCCCAGAAGTAACACATTACCTGAAACTACAAGATTAAAAATTACATTTATTTCCGTTCATCGATATTGTAGAATATATTAGAGGCTAAGAAACGTAAATATTTACAGAAAGTCAAACGACAAAGAAAAAAATAGAATATATACAACTATCTATATTACATATACATGTATATATATATATATATATATATATATATATATATATACATGTATATATATACATATATATGCATATATGCACATATATATACATATACAAACATACACACATATATAAACATACACACACACATATATATATATATATACACATATATATATACACACACATATACACCTATACATGTATATATACATACATATTTATGTATATATACACATATACATACATACATATATATGCATATATACATGCATATATACAGATATACTGTATGCATACACATATATACATATATGCGTCAGCCTTTGCCTGGATTAAAAATTACATTTAATTTTATACACTGATTTTAGAAAAAATATTAAAGTGACTAACAGACGTAAAAAAATTTCACAACAGCAATCAGCAGCAAAGCAACTCCCCATCAAAAAACGGGGGAACAAAGGAAGAAATTGAATATAAAGAACATGAACAAAAATTCAGAATTCATCCATTATCTGGAATCACAAAATTAAAGATTTTATTTAACTCCATTAATTCACATTGGAAAATATAATAAAGTGTCTCACAGACGTAAATATCCACAGAATGACAAACAGCAGAGAAAGAAACCAAAACATAAAAATATCCAGAAGTCATCCATTACTTAGAATCCCCCGCGAAAAACTTCAGATGTTTCCCGGGCTTTCTCAGTCTAACTGAATCACCAAGTTCTTGAACATCCCAACAAAACCACACGACGAACTAGGAAAAATGACTGAACAATGTAAGAGCAAGAACCCAAAATAGGTTGGGGGAGGGAGAAATCCCCCGTAAGCAAAGGCGTTCAGGTTTGATCAAATCTTGCGAAGTCATCAACACAATTCAGACTGATGTTAAAAGGAGAAAAAAAAACGCGACGGGCCATGCTGTTGGAGAGATAAGGGGAGGGGAAAAAATCGATGAGAAATTGAATAACGACCTTTTATATTGGGGGAAAAAAAGGGGAGAAGTCTGGAAAAGTCGAAAACGTGCAAGAATTGGAAAAGAATTCGGATAAGGCATTCCATTGAAACAAATCGTTAGGCAGATAGAGTCTATCTTTGATAATAAACAAGAATTACACACAAAACAAAAGATTATAAAATACTAATAAAAGCACCACTACTGCAGACATGCTTTGTATGTTGTGGCTATAATACTTTAAAGGGAAAAAAAATCAAAGTTGGGTTGGGTTTGGAGAGCTACGATCTACTGTTTTGCACACGAGGGCAAATGAGACCGGAAACTACTGCTTAAAGCCGATTCCGAACTGCTACGAACATCCATGTCATAGTGGGATTCGAACCCACGAATTCCGGTACCGACGATCAGCGCCCTAATCATTCAGCCAGCGTTCGGCAAAAAAAATATCAAAGAATTAAATGGTAATTAAAGCGACAAAGAAAGGTATGAACGATAACCGACTGATAACAATAAACGATATGAAAAATTAGATAAATTTATCCCCCCCTTTATTTCACACGTACTAAATTTCAAAACAAATTGAAAAAACACACCTCATATTTATGCACTGTATATTATCCTTTAAAACATAATTGTATACATAATTAAAAAAATTGATCAATTGTTGACTGTCTACAATTTTTTCTAAGAAGCTCATTGATAAATTGTTCGTAATCATAATCAACCTGTCACAACGATTTAAAATTTCGATCTTTTGTTTTAATGTTAAATCATTTCGCTTTCTGGCTTCCATATCGACAAGCTGCATGTTAGCGAGCAAGGCATAAAATGTGAATACGCTCCTTCTCAGTTCCGATAATAATGTGTTCGGATAAGGCATTCGGATAAAGCATTCCAATCAAACCAATCGTTTATCTATCTTTGATAATAAACAAGAATTACACTCAAAACATATAAAAGATTATAAAATACTAATAAAATTGCCACCACTACAGGCATGCTTTGGATGTTGTGGCCATAATATTTTAAAGGAAAAAATATCAAAGAATTAAATAGTAATTAGAGCGACAAAGAAAGGTACGAACTATAACCGACTGATAACAATAAACGATATGAAAAATTAGATAAATTTACCCCCCTTTAATTAACACGTACTAAATTTTAAAATAAAAGGAAAACACACACCTTATATTTATGCACTGTATATTATCCTTTAAAACATAAGAATCGTATACATAATTAAAAAAATTGATCAATTGTTGACTGTCTACTATTTTTTTCTAAGAAGCTCATTGATAAATTGCTCGTAATCATAATCAACCTGTCATAACGATTTAAAATTTCGATCTTTTGTTTTAATGTTAAATCATTTCGCTTTCTGGCTTCCATATCGACAAGCTGCATGTGAGTGAGCAAGGCATAAAATGTGAATACGCTCCTTCTCAGTTCCGATAATAATGTGTTCGAATAAGGCATTCGGATAAAGCATTCCAATCAAACAAATCGTTAGACAGAGTCTATCTTTGATAATAAACAAGAATTACACTCAAAACATATAAAAGATTATTAAATACTAATAAAATTGCCACCACTACAGACATGCTTTGGATGTTGTGGCCATAATATTTTAAAGGAAAAAAAACCCAAAGAATTAAATAGTAATTAAAGGCACAAAGAAAGTTACGAACAATAACCGACTGATAACAATAAACGATATGAAAAATTAGATAAATTTACCCCCCTTTAACACGTACTAAATTTTAAAATAAAAGGAAAACACACACCTTATATTTATGCACTGTATATTATTCTTTAAAACATAAGAATTGTATACATAATTAAAAAAATTGATCAATTGTTGACTGTCTACAATTTTTTCTAAGAAGCTCATTGATAAATTGTTCGTAATCATAATCAACCTGTCACAACGATTTAAAATTTCGATCTTTTGTTTTAATGTTAAATCATTTCGCTTTCTGGCTTCCATATCGACAAGCTGCATGTAAGCGAGCAAGGCATAAAATGTGAATACGCTCCTTCTCAGTTCCGATAACAATGTGTTCGGATAAGGCATTCCATTCAAACAAATCGTTAGAGTATATCTTTGATAATAAACAAGAATTACATCCAAAATAAATAAAAGATTATAAAATACTAATAAAATCGCCACCACTTCATACATTCTTTGGATGCTGTGGCCATAATACTTAAAAGGAAAAAATATCAAAGAATTAAATAGTAATTTAAGAGACAAAGAAAGTTACGAACTTAAAAAATTGAGGCAAAAGAAAGAAAGAAAAACGATTAGATCATAAATGATACCAATTTGTCATTTTCTCACTTTCTCTGTCGTGCTTCTATGAGAGAAGAGAGACAATTTTTGTGGTAATGTCTTACTATCATTTTTTGTGTATTCACAGTGATAGTGTACTTGCAGAGTTAGAAGCGATAGAATGTTCATTCTTTGTAGACAATCCCCTTCTACAAAGCAGATGCCAAACAAAATATTACATAATATTTTTTAAAATGCTAAGTATCATTCTAAATGTAACCTATGTTTTATAAACTGTTAAATATATATAATGAGTTCTGTGAGTAATTAAATTGTTCATAATCGCACATTTTAGCCAATACCCATATCCATTTCCTGCAGTCATCAGAAGATACGTGGTAACAATATCAGAAGATACGTGGTAACAATATCAGCTCTATAAGTGACAAAAAACTGCTTAAAATAACTTCGAAATTTCTTAAAAGGATAACAGAACTGTAAAAGAAACAAAACTTTATTAACCAGGAAAATAACATAATTTAATTAAGAGAGTAATAATAATTCAAGTTTATGGAAAATTATTGTATTCAAAACCAAAATTTTGCCGCCGTTAGCATTCGCTTACCTAGCTTACGGCCTAGGTCACGTGTCATAAATTTTATTCCTCAAAAAATAAAGATTCTGTGAATGAAAGTTTAAACATGGCTTTGCAGTCATTTTCGTCTAAATGTGCTAACCGCAGTTATTACGTCCATACTGCAACCATAGACAAGTTAGAAAAGCGTCTTCTTCACAACTTTAAGACCTAATGTAGGTCTTTGAAAAAGAGATGACCTGGCCTCTACACTTATATACATGCTTAAACGCACAGGCAAAGGTTGAAGAATCCCTCTATCTGTTTTCGACTATAAATAAATTTCTATTCTGAATTAGATTTAAAAAAAATTGAAAATAAAGACCTTAAAAGTACGCTGACTTGTACGCAGGAAAATTAAATAGATTTAGTTTACGATTTCCTTTCCCTCGATGAAGAACGCCCTGAATTTTTGTGTAACAGTGAAAATCTTTCATCAAATATATTTTCATTAAAGTTGATGTGTAATAAGTCCTTTAATTGATGTCAAATATTTCGCCACACGAGAAATAAGTATAATCCATGGTTTATTTTAAGAAAAAAAAATCTGAACATTCTACAAAATTTTCTGAAAAAGTAGGCGCTACCAATTTAAAATCAAAATTATATTCAGGTTAATTTCCAGACGTCAGAACTAGAGCTGGACGATATCTGAACTTCAATATTGTAATATATCGTTTACCAAATATCGAGATATCAATATGTTCTAATATATACAGTAGAACCTTTTTTTAACGACCCCATGATACAAAGACCATCTTAAAAAGTCTCAATTTTTTTACCATGGGAATAATGTTGATTTTGAATCATTACAACGACCCCAAGTGTATTATTTTTCGTTAGAACGACGGCCAATTTTAGTCCGCAGAACTCATGAGCAAGTGGGCTATTTCAAAATTATTGTATTGTGGTGCAACTTCAAGAAACCAATGAACTTGAAACCGGCGTCAATCAAAGACTTTTTTAAAAAAATTCTGTAATGGAAATATAAATAAATAGAAGTGTTCTCTAGGTATGTACTGTTGCATCATTTCTTTGCTCATTTTTTTTTATTATTTTTTCATTTCCTTACAACGACCATATGATGTTATTCTCGCATGGGGTCGTTATACCGAGGTTCTACTGTATCACCTTATTATAGAGTTGTAAATATAAGTGTGTTCTGTATAAAATTATACAAACACATATACATCAATGCGTGTATCGATTTTCTAGTTAATTCATTTTTTTTTATCTTGATACATAAATTTAAATTTCAACATATTTATTTTAAAAGAATAATCGTGTCCCTACTTATTTGATCTAAAGTGTATATTATTCAAAATTTTCAGAAATTAAATTAATCAGATGAAACAAAAAACATATGTACATTTTCTTGTTTCATTTCACACATATCACATATCTAGACAATAGATATATTAAGGTAAAATGATGCACTTTTTTTTTACAAAAATTCTTTTCGAATTTTCTGGAAAAAAAATCTATTATTTATAGTTTTCGGAACAAACCCACATAAATTTTCGAAAATATCGGAAAATTTTGGATCAGAAACACCCCTGGTGTAATCTTTATGGAAAAAGGAATTAAAATGAATCCATTGCTTTTTAAACGCATACAAATAGAAGAGTGATACGGCTTTTAGAGTTTGATAAATTCCCGAACAATTTTTTTTGTGTTTACACACAGATACACACACATGCGTGTGAGTGCGTGTTGATGGTAGGCAAAGAAGAAAATAATCGATACTAATCGAAAATAAGACAACGAAACAATTTGAAGCAGAAAATCTGAAGCGATGAAAGTGAAAGACGCAGCAATTTAGAGAAAATTCTGGAACGGACTAAAATACACATCAAAGTAAGCGGAAAATGCGTTATTTACAAAATTTCGTCATGTCTGGAAAGGGATTTATATAAGGAGAGGTAAAATAAATTAAGGCAAGAAAAAAAAAAGAGATGAGGGATCTTGCAAAAAATAAATAAATAAACAGAAAACGAACGAGAAGTGTATAACGTCGTGTGCTAGTACAGAACTTGGCTCTTTTACTGATGCAGAGGGATCGTAGGATAAAGAAAACGTTCCTGGAAATGGATGGAGGGATTTACAGAAGATCGCCTGCAGTGGAAGATCGAAGCCATTAGACGACGCAGTGAGTAATATTTCCCATTTGGCGATCAACAAAGGAAAGGGAAAGAAATACCTCTTTCATTAATATTAGCATAATGACGAAATAATCAAATTAACTCTCGCAGGATAATTAGGAAGTGCAGAAATGCCATTAGCCCTATATATATCAATATTAGACCTACAACAAAAATGAACTACTTTAAAAATGGATATACAGGAATACACCTTGCTAAGTGCAGCTTCACTGAGTGATGACCTCACAATATCACGGTTAGTAGATTGAGTAATGCCCAATTAGTGGTGATTTATTTACTAGGATGTGGCTTTCACTTACGAACAGGAGCGGCCCTAGGCTCCCAAGATATGCGATTGCTAAGGCTGCAAAATTTAGGACCAGCAAAAGCTTTAGTTTTAAATACAATAATTTTCCGTAAACCTTGCAGACATGCCAACTACTCTTGATTCTTCAGAGCAGTTCAGGAGAAATGAGAAAATTTGATTAGTCCGGAAACTTTTCAGATTTCCCAGGGAAAATAACAGAACTTTTGAACAGCTAAAAGATTACAATTCAGCAATTAAAATAATGCTGAATATTACTCTTTTCACACAGTAATGCTGCATATTAAAAGTTTTCAGTACTGTGCGGAAAATCCAAACTGAATTTAGGTCAAATTTGAGTGGACAAACACTAGAATCCTGATGATAAAAAAATGAAAATATTTGAATCAGAGTCAATGTTGCTATAAGAAACACTGTTCCGAAAAATAAGTTGTTAAAGCTAAAAAGCTACTCATAAATTTTTAAATTCATAAATTTTATTTTACCTTTTACAATTTACTATTGCATAAATATTTTAATTTTAATTTAGAAACCAATAAGATATGTACTTATATATAATCTGTAATTAGCATGTTAAGATTTCAAACCATGCTGTTGCTCCGGACAAAAGTGCCTGAATGTTGGCATGTCTGAATTAGTTTTATTGTCTT
This sequence comes from Pardosa pseudoannulata, assembly GCA_032207245.1. NCBI lineage: Eukaryota > Metazoa > Arthropoda > Arachnida > Araneae > Lycosidae > Pardosa > Pardosa pseudoannulata. The sequence goes on along the minus strand of CM063511.1, from coordinate 95,114,284 downwards.
AATTAACCCATTAACGCTCAGAGTCCTCATTTGAGGGCAGTCAAAAAATGGTTTGTAGAGTTTTTGTTTTCTTGAAACGATTCTTCCTTTTTAATGGAAATAGATATTAATCTTATGAATAATCTCCCAAGTTTTCAAATATGATCTTATCTATAATTTTGTCATTTCGATCGGCATTTTATGATTTTCAAGCTTAGAAAAGGACCGTATTATGACCGGTATTCTGAACGTATACCGGTCAAAATCATGGCGAATAGCCATATCTGTAATAAGTCATCTCTTTTCAGTACTTTTCTCCTCATGTATCATAGCAAATAAATCTCTTATCACGAAGTTTTCCCTTTTTTTTTTTAAAAAGACATCTTATGTTTTAAAATGACACCTCATCACTAATGATGACTTGATATCATATTTAAAGGTGTTTAAATTTCATATTTTGTTTTAATTTCAGGTGTCTATAATAGCTTCTACGTTAGGTATTTACTAATATAGTCATCAGAAATATCCGGGCGTTATTGGGTTAAGTTACATGTTATTTTCCTGGTTAACAATGTTCTGTAATAATTTTGTTACTCTTTTAAAAAAATTCAAAATTTTGGAGCGACTTTTTTTTTGTCTTCCTAAGGTGGGAAAAAATCTTACATCTGATCTTGCGACTAAGCATGTTCTGCTGAAAAGACTATATATTGTTTAGAAAAAAATTATAATAAGGTGAAACATTCATTTATCGTTTTTCAAGGCAGAAGCGGAAACCGATGAAATAGGAAATGGATATAGATTTGGTAAAATGTACGACTATGAATAAATAAACGTATAATAAATAAACATATAACGAGCATAATGTCAGACAGAAAAAACTGCCAAACACATAGCAATTCAGCTTGCACAAGAGATACTTAACATATTAATTTCAGTATTAGAAGAAAAAACACGATATTAGTTAAATAAAGACCATTTCTAAGTACTTATCATTCAACATAAAATAAATTGATGAGATATATATAAAATTAAACAAAATCTAAATAAAAAATGACAGTCAAATAACTGACAGTTTGATTTAAGATGGAAAAAAAAGGAAAAGAGTCATTGGCTCGCTTCTGACAGGATTACGCGAACTATGAATTAATGGTTGGGCTATCAGTTGCGTGTGACGCCTCAAAATGTCATGACATTAATATGAATGAAAAAAGCCGATATTTTTTTAGCACGTAAACGTATTTACAAATCATATACATTATATATGCTACAAACAAGTTACAATTGTATGTTTAAACAAATGAGTCACAGGAATTTTTCTAGGAAGAAGCAAAGACTAGATTCAAATAAAGTATAATGATTTCTTTTTATTTGACCCAATAATAAATATTATATTATTTTAATTGAATATTCTACCATTTGCAGATTAAATTTTCACGAAAGATTTATACGAACACTGGGAGGATTTTTCTATAAAGTGCGATTAAATCATCTATTGATTTCTGGAATTATACTATTTATAATAATAACCGTACAGTGAATGCAAAAGAACATGAAAGAAAAATTTATCGTCAAATATATTTCGTCAAACGGGTAGGTATAAGGAAAAAATCGGAAGATTGAAGAAGAAACTACAGTAATAGCAGATTTCCATTCGAATTTTTCTAGAAAGAAGGAAAGACTATATTTAAATAAATTATAAGGATTTATTTTTATTTGATACAATAATAAATATTATATTTTGTCAAAGAGGTAGGGTATAAGGAAAAAAATTGGAAGATTGAAGAAGAAACTACAGTAATAGCAGCTTTCCATTCATATTTTTCTAGGAAGAAGCAAAGTCTAGATTCAAATAAAGTGTAAGGATTTCATTTTATTTTACAATAATAAATATTATAGTTTGTCAAAAGGGTAGGGTATAAGGAAAAAAACGAAAGATTGAAGAAGAAAATATGCGATAGCAGCCACTCCTTCGAAGTGAGCAGAAAATTCTTATAGAAATATGGGGAAATATAGTTGAAATAAATTAATTAATCGTAACTACTAGAAAAATGCTTTCCCAGAATCCGTGTAAATTCTTTGAGAAAATGCAACCTGCTAATGGTAGAAAATGAAATGTTAATGGTGTCATAGGGTAATGACACCATTAACATTGCCTTTTCTTATATGGTGTCAAGAGGTAATGATACATATTAAAAATAAACTTTGAATAATGCTCAGAAATATACATTTCGCACATCATGGTGTGTGCTTTGCTTTGCTTTAACATTAGAACCGAGGGAGGGGTTATTATGACCCAAAAATATTTTGTGTTACCTTAAAAGATTTATTCTTTTTCAGATAATAATAACAGAAAAAATATAAAATTTTATAAAAATATTTTTGAGGATAAATTTTGAAAACATATTTCAGCGAATATTATATTATTTATTTTATTACTATTTGAAATAAAATCTGTTAAAAAAAACTATTTATTTTGGGTCAAAATGACATTTCCCATTGAGTAAAATTGCCCACATACTACACATCCAGAACATAGATATAAAAGATAAAATGAACCCCCAATCTGGCAAAGAATGCTAAGAAGACTGCTGAAATACTAATAGAGTTTTAAACAAATAAAATTAGCTAAAGTTTCCAGAGAAGTATAAAAAAATCAGTACATGAAAGATGGCAAATTTTGAGGATTTTACATTTTCCTTTCCTCTTTGGAGTGCTCTTCTGCATTCATAAAACACACTTAACGGAAACTTTAAAAGGTATCAATGGAATAAACAATAAATTAGGTAATAGCGATTTCAGTGACAGTCCTTTCACCGTCTAAAGATTGAAAATTCAATTTGTCACACACAGAACAAGACGATTAAAAACTTTTTAAAATCTCACCACTCTTGTCTAAGAGGATGTGGATAATTATAACACAATCCTGAAATTATCATTATAGCTTACAACAAGCAAAATTATCTGTGATTTTCAGAGCAATATAACAATTGCTGTTCCAAAATTTAGGTTTTTAAACTTTTTCCTTTCATGTTATTTTGCATTCACTCTATGGTTATCATTATAAACAGTATGATTCCAAAAATCAATAGATGAGTTAATCGTACTCTACTGAAAAATCCTTCCAGTCTTCGTATAAATCTTTCGTGAAAATTCAATCCGCAAATTGTAGAATATTCAATTAAAATATTAACCCCATGCCATGGATCCAGAATATGTAGATAAAAGAAATACCTCCACTACCAACCCTGTTCTTTCAAGAGAAGGGTAAATATAGTTTATTTCCTCAAACGTATAGGGTATGAGGAAAATAGAATAAGAAATCAAAGGATGGTAGAGGAAATAGCAGTGCTGTCCACTTGAAGTAAGATGAAAACTTTTAAAGGATGTTTGCAACAAAAATACCTTAGTTAATATAAATTGCTAGAAAAAAATCTTTCCTAAACTTAATATTTCAAGAAAGTTCAGTTTTCTATAGGAAAATTCCAGTCTGTCTAAGAGGATGCTGATAATACAACCAAGAAATTATCCTTATAGCTTAAAACAAGTTAAATTATCAGCGAATTTCAGAGCAATATTGAGGTCTTCAAAATCTACCATTTTATGTTCTTTTGCATTCACTCTACGGTTATCGTTTTAAATAGTATAATTCCACAAATCAATAGATGAGTTAATCCCACTCTATAGAAAAATCCTTCCAGTCTTCGTATAAATCTTCCATGAAAATTCAATCCGTAAAAAGTAGAATATTCAATTAAAATAATAACCACATGCCATGGATCCAGAATATATAGATAAAAGAAATACCCCAAATACCAAGTCCGTTCTTTCAAGAGATGGGTAAATATAGTTTATTTCCTCAAATGTTTAGGGTATGAGGAAAATAGAATACGAAATCAAAGGATGGTAGATGAAATAACAGTGATAGATGCTGTCCAGTTGAAGTAAGATATTTGCAACAAAAATACCTTCGTTAATAGCAATTGCTAGAAAAAAATCCTATCCTACACTTAATAATTCAAGAAAATTTAGGCTTCTATTAGAAAACTTAATTAAAATAATATCCACACACAAAACATAGCTATAAACGATATCATCTAACTGCTAAGTCTGTTCTTTCAAGTGTGTAGGGAAAATATTTTGTCAAACGGATAGGGTATAACATTTTTTAAAGGAAATTAAAGAATATGAGATGAGAAAACAGTGATACATGCTTCCCATTGAAAACGAAAGGGTACTTCTTTCAAATCAAAGGAAAATTTTAAAAGTATTATCACAATAAACAATACTTTACTTAATCTAAATTCGTAGAAAAACCATTTCCCTTTCTCGTTTTGGTATATACCCTTAAAGGAAATTCAATCAGTTAACGGTTAAAAATCTAATTAAAATTATAATCGTAATAGAGGACCAAGAACACGACC
>CM063511.1:95079884-95104884 GCA_032207245.1 Pardosa pseudoannulata | reverse complement strand
CAGTTATATATTTTACTTTTAATACATCAAAATCACGCAGTTAAAATATTATTGGACGACTAAAAATATATCATAATTCAAATTAGCGTTGGCACGTTTTTGACAAAGTCGAAAAAACCATGGAAAAAAAAAACGGTAAAGACCGTCCTGGCAAAAAATACATTTTTGCCACTTTTTGCCAAATGGCAAAAAATGGATATGCTTTATTTACAGGGATGTAACTATTTTAACTGTTACTAATTTTAACTTTAATCTAAAAATACATAATATAATGTTTTTTTTTTAAACATAAAATATTCAGTGCGTTATTAAAACAGTAATCTAAATCTAAAGTTATACTACCTAGAGATACACACACACACACACACACACAAAAAAAAAAAAAAAAAAAAAAAAAAAAAAAAAAAAAAAAAAAAAAAGGAGTTACAATGAAGATTGATTTTACAAGTTTTTAAGTGTAACGTTGTTTTTAATGTAATTATTAGCTTATTTCCTCTACAAACTGTAGGTTTAAACGTTTTTAGTATTTATATAATATAAGTACAAAAAACGTTCTTATATATGTATATATACACATTACAATTAAAGACAACATTACTATATTAAATTGATAAATAAAGAAAACATTTTTTATCCCATGCCTCCATCATATTAATTTATTTACAAAAATAGAATATTGTATTTTCATTGTTAACATCAATGAAAATTATTTTAAAATGTCAAATTAATACTAATGAAATACCTAATTAATATTCTGATTTAAGTATCAATTGTATTATGTACAAAATTATTTATTATTTTGTTACTTATTAATTATTAATTATTTTGTACATTTTTAAAATCCAGCCATTTTTTCTAGATTTTGCCACTTTTACCGGTTTTTACCAGGATTTTTCCAGTTTTTGCCACTGTTCTGGCAAAAATACCATTTTGCCGGAAAAATGACCAACCTTAATTAAAATATCCTTTCATACATATATTTTTATCAGTAACTTGGTTGGTTGGCATTTTCTAGAGCAAAGTCTGCTGGGGACAAACATTTTTTTTTTAAATCAAAATTCGGAAATAAAATTCCTAAACAATCTGAACTTCAGTAGCATACTGACTTCATGCACGCACGTACCTGAAGGGGAAAGAATTTCCAAGAGCACGTAAACGATAGAGAAAAAAGTATATCCTGGATGGGGTGTGCTGATTTTGCGATTTACAAGTACCTTTTTAAACTGCGAGATAAGAAAAATAGGCATTCTGATACGGTGGATGAACGAATGAACATATATTGTGCTTAACATTGGAGAATCAGCAGAAATAAGTTTAAAGACTGGTACTTGAGATGAAGTACATCATTCAATTTTTTCAATGGCGTCTAATATATTTATATAAAGTATTACAGATATATGGACCTGTATAAATATTGTGGTTAAACAAAGTAGTGAAACAATAAAAATAAAACTTTTAAATGTTTCACATTTATATGTTTCATAATTAGACTGATTCGCTACATATTGAAATTACTAAATTTGATAAAATATATTTTCATAAAGAATAAAATTTGTAAATTTTAATTTAGCCAAATAGGCACGCTGAGGGGATGGATAAGCGAATAACATATCTTGCGCTTAATATTGGAGATTCAGCAGAAAATTAACATATTAATAAAAAGTATTATAGATATATAGAATTGTATAAATATCGTCGTTAAATAAGATGTGAAGCAATAAAAAAACTTTTAATATATATATATATATATATATATATATATATATATATATATATATATATATATATATATATATATATATATATATGTGTGTGTGTGTGTGTGTGTGTGATATTCATAATTAGCATTAAAACTGATTACCTATACAATGAACTTGCTAAATTAGATAAAATATTTTATCATAAAGAATCAAATTTTCAAAATTTAACTAAGCCAAATAAGCATACTGATTTGATGGATAAGCGAATGAACCTATATTCAGCAGAAATAAGCTTAAGACTGGTACTTGTATACATCAAATTTTTTCTAGCCATCTATTATACGAAGTATTACAAATGTCTAAAATTGTATAAATATTGTCGTTAAACAAGGTAACGAAGAAGCAAAAAAATAGAACTTTCAAGTGCTTTATATATATATATATATATATATATATATATATATATATATATATATATATATATATATATATATATGTTTCATAATAAGAATTAAATCTGATACGCTACACAATGAAATTACTCAAAATACATTTTCATAAAGAATAAAATTTGTAAATTTTAATTTAGCCAAATAGGCATCTTGTGGAGATGGATAAGCGTATAAACATATCTTGTGCTTAATATTAAAGATTCAGCAGAAATAAGTTTAAGAGTGGTACTTCAGATGAAATTCATCAGTTTTTTTAATGGTGACTAACATATTAATACAAAGTATTGGTATATAGAATTGTATAAATATTTTCGTTAAATAAGGCAGTAAAGCAATAAAAATAAAGCTTTTAAAAATATATACATACATATATGCGTGTGTTTCATAATTAGCATTAAAACTGACACGCCACACTATGAATTTGCTAAATTAGGTAAAATATATTTTCATAAAGAATTAAATTTGCAAAATTTAACTAAGCCAAATAGGCATACTGATGAGATGGATAAGCAAATGAAGATATATTCAGCAGAAATAAGTTTAAGACTAGTACTTGAGTACATCAGTTAATTTTTTCAATGTAATCTAACATATTACATAAAGTATTATAAATGTATAGAATTGTATAAATATTGTCGTTAAACAAGGGAGTAAAGAAGCAATAAAAATAGATCTTTTAAGTGCTTTTTATATACATATGTTTTATAATTAGAATTAAAACAGATGGGCTACACAGTGAAATTACTAAATTTGATAAAATATATTTTCATTAAGAATAAAATTTGTAAATTTTAACTTAGACAAATAGGCATGTTGTGGTGATGGATAAGCGAATAAACATATCTTGTGCTTAATATTAGAGATTCAGCAGAATTAAGTTTAAGATTGGTACTTCAGATGAAATTCATCATTCAGTTTTTTTTAATGGAGACTAACATATTAATACAAGGTATTGGTATATAGAATTGTATAAATATTGTCGTTAAATAAGGTAGAGGAACAAAAAAAGTAAAACTTTTTAAAAATATATACATATATGTGCATGTGTGTTTCATAATTAACATTAAAACTGATTCGTTACAAAATGAACTTACTAAATTAGATAAAATTTATTTTCATAAAGAATCAAATTTGAAAAATTTAACCAAGCCCACTAGGCATCCTGATGTGATAAGCGAATGAATTTATATTCAGCAGAAATAAGCTTAATACTTGTACTTGAGTACATCAGTCAATAGTCAGTTTTTTCAATGCCATCTAATATATTTATATACAGTATTATGAATGTATAGAATTGTTTAAATATTGTCTTTAAACAAGGGAGTGAAAATGCAATAAAAATAGAAATTTTAAATGCTTCATATATATTTATATATGTTTCATAATTAAAATTCACTTACAAAACAATGAAACTACTCAATAAAAAATATTTTTATAAATCAAAATTATAAAATTTAATTTTGTCAAAAGCTGAAACTTACAGATCTCGAGTTCAGCTTTTGACTGAAATGGGCACAAATCTAATCGATGGTAATTCATATTATTCACCAACACAGCCATTAACATGCACTTAACATCAGCGACATTAACAGTACGTTGCAGCAATTAAATGTAGCGAGAATAATTAAGTCAACATTAATAACCTACCACACACTATTTATTCCCTGTCTCAAAGCGGACGACGAAGTATGAGATAAGCGAAAAAGTATTGGGATGAAATATGTCATCTAGTCAATAAATATAACACGGATTAACAAAATTCCCAGAAACATCTCTCAGAGATATTCCAGTGAACTCTTTGTCGAAATAACCTTTTGCAACAATTTAATGTAACACGAGAGCATAATTAAGACACAATTAATAGACTTTTGAACAATATTTAATCTTTAGCTTACATTAGATATGCTGCTGATGAAATTTGAAAGAAGCTTCGTACACCGTTGCAATACAATGTTACATCGCAACAATATATTGCATACATTACATTGCTGTGATAATTACAGTATGGATGAATAATATTCCCAGGAAACCCTGTCAGAGATATTCCAGTGAGTCACTCATCGAAATAACACTTTACATCAATTAAATGCAGCAAGGGAGTACAATTAAATCACCACTAATAACCTTGTGATTCACCATTAGTGTTAGTCACCATTAGTAATCTTTTACATTCTACTTCTTTGTCTAAGCTTTAAAGTGTTAAAGAGGTTACAAAGTGTTACAATGCAATAGTTATCTAGGCGATATATATAGCACGGATTAACAATATTCCGTAAAGTTTCTCAGACAGATATGATGAGTTCCTCGTCGAAATAACACTTTACAGAAATTATATGTAACACGAGGGTGTTGGCGTAATGAAGTAAGAATTACTAAACTTTTAACAATTTTTATGCCTTTTCTTAGATTTGAAATGCTAATTATAAAATTTGAGTGAAGCTACAGTGATACGTTATCACAGTGATAAATACAGCACGGATTAATAATATCCAGAAGCCCCTGTTAAAAATATACCAATGAGTCACCCACCGAAATAACACTTTACACCAATTAAATGCAGCAAGGGATTACAATTAAGTCACCACTAATAACCTTGTGATTCACCATTAGAGTTAGTCACCATTAGTAATATTTTACAGTCTACTCCTTTTTCTAAGATTTAAAGTAAATGTTAAAGAAGTAAAGTGTTACAATGTAATAGTCATCCAGGCGATATATATAGCACAGATTAACAATATTCCGTAAATTTTCTCAGAAAAATATCATAGTGAGTTATAGCGAAATAACACTTTACAGAAATTATATGCAACACGTGGGCGTAATTAAGTCAGAATTCTTAAACTTTTCACAAATTTTATCCTTTTCCTTAGAATACTAATTATAAAGTTTGAGTGAAGCTACAGTGATACGTTATCACAGTGATAATTACAGCAGCCACCGTCAAAGAAATCCCAGTGAGTTACTCACCGAAATAACTCTTTAGAACAATTAAATACAGCAAGTGAGTATATTACGTCACCACTAATAATGTTTTACATACTCTTCATTTAAAGTTATAAAGTGATGTGATGTTATACATCATCCAGGTGATAAATATGGCAAGGAAAACAATATTCCGAGAAGCCGCTATCAAAGATATCCCAGTGAGTCCGAAATAACACTTTGCAACAATTAAATGCAGCAAGTGAGTAAATTAAGACACCATTAATAACCTTTTACATCCTCTTCCTTTTAAGTTAGAAAGTGTTGTGATGTAATACATCCTCCAGGCGATAAATATAGCACGGATTAACAATATTCCCAGAAGGCCCTCTCGCAGATATTTCAAATGAATCACATAGCTACTCTAAATCCGACAGTGAGTCATTCATCGAAATAAATGAAGCAGAAGAGACATACTAAGAAAATGGCGGGGAAAGGAACTAAGGAGCTTAGTCCAGCGAGAGAGGAAATCCGGATGGATATGAGACAAAGTGGTAAGCAAGATCTCCAAGGGTCAATAGGTTGCACACTGCACTTCACAAATCCTTGCGCTGATAGCAGAAACAACTTACAGGAAGCAAAACCGCCGTGGTGGCTTTTGATATTATTAAGACTTAGAAAAACCTTAAACTACCTTAAAAACACTTGCTGGAAAAAAAAGGAACATAAGTTTACAATATGAATAGTGTTTATTCATTAGAAATGGACTCTATAAGATTGGCTTGCGAGATATCAAAAATACATATAGTCAAACTCAGCTATAACGTACTTCAAGGGACTGAAGTGTTTATTCGATATATCCAATCTGTTAAAAAAAGTTTAGATCTAATAAAATTAATAACCTATTAGTTTTTAAATGTATTCAACAGCTATGTAATTGAAAAAAATATCGAAATCTGTAAAGAATTAATGAATTAAGAGTGCTTATGTAATATTCACTTTAAATAAAGTTGGTGATCTACCAGTGATACGGTAATAAGCATGGACAGAAGATACGCACTCAGTCTGCGCAGTAATCCGATTTTAAAGGGTTTGGTTTGGTTTGGAGTGTAACAGTGTACTGTTTTCTTACACGAATTCTAATGAGACCGGGACCTACTGCTTAAAGCCGATTCCGAACGGCTACGAACATCCCTGCCATCAGTGAGATTCGAACCCGCGAACTCCGGTACCGAAGAGCAACGTTCTGTCATTCGACCTAATTCTAAGGGAAACTGCTATTCACAATAGGTCTAACTGATAAAATAAATCAATTAAATTATTGCTAACCAAAATTAACCAATTGCTTATTAAGTGAAGAAAGAAAACTAATGAAAAAACTGGCATTTTAATGATAATCACTTATTTAAGTAGATTTTATTCATTACCTATTAGTAATTTATTAAAACCTTAGGTTTATTTCGTTCGGAATTTTTTGATTATTTTACGATTTTTAATGTAAAGCTAGATACTTTATAAAAAATATTATGTAGAAATACAATATTCCATTGTTTTTTTAAATTAGAAAAATTTTAAAAATTTACTAACATACACATTTAGTTTAAAACAGCATACGATGTTTAGATCATTTATTAATGTTTTGTCTTTTGTTTTGTTGTTTAAGCTTGAACTCAGAGTTTTACATTTTGTACTATTATATTTCATGCTCATTGAGCTGTGCTTTGTTTTGTAGATTAATTTCATTGCATTTTTGTGGCAACACTTTTCGTTGTTAGAGCGAGAACAACTTATGTGAGTGATGGCCGCACGTCGCTGCTGACGTTCTGATCATCAAAAATATTTTTAAAAAACAAATTTTATTCTTGTCTACATTTGTGTATTTGTTTATGGTTCGTATCGACATTCTGGTTTCCCTGTGGTGCAATTGGTAGCGCATGGTACTTATAATGCCGGGGTTGTGAGTTCGAGCCTCATCAGTTGAACCATAATGTCGAAGTGGACCAAAAACAAATACACAAATGTAGACAAGAATAACATTTGCCTTTTATGTAGCCTCCACACTATGGCCAATTGTTCACCACTTCCTGATGGTGACCTTGAACGAAGGTTTACGGGTTACATCCACATGCTAGGCCACTAAATGAGCCGAGCGCATGGATTCGTCCATAGGGTCTACTGCGGGTTAGTTGCGCATCTGGCTGCCTTTGATCTTTGGAGAAAAACCACCTCCGAAGCCATCGTCCGCCAAGGCTATTTTATTGTTCGCCATCATCGACCACGATAAGCCATACCCCCTCCAGACGGTGGTAATGGCTTGCAGTGGACCATAGTGTGGAGGGGCCATTAAAATTATTTTAATGATCATAACGCCATCAGCAACGTGCAGCCATCACGCTATAAGGCAATTTGTAGCAACGTCATGGACTACTATAATGCCCTTCCCATTCATTTTCCTGTTTACAACAGCCAATAGACAAGCAATAAACTGCCTTTCCGATTGAAATCAAAGCCAGAATTGTCATAATTAGAGAATTTGCCCTACTGAGTGAAATCGCCTTATTGTTCTCGTTCTCAGAACAAAAAGTGTTGCCACAAAAATGCAACCAAATTAAATTACAAAACAAAACACACTGAGCATGAAATAATAGAACAAAATCTAAAACATTAAGTTCGAGGATAAACAACCAAATAAAAGACAAAACATCAATAAAAGATCCAAACATACGAAACCCAATAAAAATGCAAAAAATATCACATAAATGATAGGTAATTAATCCCTGTAAAGGTTTGCCCGTTTTAATTAATACACTTCAATATGTCATAGCTTCCAGCTGACTCATCTCTCCCCTCCCGGAAGTATTGTTGCAGCTCCCTATAGCGTGCACTACACACCGGCTGAAAAGGAAACTACTGCTTCAGCTAAAAAAGATAGTTTTTATAGGGTTCAAAGTGGATCAAAGCCACTGCTTTTACTTTAAACCAGTAAATGGTTATTCATTGGGGTAATGGAAATATATTTTTAAATATATGATCTTAACTTTTACGCACGATTCATTCATTCTACGGATAGCTGGAACTAGAGTAGAAAAAGAAAAATCATTCCGGAAATATCTTTATTGATCCTCCCGTGTTTAAGAAAACGTATTGTTTTTTCTTTTATTCCTGCCGAACAATTTCACGTTTCGCTTCCTTCTAATCTCTTTATACAAAAACTGGCAGAGAAGGAGAAAACGTAAATCACACACACAGACAGAACTTAGGATGTTCTCAGAACTGGAGGGGGAGGATGTTTTTTTGATGAAAATTTTCGATAGGAATCACTCATGCTTAAAGACAATGATTGGCGATTCGGAGAGGAAACTTCAACACTTGGAGATTCGAAAAACGAGCATAAAATATATGAGAGGAAAAAAATCTCCGAATTATGATTTATTGAAGTGCTTCACCAAATCGTTATTAAATGATAAGCGTAAGCAGCGAAAAATCGCAGATCATTCGCGAAAAAAATTTGTTTTATGATAATGAAAATGAAAAGAAAAAGTTCAAGTAACATACACAAAAATAAAACGAATAAACAAAACTAATAACCTCCTTTGAAAACTAAAAGTACGGTAGGCCGGAGATAGCTGGTCATAGGGGGTACATTGGTCCAGTCAGGATATACTTAATTAAGATGGATTATATCATTGTCAGAAGTTGAAAGTCCAAAATTAATTCTTTAATAAGTTTTGACTTTGTTAACTACGTGCCAATAACTTCTGTGTATGTGAAGAATTTATATTTTTAATAAACAGCGCTGTTTCAGAATCAGACTTTAATTTTCTTTACATAAACTATTTTCCTACGTTTAAATCTGATCTTCAACATACGCCGTAATTAATATGCAATGGCTGTTCAATAAGTAATAAGACTATAACTATACAGTAAATAGATTACTATTAATCGTCATTATTTACATATATATTTCGAGATAACTACCGTGAGACGAAATAAATTAATCCCAGCTTTTGTCCTCTTCTTAAATATATGTAAAGGTCCTTTTTCTAAGAACTGTTTCTAAACTTCCTAAGAAGCTATTGTAGATGCTTTGTTGTTCATGAAATGTCTGTCGGCCATGGCTACATATTTTTTATATCTAATTTTTAAAACTTAAGTTATTTAATTAAGAACATTTAAAAAAATTTGAATTGATTCTTCAAACAATATTTCACTCACTTAAAATTATATAATTGCAAATGATGATTTTTATTATTATTGGGAATTTTAAAAATCTTAAATGTCAAATTTATACTTCTTTGGTGCTTATAAACTTCCTCATAGCATCGTGTAAAGAAAGTTGTTCTAATTTATAAAAATTGATTGAACTAAACTTTAATTAGGGGGGGGTGCGAATAAACAACAGGGGAAAGCCTTTTGTATACACAGACCCTGTTTTTAGTGGTTGCTTAAGTTGAGGTTTAATTTGGTTTGGTTTAGAGTGCTACGGTCTACTTTTTGCAACACGAGGACTAAAGAGTACGGGACCTACAGCTTAAAGCTGATTGCGAACAACTACGAACATCCATACCACTGTGGGATTCGAACCCACGAACTCCGGTACCGAAGGCCAGCACTCTAACTAATCGGCCATCGTTCGGCTCCTTGAGTTGAGGAAAGAGCCAGAAATGGCACGGAGTGAGATTAAGACTATATAGAGGACGTGGTATGACATATACGTTATTGTTCAATAAACATACAGTAGGTAACTAGCCATATTTCACCTAGAATAATTGGAACGACTAGCTGCAGGTGGTAGGTGACGCAAAACACGTTTGTATTTAGTCACGTTACACAATCGGGTATATCATCTTGCCTGGACCAACCATAGACTACTGTAATACAGACACCAACAGTTTTTATTCCACAGAAATTGTGACGGGTAGTTTCATGGCAATAAAACAAGTCTTATCGAACAGTCTACGTCAAAGTCGTATCCAAAAAACAATTTTGGGGTAGATTCGACTTACTCAAGAATTTAATAATTTATAATAACGTTTGATTTTACTCACGAGTACTCTCCTGCGCTGCAAGATATCATTATGTATAATAATTGTTGTATAGCATAGCAATTTATACAAACATATCAAATTAACAGATGAAAATTTCTATTTATATAAAAAAAAAATTCGGGGGTTAGGAGTCCGAACCCACACGATAACCCCCCCCCAAACACTGGATATTTCATTGATTTATAATCATTCTACGAAATATTACGATTTTACGGGATACAGCTTACACCGTAAAATACTCAAAAACTGTTACAAACACATTCAAATACATAAAGATTCATTTTCTATATTTCCAAATGTCTTTCACTAATCTGGTAATTCCTTTTGTATCTAATAAAATGTCTAATGAGATATTTTTGACGGGCAGCGTAAAAATAAAACTCATATATCAAGCACCTCTTATTACTAACTCTTACCTACTTAAGAGCGCACATCTTTAAAAAAATGTAAAAAGATATGTTTAAGAGGTTTACTTAAAGACGTTTGCACAAAAGGAATAAGAGCGAAAATTTTTTTTAAGAGTTGCCTGACAGTATCTCGGCAATTTTTACAGAAGCGGATTTGACAGTAAGTGTTCAGTTCATAGAATATGGATTTCTTAAACTGCCGTGATCTGTTCACCCAAAGTAAACATTTTTTGTGATCAATCAAATTAATCAGGACCGCGAAAACCTTGAGAGGAAGATTAGAAAAGGGAGAAAAAAAATATTAAAATGACGTATAGTGACAGTATAATTAAACCTCAATTAGTTCAGTGAAATTTTATTAATGAGCTTGCCGAAAAAAAACTTTCTAAAGCATAGATTATTATTTTATTATTATTATTATTATTATTATTATTATTATTATATATATATAATATATACATATGCATATATATACATGTACATATATATATATATATACATATACATATACATATATATACATATATATATACACATATACATATATATACATATACATATACATACATATACATATACATACATATACATATATACACATATACATACATATACATATATATATATATACATATACATACATATATATACATATACATACATACATATACATAAATATACATACACATCATATACATAAACATACATATACATACATATATATAAATACATATATATGTGTGAATAAAACTAAATTACTTAAAATTATTAGAAGAAATTACTTAAAATTATTCAATTGGAATTTTGATTCGCATAATATAATATGGGAATATTATAATTTGCAATTATAAATTCACGAAATTTATAACTGAAAATAATATTGCATTTATCATGCATGGTAAATATGAGTCTATTGATTTATTGATTATTTTTATTCGATATTATGTACATTTTCCCACCACTCTTGATAGCTTTAGCGCTCCCATTTGCTTGTGAACCAGCTACCGTCCCCAGAAAGTTTCAGCGTCTACTGGGGGTGGTACCACCCTGTTGGAATCCTATGGTGTAACTCATCAAAATTTACATTACGGGAAAAATTGCTTCGTATAAATGGATATTTCGTACAATTGAATGTCGTATAAGTGAATAATTAAATATATAGACCGTATCTCATTGCATCGGGAAACAAGTAATACTTCGTATAACTGAGTATTTCAATTAAACGATCTTCGCATAAGCGAGTTACTAATTTATATATGTATGGAAAGGTAAACTAGATCGGGAAACTAATGTAGGCATTTAGTATAAAACTACAAAGACGGCCCGACAAAATTCTCAGGGGTTTTCAAATCTTAAGTCAAGGGCAAAAATTCACGCGTCCTTTTGCTTTCCCCCTTTTAACCCCTAACTTAAATTGACAACTGGGGCTACAGTTTAAGCCCTCACAGATTGGGGTCTAACCAATTCTACATTGCCCTAGTGGACAATTTAGGAAATTTCCAAACAAAAAGGAGATGCACGCTATCGGAAGCAGATTTTCCTACAGATTTTCCCACACATTTTGACTGAGATGTTGACCCAGGTGCTAAGGGCTCTTTACTAATAACTTCATGCTAGCTGAGGCCTCATGCCTTCATGCTGCATAACTTCATGCTAGCTGAGGACTCATGCCTTCATGCTGCTGACCCCTCAATATGTCCTGTCTCTATAATAAAGTGGGAACATTCCTCCAACGTTCTGTTAATAAAAGTCTTTAAATAAACGGTGTCATTTTTATGGACCATGACTGCAACTACCCATCGTGAAGTCCGTCTTATTACATACAAACAAACACACATATGCATATATATTACCAGATGTATAATTATATAATTGTCTATCTAACGCTTCCAGAAAGAACCAACTGACAAATCATTGTACAATAACTTATTTTAGAAGCACGAGATTAAAATAAAAAAAGAGAAAAATTCACTAGTGTTGCATTTTTAGAAAGACTGTCCAAAAATAATATCTTTATAACTAATCTTTATTTATTTCAATTAATTTCTCTACGAGCATTTTTAATTTTAAATTTGGAAAGCCATTCACATGCAGACAATGCGATCTTTCATCTTTAAGTATCCATTCTTGACTCGTTCAAGTTCATTCACTCTATTTTTCGAGTTCAGTTAAATATTTCTTTTCATTTCAGAATAGCTTTTATTTCCTTAAAGAATATTTTTATCTTAAAATCCTAGATCCTCAGCAATTACGCTTCCGGGGTAAACGGAACGCTTTCATCTTTTGCCATTTTCGTAGTTCAAAAGTGCATTTTAAAGAGCAATGAGATTGATTGCAATAAAGTTGATCTCTTTCATGAGCCGTTTTATGTCTTAAAAAACCATATTTTGGGATGAGATGCAGTTCTTTATAATTTGTAGTATTTGATCTTTGTCCCCAGATAACGTGACAATTCTGCCATTTTTGTTCAAAAGTACAATTTAAAGAGCAATAAGATCGCAATAAATTTGATCCTTTTCTTAAATCATTTTTATGTCCTGAAAAATCATGCTTTTGGATACTGCTGTGCTTTGATTTTTATAAAATTGATACAAAATACACTGATAACATGGAACTTAGAAAACACTTATAACAAGCTACTTCTACAGATCATTTATCATGCCTTTACAAAATATTTGTAAATTTTAGATAAATATTCTATATTTCCCCCCGACTTTTTCCACCCAATTTTGAAAAAATCTTCCGACGTTGCAAGAAGCTCGAAACTTTGACTGACCGACCGACCGACTAGTGACAGGTTTCTGCTTACTAACATTATTTTATACAAATGATAGTAAAATAACGCTTTTTAAAATACGGGATAGAAAATGCCATGAAGAAACTATCGAAAAAATACGTTTCTTACTCTAGAAATTAGCTGAAAAGAATTTTAAAATTTGCATCGATTGGATAAGAGGGCATTCTGGCAATCATGGGAATGAAAAGGTAGATGAATTTGCCAAACTTGTGGCTGAATCAAACTGTCCTATAAAATTCAGTAAGATTCCTAAGACTTTTATCAAAAGACAGAAGTATCAGCAAATACTAGATTTATGGCAAAACGAATGGAATATAACTAATAACGGCAATATAACTAAGAAGTTTTTTCCTTCGGTACACGAAAGAGTGAAGCTAAATTTCACTTATTCATTTAAATTAACTCAAGTTTTTTCCGGACATGCCAGAGTAAAAGAATATTTATTCAGGTTTAAGCATGTTGATTCTCCTCAATGCTCCTGTAATAAAAATGAAACTCAAAGTATGGAACATATCTTATTATCCTGTCCTCAGTTAGACTCTTTTAGATGTGAACTGTACCAGCATGTTGTTACTAGTGGACTGATGTGGCCTCCAGAACTCGAGTGTTAATTAGACCTGATAGCTTTTCTATTTTTTCTTCGTTTTGTTAATAACATTCCCTGTTTAAATTTTAAAATTATATTGTATATATATAGGATATATATAAGATGTATGTTATATTGTATCGATGCATGTAATGTGACTTTTGTCATGGAGCATGCTGTAATAAAGATTTATTAAAATAAAAAAACCCAAACAAACCAACCAAACAAACCAAACAAACACACATTATATAAATACTAGACAACCTTACAAATGTTATCCTGTTTTGACGCTGTATATCAAAAAATTGTAAAAAGATTTTAAATTATAATTTGGACTGTTTTGATGGAAATAAGAAAAATATCATTTTAAAAATACTTGACGTCATCACGGGGTCAGTTATCACAAACGTAATTAGATTAAATTAAAATTTACACATCGCCTGTACCGGGATTCGATCCTGGTACTCGTACTAAAGGGAGTTGCACTGACCACTGCACCACAGATACGTTGGCACTGCAAGGTTTCAAGCGGTATTATAATAATCTCAATAAGCATGCAATTCTGGATTTTTAATTAAAAAAAACATTTTCTATCGGATCAAATTGTGAATCTAAACCATTCTCGAATCAACTTAATTACATGCACAATATTTCATCAAAATCAGTGCAGCCGTTTAGGAAGAGTTCTATTTCAAACACACGGACAGAAGAATTTTATATATAAAGACATGTGTGTGTAATCACGGTGAAAATTATCTGCCGGTTACAAGTAAAAATAGCCCCTACTATTTTTGCTGTCCCAGGCTTGCTGGACAAGGAGAAGACTAAATAATAATCCTAATATTGAATATGCAGTCTTGCCCTCCAATAAAAAAACGCAGCGAATTCTTAGTGGAACTTAACTTTTATTTAAGATCTAAGAAAACTATATGTTAGACTGCAAGAGCTGAGAAGGGGAATGATACATGAAACACACTATATTGGGCCCCACAACGAGATGACACAAAATCAGAGAAATATTAGCAAGGATCTGGCAGCTTAGTCAGCGATCCTAACCGTAAAAAGGAACTTAAATCAGTGGAAAAGTGAGCCATTTTCCTGGGAACTGAAAAATTGTGAAATGGACGGCAAAATTAGCAGTTATTTCAGAGTTAGCTTTGGAAATGGGTAGGAAGGATTCAAGTCACGAACACTCCTTTTAGATAAGATTTTTGTGCCTGGGAAAAATAGATATGAAAGAAATGAGAATGGGAAAATGAGAATTTTAGACATATATTTTTGTGTGTAATAAGTTTGTTATATATATATATACATATATATATAGTATATATATATATATATATACATATACAATATATATACATATACATACATATACATATACATACATATATATATATATATATATATATATACATATACATATATATATATATATATATATATATAAATATAATATATATATATGTATGTGTGTGTGTGTGTTGTGTTTGTGAGGTTTAAAAATGGGGGTTTATGAATTAAGCGAGTTATAATTAAAAATATTTGAAACTCATTAACGATAACATAATAGAGCATAACACACCCACCTCGAGCGGAACTATACAGAGTAAAGAAGCTAAAGTGGATATAAACAATAGGAATTTGCTTAGGTAGCGACGCCAAAAAACTCACTTCTAATCGGGAACTTTGGCGGGTAACATTTTCCACGCTTGTCGTCACAAAATGAGAACGAAGGATATATAAATGGTTTGCTTTGGAGTACTACGGTCTACTGTTTTGCACACGAGGGCTAATGAGACCGGGACCTACTGCTTAAAGCCGATTCCAACGGCTACGAACATCCATGCCATAATGGGATTTAGAACCCACGAACTCCGGGACCGACGATCAGCGCCCTAACCAATCGTCAGCGTTCGGCCCGATATATATAAATGATATAGCCATGGACATTATTACAATAAAGAAGGTTTATATAGGAAACAAAATGTGTCTTCCATGCCTTAACCACTCGTCCATGTGTATATGTATGTGTGTGTATCTACACATTCATACATATCCGATTTACTTATATGCTTAAACGCATCTATGAATAAATTCATACTAGTTTTTTATATTTATCAAAGCTCTACACAGATAAATATACAAATTTATTTTTGCAGAAAATAAGTCTACTTATGCAGCTACAATACTTACATTTAAGGACATCGTTCTGACAGGCAACAGACGTACACAAACACGCTCATGGCACTTGAGAACTGCATTAACTTTCTGCGAGCTGGACTTAACTACAGAGAAAAACAAAAAGTCCCTCAAACATCCAAAGACAATTTCTCCTACAAACATGGCCCCATAATCTTCTATTTCTCACAGAAAATAACCCAAATAAATGCAGAATTCTTTCCGCACTTCGCTGCTCTGGACAAATATTTTCTTTGGATCAATTAAAATTAATCGGTAGAAAGAGACAACAGGGCAAGAGTACAAAGTGAGTTTCATTAGATACAGGCCGCCCAACAGGGATCTCGTGGAATGAACATTCTTAATGAATTTAGATCATGAAAATTATAATAAAAAGTTTTTTAACACTAGAATACTTGGAATATCGCTACTTGCTACTGTATATGTAGCAATTCTTCCAAATTTATGAAATGGCTGGCATTTTTATACGCTTTAATTTGCTATATTTCCGCTACTTTAAGCTACTTTGATGCTTTACAAATCCCCATTATTGCAGCTTCGGTGGGCTGTTAGAAAACTTTACTACTAACATAGATATAGAAGTGTGCGTTAGGCATATAAATATTGACTACCCATATTTTAAATGCATTGAGAATTCTTAGTAGCTGTCAAGACATTCCAGCTTTTTACAATACTTCTTGAATTTTACTTTTGCTAGATCAATATTAACGCATACATATACCCATATATATGCATATATATGTGATGAGATTTTTGTCCCAACACAAAGGGAAGTTCATAGCTGTAGAGTTAGCATGCAGTCTTAGCAATTCGCAGTCTAGTGTAAAATATCGTGGAAATAAAGGTAATGGAATGTTTTGATCAACTGATGCGTTAATAGTTCATTAAGGCATTAACTCTCCCGCATGTCTGTCAAGAAAAACCTGTACATAACCTGTTAGGTATAAAAATATCGACTACCCTTATTAAAATGCATTGTCAATTTTTCTAAATACCTCTCAAAGCATTAAAGCTAAATCCTGTACATAACTTGTTAGGTATAAAATATCAACTACCCTTGATTAAAATGCATTGTCAATTTTTCTAAATACCTCTCAAGGCATTAAAACTACTTGCAATACTCGTTAAATTTTACTTAAGATCAAGATAAACTATTTCTTTCTACATGATGGGAAATATCAGTTAACAATTTTGATTTTCTCATAATAACTGAGCAAGAAAGTTAATTTTAAACATTCAATTTCAAAGGCACTTCTTTCATGTATATTCTTGCAAGTACATACATGAAAAGGAGAAAGAAAAATACATTTACACATTTAAATTTATTTTAAATAGTCAACCATAATTTAACAAAGTCACTAAATCTATTAAGAAAGTTAATTATATGAAAAATTCATTATAAGGTATATAAATATCGACTATCCATGATTAAAAGGCATTGTCAATTTTTCTAAATACCTCTCAAAGCATTAAAGCTACTTACAATACTCCTTAAATCTTACTTAAGATAAACAATTTCTCTCTACATGATGGGGAATATCAGTTAACAATTTTGATTTTCTCATAATAACTGAGCTAGAAGGTTAATTTAAACTTCCAATTTCAAAGGCACTGAATTCATGTATATTCTTGCAAGCACATAAATGAAAAGGAGAAAGAAAAATACATTTAAACCTTTACATTTATTATAAATAGCTTTATTATTATTATATATAGCCTTATTATATATAGCATTACTATATATAGCCTTATTAAAATAAACCTTAATATTTATTTTAAACAGTCGACCTTAATTTAACAAAGTCGCTAAATCTATTAAGAAAGTTAACTATATGAAAAATTCATTAAATAAGATTTTTTTTAGAATACATAAACAAATTTTAAATTCATAGACGCTAAATATCATTTTAAAAAGTAATTTAATCACCCTTCTTGTTTAAATTATTATCTATTGTTTATTTTATTCATCAAAAAGAAATCTTAGAGGAAAACAAGAATAAAGACAAACACTGACTAGGAAAACACTGCATTTTAATTTACATTACCGCATTTATTATGACAAATAATTTTATTCGTACACTACACGCATCCTTAATTCTAATTACTGATAAAGTCTGTTAGTTTTTTCAGACGTTTTTGTTTGAAAAAGCTTTTCTATTCATGATGCGTCTCCAGGTTAAAATGTAAAGAAAAACAGCGATTTTATTATTTTCGAGGAAATATATACTTGGTAGAACCAGTTCGACGCGATTGGTCATAATAAAATGTGTTAAAAAATAAGTTTGAAATGTACAGAAGTATATTCAGAATAGGAAGAAAAAATAGATCACTGAATAGAGTTCGTTAAATAGAGAATGTCCTACTCTATTCCTAGGCTATTTTTCAAACAAAGTAAAATTCTCTCGATTTCAAGGAAACGTCCACAAAATAGAGGTTTGTTTACCTGTATTATAAAGACCAAACGAGTTTCAGGTGTACTTTGTGGAAAAAAATTAATAGATAATTACAACTGAAGCCTTGCATACATTATGATATACAAAAATGCACACACTGACTTGAAATCATGCAAGTGAATTGCTAAATATTTTTAAAATTAGTATTTATGTTGAAAAAAAGGACAAATGAAATATACATGCATATTTCGGATATTCAACCTGATGATACAAAAAACTTAACACATTGTGTGCGGGTACATTTCGCAGCGGAATTGTACCGGGAGCAGGCGTTTTGCGCATAAATTTAGTTATTCAGTTAAATCTCAATAAATCGAAAATTATTTAATTTTTTAACCAATTTTTCGTATTTTATATTGAAATATATAAACAAATATATAAATAACAACCATAAGATTTTTGTAAACAAAAAATATATTTTTAGTGAATAAATTTATAATAGTATCGTAAATATGAAAAATCAAATAGAAATAGTAGTATATAGTTTTAATTTTTTCGAATTATGTTATATATAAACATTTTTACATTATAAAATAATGAAAAGAGCAATCATAAAACTAATAATGTAAAAACTAGTCTTTATCTGTCTAAATTTTTCCACAATCTGTGTAATAGACAAGAACATTTGGCTTCGTTTTCCTGTATATACCGTTATTTTTGTACCCACAAACAAACCATGTTGTTACAGTAACCCCTACTAGTACGTGACCAGCGCTCAAGTATCAATCGTCAGAAAACGTACTAGTACGTGTCCCGCATACAATGTGTTAATAGTTTCAAAGAGTAATATTTTTGTACATACTGTCTAGCAGTTCATATCCCTTTTAATATGCGTAAGTTAAGTAACTATCGAGGAAAAATTCCAACACAAAATTCAGTAACTAAACTCATAATCAAACACTATTACGATGTTAAATTAAATTGCAAAGAATTATCATAATTCTTACAGCAGTTCGTTAATATTTGAAATGCACAAGAGGGACTTGGAGACACGACTAAAACATGTACGCAAAAATAAATTAGTAATAAAATATTTTACATAAATGAAATGGGAATTAAAAACTTTGTCAACGGTAAAGAGTATCAATATTAGAAATCAGAAATCACATTCACTTTGATACATAACATTTATAATCATAATAAAAAGAGAAACAAATTAAAATTCGTTTAGCTAAACGACATTAGACGTGGTTTTATCTCTCATTATACGCCTCTGAGAAAATCGCGTGTAATTCTAAGCATTATTCGTAAGGGATCAAGCATTATTCCTAAATGTCTAACGAGACAATCCCGCGTAATGCTAGACATTATTTACAAGGCATCAGACATGTAATTATGAATTCAGATTCGCTCTAACAGTAACACGCAACTGTCGAGATCGGAAATTACAATGAGCTTCATTCAGCTGAAGAACTATATTGATTCGGCACCAGTTATGTACTGAGGGAACTGCTTGTGACGGGACAAACTATACATCCCATAGTTCAGAATGAGAAACAAACAAAATGGCAGATTATTTTCTATAGTTTTATCATGAAATAAAATTACTCATATACCTTCTTTTTATGCCTCCTTCTATCATTGTTAGTAAAAAATTACATAAAACTGTAGCTTTGTCGAATCCCTAAAGAAAATGTCTTATTAATATCAAATAATGTAACATCTATTGATCTACACCTGTAATAAAAAATTAATTAATAAGTCAATTTGTCCTTTTTTTAAATTCGGTATACAAGGCTTACAAGTGTGAAAATTTCACTTCGACCGCCCAATTTCGTCAAAATGATAAGTCACAAGAGTCATGTTATGCCATTAGTTTTTGTGTGTACCATTACCAGGAACATCTGAACCAGAGAGCTTGGCACAGGGAGTTCAGGTTGTCAAATCTTCCTGTGAGATCCTGTGAGAAGTCACAAGAGGACTTATAACCTTCGAGCCTAACCATTAGTTCCAAAAGAACAACGCATCACTACATATTCCCACTATCGTAGGTTTTCCCAGCCGACGACAAGTCTGGACTTAAGATAGTATGAACCTTAAAGACTAATGGTGCAATCTTTTTTCCTCAATTTTTAACAAAGTGACCACGGTACTGCATCATTGTCGCCTAGAATTTGAAGGAATTTTCAGCCCTTCATTTCTGATTTGGTTTGGAGAGCTACGATCTATTGTTTTGCACACGAGGGCGTAAAAGACCAAGATCTACTGCTTACAGCCGATTCCAAACGTCTACGAACACTCATGGATTCGAAACCGCGAACTCCCTTTTCCAAGAGCAGCGCACTACCACCCCCTTCATTTTTAATGACACCTCCACTCACTGTATTATAAGTGCTGTCACGAGATTAGAAGTTAATCAGCAAACGGCTGGTGAGGTTTTCTAAGCCTAGGAAAAGTTTAAACGGTTCAACTTAAAAAGGGTCAGTAATAGATTTTTTTTTAGAAACTCGTCTATCATTCTTGGAAGACTTTCCAGTGGAGGATTTTATTTAGCTGCATCTCCCTCAAAGATTGTTAGCTTTTTCTGAGAATCGTTGAAATAGTTGTTTCATAGGAGGCAGCTTTGTGAGCTTTACTAAAACCCATCATGATTAATGCAATGATTCTATCTCGAGAATTTATTTTAGTTCATGGCTAAAAGCTTACGGTGTGCAGGTCGGACCAGTGCTACTAATCGGATGTCTCTGATTTTCATCAAAGTATTCTACATGTTAACAGAGTAACTTTTCTTTTCCCCTTTTCAGTCTTTCATATCTATTTTCCCAGTAGTATAAAATCTTATTTAAAGGAGTGTTAGCTGCTTAAATTCTTTTAAACCAGTCTCCAAAACTAAGTCTGAAATAAATGCTAATTTTCTGTCCACTGGCCACATTTTCCAGTTATCCTATGAAAAATGATTCACTTTTCCAATGATCAAGTTCTGACTGTTAATCACGCTGACTAAGCTGGTCGTCCCATGGGAATATCTCCACGTCATCTCTCGCTGTGGGTCGAACTTTGTCACAGAAAAGTCTTTTTTTGTATCAATCCACGATGGTCTCTGGTCTCGAAAAAACGTGTATTTTTCTTAGTCTAAAATAAAGTTAAAATTTTTAATGGACTTCGCCGTTGTTTCAGTGGCACGACTGCAAACTACGTAAGTCTTCTCATTGTCCAGTAAGACCGGGCAGTTAAAAACAATAGGGGCTAATTTCACCTTGTAAATTTCCCACTTTACACACACACACACACACACACACACATATATATATATATATATATATATATATATAAATTATTTCCTCTAGTGACAATAATTATGTAGCCCCTATTGTTTTTACTTGCCCGGGCTTCTGTGCAAGGAGAAGCCTAATCAGCTAACAGTAATATCGATGCAGTTGGGCCAATGAAAAAGAACGGCACAAGTCTAATTAAAACTTTATTTTAGAGCTGTTAAAACAGACATCTTTACGAGTCAACGACAGACAAAAAGACACAAATTTCACTCTGCTCGAATAGAGATGCACCCAAGAGCGAAGACAAAGAATTTTCCCAAGGGATAAGAAACTTACTCAGCGAATTTAAGTGTTAAGATCAGGAAAAATGCGGAGCCATTTGACCGGTGACAGCTGGAAACGTGTTGAATAGACAGAAAATTTATATTTATAGGACAGAAAGATTTGGGAAATGTATCGAAATAATTTTAAGTCGAGGACGCTCCTTTGATTAAGACATTTAGAGTCTGGGAAAAAGGTTTTAAGGAATTAGAATGGAAGAGAGGAAGTTTTTAAAGAAATATTAAAGTTAAATAACTTTGATATTATATAACATATACATACACATTAAGATATTTATGGTTATATATTTTATATATATATATATATAACACGGTTTGATATGATATCAATTCTATATTCTCAGTAATATAGATAGATATATAGATAACAAATGTGTGGTGTGTAGGCCAGTTCTAAAAAAGAAACTGTTTTAGCTCCCTGCGTGCAAAGTATAAAATAAAAAAATTTCGCTGATTCCGTATCAAATGTGTGCAAGAACGACAGTACTAGGCCGCCATCAATCAATGCACATATTTAGTAAATATTCTATTAGCCGCCTGCGTGAATGCATGTACTGTAGGCCTACAAGCCCGGACTCTGTACATGTGTGTGTGTGTGTATGTATATATATATATATATATATACACGCATATATAAATGTGTATATATGTATTTATACACACACATACAAACACCCGTATGTACATACTCATGAGCAGTAAAGAAAAACTAAAAGCTACCTCTACTATTTTACTCGGCTGGTGTGGTTTTAATGCTGATTCACTATCAATACCCACGATTCTTTCTAATATTTTTTCCGGATGTATTTTATTTATAGAACGGGTTTCACAAATTACGGACACATTCTGTGCCTGTCACAGACAGTGCAACACTGAAAACCACTTAAGGGATGGCCGTACAGTTAAGTGCATATCGCATTGATTACTGAGACTGACAAACAGAATTCTTCGGCATCACTTATCACCTTCCATCTCGCCCAATCTCCAGCAGACACTCCCTGGTGTCACCAACAAAAACAGCCGAAAAACAAACGATATTGTGGGTCAGGAAGCCAGAAAAAGAAGCCCAAGATCATTCCCATCCCTCTTTACCCCACCTCCGCGGCGCACGAGGGTAGGCCCGGACCGACGGGGATCGATATCTTACGGCTATGTTAGGGGGTGCAATGAACGCGATCAGTTCAGCAGGGTGGCTTGTTAGAAGAGGTTGGGTTAGAACAGGGTGTCGCAGACAGATTCGGATTTTCTGTCTGTATGAAGCAGTGAAAATCAAAGGGATGTTAGAGACAAAAATGAAAACTGTAAGAGTGGTGTAAAGTCCCCCCTCACACAGAAATTCTAAAAATTTTCCATATTCATTTTTTCATAACTGTATCTTATTCATATATGTATTAGTTTAAATGAGAAATACAGACAAACCTCTCTTTAACAAACTTCTATTTTGCGAACTTTTCTTTGAGAGAGCAATATGAATTACTCTCCCAAATTTAATTGAAAAAGTATTTTATGAATTTCTTCGTAAAATAACCTCGAAATAACGAAGTTAATTCTTCTCTATTTAGCGAACTAATTACTAGAATATAGTTTTTTTCTTTCTCTCCATTTCTTAAACTATTTCTGGGTAATTCAAATTTATTCTTACTTGTAATACATTTTATGCCATTTTCTTTAAACAGAATTATAAATTAATTTTATTATAATTAATTTTAACACGCTTTTGAAACTGAAAATTGTATATTTCAGTACTATATTATTTTTGTTTTCCTTGTAGATTTATTTTTAATGGATAGAATAAAATAAACTAAAAGATTATTTTATACAAAAAGTGTAATTATATTTTTAAATAATATTTACTGTAATATAATTCTAAAAATTTGTTTGCGTACATGAGGGACTTATAACTTAACGAATTTTTATTATATTGAACTTTATTTAGGGTTTGGTTTAGTTTAGCTCTACTGTCAACTTTTTTGAAACACGAGAGCTAATGAGACCTGGATCTACTGCTTAAAGCCGATTCCAACATCCATGCTACTTCGAACATCCATGCTACAGAGGAATTCGAATCTGCGAAATTTATTTAGGGATTTAACGGCTTCGATAAACAGACGCCAACTTTATGTGTTTCCCCTATCATTTTTCCCAATTACCTCCAAATTTTCATTTGTGTCGCACACTTCTTCTTGATGACTTATATCCAATTTGTAAACTTACCGAATTTTCTCTTAACCGATAATTCTTTAATTGAATATTTGAATACCAGTTAACTTGACATATTTTCAAAATATAATATATAAAATCGGAAATAGCTATTAAATGCATTTATATTTTCATTAGTGCGTCTTTATATAAAACTAAATTAATTAATGTAATTAAACGTAATTAAGTACTGAATAGTTATTAAAAGTAAACATTTCATTGACAAAATATTTAATAAATTTAACTTAAGTCATTTTATAAAATATTTGAATGCATATAATCAATAAATTTAAGTTTAAATATAAAGAATAATCTAAAAACTAAAATCCGCAGCGAAAGAGCCCCCCTAGGGGACCAGGGCCTACGGTGCCAATCTCCGTTGACGTGACCAAGGGCCCTGGGATGCGAAGCATATGTTCCGGTTAGGTGCTCAATCTTACGCGGAAATCCCAGTGTTTAGTTCCCAAACACGCTTGGTCCTCAGTTCATCTACCCACTGAAGGGATGAAAGGCTGAGTCAACCTTGCCCAGCTCGTGATCGAACTCGGACCTGTGTCGTGGGAGGTCGACGTGCTACCCCAACGTCACTGGGCTTCAAAGGATAATCTAAATATGAGATTTTTTTGGTAACTAAACATTGCATAAAACATACGCATGCTCTGAAATAAGTTAATGATA
>CM063511.1:95052384-95074884 GCA_032207245.1 Pardosa pseudoannulata | reverse complement strand
TAAAATCAATATTTTACAATTAAATTTTTATATATTTTTTGTTGATTTTTAGCATGTTCCTTGCGAACATTACGAAGTATTTTTATAAATTATTAACTCAACTTTGAAAATTTTTACGCAAATTTTTTGAAGTACAAGCAAATTTATCACATTTTTTTCTTAAAATTAACATTTTTAAATTAATTTTTTATACAATTCTTGTTGATTTTTAAAATATTCCTTGCGAACATTACAAAGTATTTTTATGAATTATTAACTCAGAATTTCGAAAATTTCTGCGTAAATATATTTAAGTACAATAATCATATTTTTCTCTTAAAATAAATTAACATTTTTAAATTAAATTTTTATACATTTTTTGTTGACTTTTAGCATGTTCCTTGCAAACATTAAGAAGTATTTTTATAAATTATTAACTCAACTTCGAAAATTTTTTCTCAAATATATTGAAGTATAAATAAATTAATCACACTTTTTTATAAAATCAATCAAATTTTTATACAATTTTTGTTGATTTTTAACATGTTCCTTACGAACATTACAAAGTATTTCTTATAAATTATTAACTCAGAATTTCGAAAATTTCTACATAAATATATTAAAGTATAACAAATTAGTTGCATTATTTTTTCTTAAAATCAATTAACATGTTTAACCCGTTAACGTGCACGCTCGAGTTAACTCGAGCGCGCGAAACTGGACCAACTGTGCACACTCGAGATAATTTGAACAGCGTTGTACTTTGCTATAATTTTTCACACTCGAATGCGATTCTGAAATGGGAATTCAAAAAGAAAGATAAAAAAAGTCGATGTGCGTGTAATATTACAATATTCTACTATTTTCTGTAATGTTATCAAAATCCAAAATTGCAATAAAAATTTTGATTATTTTTGTATTTTTGTAATTTTCTTGGCAAGAAAACGATCTAAATTGTGTTTTTTACATTAAAAGAATTGATTTTTTTGGCCGGCCTTTAAAAAAAATGCATTAGGGGGTGAAATTAAATTTTTATACCATTTTTGTTGATTTTTAACATGTTCCTTGCGAACATTACAAAGTATTTTTATAAATTATTAAATCAGAATTTCGAAAAATTCTACTTAAATATATTGAAGTACAAGCAAATTAATCACATTTTTTTCTTAAAATCAGCTAACATTTTTAAATTTAAATTTTAACACAATTTTTTTTTATTTTGAACATGTTCCTTGCGATTTCATTTTCCATAATTTCTACAAAGCGTTTAACAAATATTCTTAATAAATATTGAAATAAATCTGGGTATATATTTTAAATTTACACTTCATTTAGGCTATTAAAACTCAATTCTGTTTTGAATGAACGAATTTTTCATGAAAATTCTACGTACAGACATGAAAAAATTTCCTGTAAATTAACACTACACATACCATAACTGGTTAAATGAACGGTAATGTATATATGTAAAAAATGAGATGGGCAATGAATTAAAATAGAAATAAAAGAAATAGGTATATATTAAGTAAATAAAAATAAATAAAGAAAAGAAAAAATAAAAGAAATAGGTATGTATTAAGTGAATTAAATAAAAAAAGAAATAAAAGAAATAGGTATGTATTAAGTGAATAAAACAAATAAATAAAAAAAAGCAATAAAAGGATTGTGTATGAAGAGAATAAAATAAATAGGTATGTATTAAGTGTTGGTATTTTTAGAGTTAATTATTGAATCTATATACAAATGAATACCCAAATATATTGAAAAGACTCTTTTTAGTATTAAATATGTAAAATTAAAAGGAAAAAAATTGAAAATTAGCTCGGAAAGAATATTTTAAAAACCTATAAATTATTTCAAGTTATTGAAATTAAAGAAATAAATATTTGACATTTAAAATAAATTTCGAATGGGAATTTTGTTTTTTATTATAATTATTCTATTATGACATTTCAATTGTGTAAGTATAGTTTCATAAATATTACGTTAATAATTTCCGTAAATGCATTGCAACGTCCACAGTCCCTTTTAAACTCTATTGGTATAAAAACTTACAATCAGCTTAATCAAAAAACAAGAATAGAAAACAGAAACCAGAAAAATTTACAAACACAAACTACCAGGTTACATAACGGTAGCCCAACAGAGAATAAAATAAATAAAGAAAAGAAAAGAAATAGGTATGTATTAAGTGCATAATATAAATAAAAGAAAATAAAATAAATAGGTATGCATTAATTACTGGTATTTTTAGTGTTAATTATTGAATCTATATACAAAATAATACCCAAATATATTCAAAAGATCCTTTTTAATATTAATTATGTAAAATTTAAAAAAATTAGCTTGTAAGGAACATTTTAAAAACCAATAAATTATTTCAAGTTATTGAAAATAAAAAAAAAATAAACATCTGACATTTAAAATAAATTTTAAATGGGATTTTTATTTGCTTTTTATTATAATTCTATTATGATATTTTAATTGTGTAAATATAATTTTATAAATTTACGTTAATAATTTCCATAAATGCATTGCAACGTCCACAGTCCTCTTAAAACTCTATTGATATAAAAACTTACAATCAGCTTAATCAGTAAACAAGAATAGAAAACAGAAGCCAGAAAAATTT
This sequence comes from Pardosa pseudoannulata, assembly GCA_032207245.1. Taxonomy (NCBI): domain Eukaryota; kingdom Metazoa; phylum Arthropoda; class Arachnida; order Araneae; family Lycosidae; genus Pardosa; species Pardosa pseudoannulata. Next base: position 95,072,273 of record CM063511.1, on the reverse strand, counting down.
GCAAACAGAAATTGTCAGGTTACAAAACGATAGCCCAAGGGAGATTTAACAGTTTTACATAATTTTGCAATAAATGGTACCATTTAGAGTAAATGTGTGCTCATTTTGCCAAACACAACGATGTGAGTCGTGCAAATCTATCCTTTAATCACATTAAGGAAACCACGAGGTTTGTTCAGGGGGATATGTGGTGGACACGAATTCATTAAGGGGGAGTGTATTTTCATACGAAACAAAAAAGAATCAGCTGGAAAATGTTTGCAGAAGCCTGGGGTTCCTCTGAAAACACAAAGTGTGGTTACAATTATGCCAATTTTCCATAACCTCAAATAATAAAATGATAAAAAAAAGTAGATATTCTTGTAACCCGGATCTCTTTTCAATAATTATTAAAATCTTTATGTTTGGAAACCGAAGATTTTTCCCGTGTGAGTTACCTCTCGTAAGACAAATATATCTGCGAGGTACTTCTAGGCAGTTGCAGATATATCTTACGATATTTATTAGTTTAGATATATATTAGTTTATATTATGATTTCATTTTATACCTATAATTAATAAAAGAAAAGAAACATGGATGCAATGCTACATTTTTGCATAAACAACGTTAACGAATTTACTTTGTTTTTCACTAATTTGCATGAAAATTAAATATGGTTTTAGCATTATTGTTTGTGTGAAAGTACTTACAATTTTAAGATAAAATCTCAGTAATTCTAAAAATTATTAATTATTACTTATTCAATGGAAGCTTTATTAACATATTATATGCTGGACAAGAACTAGTACGCTGTCTGACGATTGATATTTGAGCGCGGGTCACGTACTAGTACGGGTTAGTGTAACAACATGGTTTGTTTGTGGGACAAAAATAACGGTATATACAGGAAAACGAAGCCGAATGTTCTTGTCTACTACATAGATTCTGGAAAAATTTAGACAAATAAAAACTAGTTTTTACATTATTAGTTTTATGATTGTTCTTTTCATTTTTTTATAATGTAAAAATATTTATATATAACATAATTCGAAAAAATTAAAACTATATACTACTATTTCTATTTGATTTTTCATATTTAAGATACTATTATAAATTTATCCACTAAAAAATATATTTTTTGTTTACAAAAATCTTATGGTTGTTATTTATATATTTCTATTTATATATTTGTTTATATATTTCAATATAAAATACGAAAGTTTGGTTAAAAAATTAAATAATTTTTGATTTATTGAGATTTAACTGAATAAATAAATTTACGCGCAAAACGCCCACTCCCGGTACAATTCCGCTGCGAAATGTACCCGCACACAATGTGTTAAAATGTTCCATACATATCCAGTTTATTTCCGTATAATGGGACAGTTTGTATTCATATGATAGATGTTAGGCTTTTCTGTAAAACTTTTAAACTTTTCTGTTATCGTAGGCATTTACTGGGATATACAGTTAGAATAAACAATTTAGCATAATGAGAGATAAAATAGTTATGATTCCCATACAAAATTTTTATAATAATTTTTATAATTAAGAAAGATTTTTTTGTCTGTGCAAAATAAATTAATTTCTAATATCTTTTATTATATACTCCTCACGGTAAAGTATGGATAAATTTCGAAGGTATATGACGGTTATAAATACATTTAGAAATTTCAGAAACTTATAAAATTCGAAAATTTTTCGTTTTCAAAAACCGTTTAAAGTAGTTATTAATAACTGAATTGTCTGATATAGTAATTATATTAATTATAAGTTTCTGGTTGTTAAAACACCCTCTTTTATTCTTGTCCTTAGTTATATTTCCCAATTCAGTGAGATAAAAATATTGAACTTTCATGAAAACTTCGCCTAGCTGACCGTTCATTGTAAACGATGAAAATCGCGATGTATTAAGAAATAAGAATTATAAAAACTGAGTTATTGAGAGAATAAATAAGAAAGAAGCGAAATAAGATACTAAATAAAGTAGAAAGTTTTTCTTAATAGGTATATTACTTAATAATTTTCTTTTTTTAAACTATTTTTTTTAACTATTGCCTTAGTGTAAATGTTACGCGAGAAGCTATAAAACGAGCCTATTGCAAATTATATAGCAGTGGGGGCCAAGCTACTTAATAATCCGAGCCATTTTTTAAAATTAGAAATTTTTCGCGAGCCGCAATTAAATACGTATTTAAAAGGTATGCAAAAAAAAAAGGTATTAAAAATTTTTTTTTGCAGAAATTATATTTATTAAATGTTATTTGGAAGTTCTCGTCCTTTAATTTTTCAAGGAAATTTTTGAATTGTCGATGAATTTTTGCTTTGGTGCGTATGTAATTTACAATGTGTTATACTGTTTTCATTACAATCAGGATATTTTAAATATTTTGTAACGAGATGTTCTCGGTGAATTATGCAGTGAATCCGTATGAATTGTGAAATTTGAGAATCATCTCTTAAAAGCCCAACAAGACTGATTTTTTTAACCCATTATTAACGGAGCTCCATCAGTTGTAAATTTTTAAAAATATAATAACACAAAAATGAAAAGGGAACTCGGGTACATTTATCGAGAGCCACAAATAATCCTTCAAAGAGCCGCATGTGGCTCGCGAGCCGCAAGTTGGCCATACCTGTTACATAGTAAACATTCCAAGTAACTAGTGTCCACCAGGCATTTCATATTTTTTAATAAATCAATTACATACATTTTATTGAGTCAATTTATGAATATATGAAAATGATTTTATGGTCAACACTTTGTCCACTACTCTTCAAAATAGCCACTAATAAAACAAATTTGTTGAAAAATGACTCCATTTGAAAGAAAGGAAGACAAATTTCTATGAAGAGTAACTAGTACTCACTAATACTTACAGAATATAATAAATTGATAAAAATGTAATTAAACTTCCTAGCGTAAATTGAACCTACAAAAACACATTTAAAGTCATCGTCTAGTGCACCAATCAAAATCAGGAGCTTTTAAAAAATGCCACTAATAAAAAGGAAGCAATAAAACAAAATTGCTGAAAAATCACTCTAATATGGAGATAAGGAAGACAAATTTCTATTAATATAACGATCCATTCCAGGCGCTCCTTATAAAACCTGATGTAAGATTTATGCTTGCCTTATCATTTTCCAATACCATGGAAAGAAAGCCATAAAAAACGAGCGTGCATAGAAATTAGCTTTTCGCAATCACTCGCACGCTCTGTTACTACATATACGGCGAGAATCAGAAGACATCCCGTTAATGGCTGAACCGAAGCTTATACGCCATCAAACATCGAGGTATATTAAGCGATCCCCTCCCTCCGAGATGAAAGAGGATATAAAGAAATAGAAATTATTAATATCGAAAATAGCATGAAAGTTATGTTTATCTTTCGGAGTTCACCCATTAATGGCGGAGTTATTTCTGTTGAATATCTATTGATAAATATCTGAAATCTAATTAATTATGGAGTGCATAAAGGAAAACAACAAATATGGAATAACTCAGATTTAATATTGCAGTCTCTCCTCATAATGGAACAGTTGCCCTTTTAAATATCATTGGACGTCATTTATATGTAATCTATATGTACAAAAAGTATATTTTAATCCCTTTTTTAACACGGTGAATGCCACGGCAATATTCAGAAATCTGGCTTCAAATGACAGTTTGATTTAATCCCATTATATTATTGAAAATTCTAATTTGTGGACAGCAATTCAACAAAGTCCTGAATTATTTATTTTCCAAGACCATTGATTTTTTTTTCTTTTCCCAAACACTATCTATTGCTATTAGCACTGATATACTACGAGTTTATTCATAGCTGCGCAAAAATGGCAAGTAAACACAGTACGAGATAACTAATAGTAGGCGTCCTAGAAAAGAACGCAATCTATGAGTTATCTCGTAGTTGGCAGTCAACGTGTTAACAAGAAAAGCAATAAAAATGCATTAAAAAGTAAAAACTTTCTTTGAGTTTTTCGTTATGCCGCTTGCAAATAGATGGCGATACCAGTTTAAAATATCTGCAATTGGGATTCCAAGTACGCTGAACAGATTTTGTTTTCACCCAAAGTGATATTTTTTTAGAAATTTTTAGCTTAATGATTGAATATTGTATTGTCACCAGAAATGAACATATGTGCAAAATTTCAGATCTCTAGTTAGTCAGGAAGATAGTTAAAAATCGGTTTAAAAATATCAACTGACACACAAATGGAATTAAATCAAAGGGATTTAAAAAGAAAAATTTCATAAGATTCATTTGCTATGAAATGGATTACAAAGTATTACAAAGTGAAGCTTTATAATAGACAAAAAATTCTAGGAAATGATGCACGCACTAAATAAAATATTATTTTCAGATAATTATGACTTCAAAAATTGACAAATTTATCGCCTGCGCATAGATGGGGAACACAGTGATTAAAATATAGGCATAAAACATTAGGAAATGGGAGAGAGGCTGGAATTTGAAAGTTCTAAAACAGACAGAACCTATAGACGCCTTTCAGTAATCAGAAGTAACCCAAAAGTTAAAAACTATAAATTAGAAAAGCTACAATATTCAAAATATGGGGGAGAGGGGATTAGTAAAAAAATACTCAAAATATGTTTATGCACATACAGAAATATAATTCCAAAAATATTTTCTAACTCAAGAGGTCCAAAATTTGAAGATCAAAATCTGGAGGTCAAATTCTTGGACTATAACAATACTCTTCCCTATACAACAAATACCAGAAAGAGTTTTTAGTAAAAAAAATACACGAATTATGTTCACGCACATAGAGAAATAATTCCAAAAATGATATTTTTTAATTCAGGAGGTGAAAAACGTGAAGATTAAAATCTCGAGGTAAAATTTATGGATTATAACAATACTCTTCCCTATACAACAAATACGAGAAAGAAAAGTGTGGGGATTACACCAACGAGGAAATATGGCCCGTTACCACACAAACCACAATTTTTAAAAAAGCCTTGACAGAAAATTTTCTAAAATACTTTACCAATAATTCAATCTCTAAATCACACGTATGATATTAGGTTTTTATTGCGACTTCCTCTAGGTAAATAAACATAACGCCTTAAGAAACCTGGATCACTTTTTCAAGTCCAACATAACAAACTCACATGATGAAAAATGAGTAAAATTCCGTGCGTATGCAAATAGAAAATACACAGGTCACGCGAAGAATGCGATATTCGGGAATTTTGAATCATTTCCATGCAGTAGAAGCTATAATTAGATAACAATTACGAGTTAATAATATTTTGGGAAAAAAGGAATTTCCAAGAATAAATTTAGTTCCAATGCGGAGAGAAACGTGTAAGAGTAACACTGAATTTGATTTTTCCATTAACGGAAGAAAAAAAAAAAAAAAGAGTTACAACCATTCATTGCGTGGGGAGTAATTGCTGATTACAAGTGAAACTCGAAACGAATATTTTAGATGCATACAAAATAGATGTGAATGATAAGAAATAAATAAAAAAGGAGTGCACACCAGAAACAAAATTTTGGAAAATAAAAAAGGTCGAAAATCAAAAGGGTTGGGTTTTTATACAGTACGGTCTTTTACCGTCAGGGCACAAGGGGCACTTGCACAATGTCCGCAAATTTCATGGATCCAGTTTTGCATCAATTCTCTCTTGTTTTTACGCCTGTGTGTCTGTATTTTAATTTCTCCTGACAGAAAGGTTAGTTATTATCCAGTACACTAATTCGAAAAGGAATACATTTTTAAGAATTTAAGAGAAAATAAAATCAACCCTTACATGCAAAACGAAAAATATTTAAAGACTTCGAAAAATGTACTAAACAGCTAAAGCTGAAAGAGTTTAAGAACGATTTCTAAGTGGAATACAAACGTCCCATGCTTAAAAAAAAATTTTTTAGTATTTTTTCATGCATATAATGCATAAGAAATTCCACGAGTCATTATATATATATATATATATATATATATATATATATATATATATGTGTGTGTGTGTGTGTGTGTGTGTGTCTGTGTGTGTGTGATACTAAAATCTCTTATTTACATATTTTAATATTAATTTAATAATTTCTGTTCATAAATTAAGCTGGGGTTTGTGCGGTAATTTTGATTTTTCTCTCCAGACACACTATAGACTTAATTCAGCCTCTGTCTGTACTTCTTTAGCTAATAGTAAAAACTATTTTGACATGGGTTATTTTTTTATCACGTGATCAAATGTGCTTAGGGATTATTCGTAGTCTTTTTACCTGAGAAATCCCTATTTGATAAGTGTGTGTGCATGATGCTGTGAAAGTTCTTACCTGTTGTATGGATTTCATGTATCTCACCAGAAATAAAATGTGTTGTGTTTTTGGATGAATCTCGCCCATATTTCATATTATATATATATATATGTATATATATATATATGTAATCCATTTTTTATAACACTCCTTCACAAGGAGAAAGCTCAACAGCTATAAGTAATGAGAATGCAATCGGGCTTCATATTTAAGAGAACTCAGAAGTCTAATTTTAAAACTTTATTTCAGAGCGGCAACACCACACATCTATCCTTCTCGATCAATCAAAAGCCACAGAGTTCACTTTGCTCTGACACAAGTACACCCAAGAGCGCTGACAACAAGAATTTTCCCACAACAAAAAACAACTTAATAAGCGAATTAAATGCAATATCAGCAAAACGAGTAACCATCCAACAGCTGGGAAACTGCTGTATCGACAGAAAGTTTACAGTTTTATGACAGAAAGGAATGTTAAGTGGAAAATACTCCGTTGATTAAACCATTTAGAGGCTGGTAAAGATATTTAAATGAATTAAAATGGGAGAGAGGAGGTTTTTGAAGAAATATTAAAGTTAAATAATTTTGATATATATATATATATATATATATATATATATATATATATATATATATATATATATATATATATATATATATATATATATATATATAATTCTTTGTACGCATGTGTGTGTTGAGAGGGGGGGGGTTGCTACACATTCAGAAATGGATGGACTGATATTGATGAGATTTCGTATGATCGTATGGTAAATCCAGTGAATGTTTTAGACAGATCTAATGTTTCAAAAGTAAAAGCCATAATATTTTTTCTTTTTTTTGCCTGAATTGGGTTTGGCAAGTACATTTTGGCGAGTTAATTGAGTACTAAAATAATTTATATGTTTTAAATACCTTTATACATTAAATAATGTTTGAATTGTACTTTAAGATAATATTAAGTTTTAGTGCCTTTAGACAAGATTTGATGTATTTATTTATTTTGAATATTTTTATTTATAATATTTCTTGAAAAAAAAAAAAACTCTTCAATTTCACCATTTGTTTAAAATGAAAATTTATTTCATCGTTGTGGTACAGAGAGCTCATTTGGGAAATAAAAAATATTTTATATATGTCACGTGCTTAGGACCATCCTCATCCATGTCGAGATCTAGTTTCAGATGCGATTATTTACAATACAAATCTAGCACACACCTGATTCTTTTTGATCGAGATAGGTGAGACTGTACTTTGATATTTTTATAAAGAACGTTGATTCTGTTTAAATAATCAAGCAATAAACTTTACTTTTCCTTGAAGTCTAAGGAAAAATCGCTAAATAGAATGATTTTTAAGTTTATGAAAATATAATCTAAAAAATGCGTTATTAGTTTTATGAAATTAAGAGGATTTATTCTCGAAATTCTTTATACTGGTATGTGTAAAGTATTCTAAAATTTAATTTTAGACTTTAAAACAATGTTTTATTTAGAAACCTCAGATTGAAAGTTGCTCACGAAGCAGTTAGTTATATCACAAAACCAAGGACATATTTTGAATTTTTGCCTTTAAAAATTAAACTAGATACCTTTAAAAATTAGCCAATTTTCTATAATGTTATTTTTATTAAAAATAAAAAGAATTCGAAGAAGGTGTAAATAGTTGATCGTAAAAGTACTGTTAATCACATGAAATGACGTTAACAGCAAAAATTTTAATCTGGCAAGCGCTAACTACTCTTAAAAGTGTTTATTTCCATCAATAAACTAGACCATGGCAACGCGTCTTTTAATGCATATTGACATTCATTACCCATACAAAAAGCAAAAGGCCATAAACGGAGGCGCTAGAAAATTTGTTTTCCTAATAAAACGTTCCAACATACTGATTACAGAGTTCGTTGTCTTACCACTCAGAATACTAATGATAGGGTAGCGTACAGCGTTCGCGTGGCAGTGCCTACACAGATATTAAGACTTTTCTTTGGGTTAGGGTGGGATGTAAAATCTGATAAGAAACGTTTAATGATTTCGTGGGAAGAAGAGATAATATTTAATTAAAGATGGTACGAAGAGTAAAGTTGTTCTTACCCTATGAAATCATGTGTTGTTACGCTAGCGGAATTAAGGCGAGAGTGAAGTTTCAGCTAGGCTAAATTTGGCTGAAAAACAGATATTTCTATCTTATTCTATTGTGAAATGCAGTCGACTCTGAATAAAACGACGTCTTCTAGCTCAAAGTTTTTTCGAAGTCCCAAATTTACTTCAGTTTATTTCAATAGATTTTTTTTTTCTATCTAGAAGTTCATTTATTCTAATGCTTCAAGGAGCGACCTCATATAGTGTTTATTTTTTTTAAATTTTTTATAAAGAATGAGTAGATGAAACGAGTTCTGACGAGTTATTTCGATTTGTATTTTGAAAGATATACGAATCTTTTTTTGAGTTTATTGAAATAGCATTTTCTTAGAAACCATTTCTAATTTTTTGGTAAAATGCAGATTTTTTTTTAAACTTCTTGCGACTAATTCTTTAAAAGAGGTCGATCAACCTTTAACGACGATTCTGCGATGCAACAAAATATTTCCAAGAAGAATCGGTAAAATTTTCTTATTTCGTAGATGTAGATACAAATAATCCACAAATAATCATTCAAAGAGCCGCAGGTTGGCCATGCCTGTTATAGCCAGTGCAAGTTTGGTAAAAATTTTCATCCATAATAATATTAATCGTTCGTATTGTACCACTTCTATTATCATCTTCATTAACCAATTTATAAGTTTTTCAGAATGAATGTAAAAGTATTTTACTTTGTTATATTTTACAGCATATTTCAGCTATAATGGTTAAATATTTCAGAATAAAATTCACCTCAAAATCACGGACTTTCATTACTTCGAATATTTTTCTCGGTCTCCGAGACTTCGAGAGTAAACTGTATAGATAACAATGAAAAACAAAAGCTTATAAATTACTTATTCTGTAATGAATGGAATTATTACAATATACAATTATTACTAGTAATGACGTTAAACCTTTTTAGAAACAATTTTTTTAATATTTAAAACTTTCTTGATAAAATCTCACAGAAATTTATCAGTTATTAGCTGCACATAAAGTACAAACTAATATGTTTCGACCCTTAAATATTGTCAGTTTTATACTCAAAAGAAATATTAGAAATTTTGTGCAGGAAAACTGAATATTTTTAACTTAAATATTTTCCTTTTCATACATTTTGCGAAGCGTTACAGTAGCAAATAAATTTTATTCTAAGATCCGAAAAATCCCATATACTATGGTCTAACAACATATTAAAGGAAAGGAGGATTTCTAATATAGATAATTTAAAAATTAATAACTATTTAAGTAATTAATATTGTAATTTGTACACTTAATTTTTTTATAATAAACTGTTTAACCCCTTAACGTACACGCTCGAGTTAACTCGGCGCGTTAAAATGGCCAAACTGTGCACACTCGAGATAATTCGAGCAGCATTGTACTTTTGTAGATGTTGCGCTGTGTGTTGTGCTAAACGAGATAGCAGAGGAAAAAGGAAAAGAAAAGAAAGTCGTTACATGTAAAATAGTTACGATGTTGGGCTATGTGCTGCGCCTTGTTTCTAAATATATCGCTCAAAAGAAAATTTTGATTAATTCTATAAACACTAGTATTATTATTATTTATGTTTTAAAAGTATAAATAAGTATTTTTACTGATAATAATGTTTATTCTGAAATGGGAATTCGAAAATAAAGATACAAGAAAAAGCCGATGTGCGTGTAATATTAAAATATTCGACTATTTTCTTCAATGTTATCAAAATCTAAAATTGCAATAAAAATTTATTATTTTTCTATTTTTCTAATATTTTTGACAAGACAACGTTCTAAATTGTGTTATTGCATTAAATTGCATTAAAAATAATTGATTATTTTTTGACCGGCATTTAAAAAAAAAAAAAACTGCATTAAGGGGTTAACAATATATATTAAAATTTTAAGAAAATTAGTTATAAAGAATAGAACTTATAAAAATTCACTTTACCTTAACATATGATATCACTGATTTTTATGAAGAATAATAGCTGAGTATATCCACATATTAATAATAATAAAAAAATCAAGCATATTCACTCTATCCTGAAATATGTCACGAGAGACAATCATAAAAATGTCTTTAAATCGTGTAGATTTTATATGCCAGTAAATAATGTGACGAAATATTATGAACATTTGAACGATAGAGAGAGCTGTCATTAAAGTTCCGCTGTTGGCAGCGAGTCAAATATTGCAAGCTTTTAGTGTTTATAGAAACATCCCTAATGCATTCCCATGCCTCAATAAGACTATCATTAGATATACACGTCTTGTCTCGGATAACTATATTTTTACTACACAACCATCGGAAGCTATAAAAGAACAGTCTTTAAAACAAGTGTATAGATGTTGGACACCTATGTTTGGACTAAGTCATAAGTAGGTGACCTTACTATGACTGTACTATGTGACCTGATATGATCAAATTAAAATAAATTTCCATTAAAATACTAGAAATCTTACAATAACAACTGCATTTAGTAAATTAAAATATTAAACCAACAAACAAAATATTAAAAATGAAGTATTGGATTTTCGCATGCAACTACACTCGTTGTGACTAAAAATTTAATTAGTATTTTATTATTATTATCACTGTTATATTCTTTAAACAGCCTTAAGAAAACAGGCAATTTCGGTTAGGACTAAGACAACACTATCTTTTCTATTAATTTTTTTCGCGAATTCGATGCAAAAAAAAAGTCACTTTTTTTATTGCCCTTTTTTATTTTACATTTGTAAGCTGGAAAATGCTATTAAAAGTAATAGTTTCTAATTATGTTAAGCATGTATAACAACTTTTTTTTACAGGAAATAAAATAATGTTTTCCCTGGAAGTTGTATTTTCTCTCTCATGTACGCTAGCAGGAAAGTTACATTTACAGTTGTGAATATAAAAATTAGAAATAATTTCGATTATAATTACTACACAATTATTTTAGAATAAAAATAATACAAGTGGTGCATTTACTTAACCTGTTTTTTCAAAGATTAAATTTAGTGCGATAAATTTTGAAAGAGGGCAAGAGGCATAGTCCAACGTCACAGTTCGGAGAAAAATACATAGTCTCTTTTCTAACACTTTTGTCGCTGTCATTTTTCTTCAGTGCACACACAGCACTGGTTTGCAAGCCTTGGTTTTTTTTAGGTGAAATTACCTCTAAAAAGTCTCTCTAAAAGGTCAGTCTCCCAAAATATCAAGCAAAAAGCTCGAAAAAAAAACTCGCGGAGTAGTGCAAAACCTATCAGAAAGTTCCCGCTTTTAAACTAAACAGAATACCCTTCGAACGTCTTGTAGACATCTATAGGACTAATTTCACATAAAAAATACAAAAGATACGTCCAAAGCAGTGACAAGGACAAATAAATTGGATTACCCGTACGCCGTACGGGCAAATCATTAAAGACACAATAACCGTACCCGTATGGTGTACGTGCAAAACAAGCAAAGGTTTAATGAATTTAACATAGCAATAGCTGTATTAAAACTCAAGTTACCTAGTTGTTACACATTTCAGAAAGAACAACATATTGCTTTTAAAAGGTATAATAAGGTAAATATAGAAATCATTGGAATGATTTTTCGAACTAGTAGTGATCATTGTAGCAAATTATAAGCAAAAACAAGCTATGAATCAAAAGATTACAACTATGCCATAAAAGATACATAACCAGTGAAGAATTCCTCCTACATATTTTTGAAATCTTATTGAAAAATAAAGAAACTAAATAAACTTACCACTAATAATAAGCACTATATCCAACTTTTAGTTTTAGTACCTGCATTATAATCCAGGCAATAAACAAACCTAGGAACATAGGCAGAAAGCATCCTTTGTGAAGTAAAACGTTTGAGAAATACCTGATGAAATGAAAAGGATACGTAAATGTGATCTTTCCGGTACCGGGTCTTGAGATTTGTATTAATGCCCTGCTCATCTATGTCACTGATCACAGTCATGTCCGGCACCCCATCTTCGGGCAGACAGCCACCTAAGGAGAAAGACAAATTGTAATTAAATAAAGGAAAATGTCAATCATAAATTTCAATCAGTATTCAAAGCATTTAAAAAACTTGGTAAAAATATTGCCGATGTGGTGTTATACTAATTACTAAACTTATTATTATACAATCATTCAAACTCAGTATATAAGTATTAAATAATTAAACTGCACTAAGATCTGTATGTATACCAGTGATTTCAAACTGTGTTTGTTCTATTATACATCTCTTCAGGTTTCATGAGTCAAAATAAAAATCAAATAAAATAATAATAATAATAATAATAATAATAATAATAATAATAATAATAATATATAAATATATGTAATATATCAAAATTATTTTACTTAATATTACCTTAAAAACCACATCTCTGCCATTCTAATTCCTTAAAATGTTTTCCCAACCTCTAAATGTCTTAATCAAAGGAGAGTCCTCGCCTTAAAATTCTTTCGATACATTTCCCAAAGCTTTCTGTCCTATAGATGTAAATTTTCGGTCTATTCAACACGTTTTCCAGCTGTCACCGGCAAATGGCTTCGCGTTTTTTCCTTATCTTAACACTTAAATGCGCTGAGTAAGTGAAAAATTCTGTCTGTCTTCGCTCTTGGGTGCACCCCTGTTCGAGCAGAGTGATTGTGTTTTTCCTTTGTCTATCTTTGAGTAGTAAAGATGTCTGTTTTAGCAGCTCTGAAATAAAGTTTTAATTAAACTTGTGCCTTTCTCTTCCATGTTGGCCGACTGCATTTTTATTACTGCTACCTAATTAGGCTTCTCCTTGTCCAGTACCTCGGGCAAGTAAAAAATAATAAGGGCTATATAATTATTGTGAGGAAATAAATTATTACATATAAAAATCATCGACATAGCTTACTAATAATCACTAGTATTAATGTTCATGATTAGTAATTGTCTAGGATTTAATGGAATTATAAATATTACTCATAAGCCTTATAGATTTGAAATATGTGGAAAAAATGTTTTATCACAGTGCATAACGCGTTGGACAGAAGACGTTTTAATATTGACAGTAACCATTTGGTGGTATCAAAAGATCACCAAATTTTGAACAGATTAAAAAAAAAGTGCTTTGATTAGTGTAAAATACACACAAACAGACACACTATTTTATACATAGAGATTAAACTAAGTTGTGAATGTTTGTGGAAGAAAAACCGCAAGCACACTCGAGCCACAAAATATAATACAAGAGGAGGTGACAACTGGAGCACGAGTTAATTCTATTAACCCTTTAATGCACAGTTTTTTTTAAAAAGGCTAGCCACAAAAAAATCAATTTTTTTAAATGTAAAAAACACAATTTAGAACGTTGTCTTGCCAAGAAAATTACAAAAAAAAAAAAATCAAAATTTTTATTGAAATTTTGGATTTTGACAACATTGCAGAAAATTGTCGAATATTGTAACATTACACGCACATCGACTTTTTTTCTTAGCTTTCTTTTTGAATTCCCATTTCAGAATAAATATTATTATCAGTAAAAAGTATCTAGAATTATCTCGAGTGTGCACAGTTTGGTCAGTTTAACGCGCTCGAGTTAACTCGAGCGTTCACTTGAGGCATTAATGGTTAAATCATTTATTTTGTTAGAAGTCTTTTATAAAAAACTCAGCACTTTTCTTGGATTGTCTTTACAAAGTTCTTATAGCACATTGATCTAGATTAAACATTATTATAAGATGTATTTTTCTAAGGGTGGGATGGGGTTCCGAAAAACACCTCTAAGGGTTCTAAGGGCCTCTAAGGACTACGCGACTTGACAAATTTTGAAGACATCTACCATACAGCAATAATTAGAGACCCATAGAGCAAGTCGCGAAATTTTGCAATCTGCCTACATTAACGAATTAATAGAATTACTATTTTTCATAAGATTAGACATATACATATTTCGAACAAAGCATTGCTGATTTCGAACGCCAACGAGCAACCGTGAAGAACGAGTAGAGACGAGAAAAATTGGCGAGTAGTAAATTTTGAGGTTCTTTGCCAGTGAGTATTGACTCTTCATTAGGGATGCATCATGTAAGTGGGTCAACTATGTACACTAAAAGGGAGTTCACAATTTAAAACTCACTCTAAATGGGAGTGTTCTATCAATGAGGATTATACTCCCCCTCCTCTTAATGCCAATCACCCACCAGTCGAGAGGAGCCGCACTTCGCATATAATGAGCAAATCGCTGATCCCCATCTTTAGTATCATGTATCGAGCCGCAAATATTTCAAAGCTGAATATGCATAATCATCAAGGCCATTTGAAAAGTTATAACATAAGAACATGTACTAAAAACTCATTCTGTGTTTAGTACAAGAATATATATACATCTATCTAAAAATCGATTGGAAAAATTGTTATTCTTAACACACTGTGTGCGGGTATATTTCGCAGTGGAATTGTACTGGGAGCGGCCGTTTTGCGTGTAAATTTAGTTATTCAGTTAAATCTCAATAGATCGAAAATTATTTCATTTTTTAACCAACTTTTAGTATTTTATATTGAAATATATAAACAAATATATAAATAGACAAATAAACAAATATATATATAAAAATACAAATATATATAATATATAAATATACATGTATATAATATTTTCGCAAGGATAAATAAAAAGTTAATTTTAAATCTAAATGATTTTTTTTTTTTAATCAGCCTTCCCGTTCTGTGGTTTCGCATCGACTGATGTAAAAACTAGTTTTTATTTGTCTAAATATTTCCAGAATTTATGTAGTAGACAAGAACATTCGGCTTCGTTTTCCTCTATATACCGTTATTTTTGTACCTACAAACAAACCATGTTGTTACATTAACCCGTACTAGTACGCGACCCGCGCTTAAGTATCAATCGTCAGAAAACGTAGTAGTACGTGTCCTCGCTCAGGTATCAATCTTCAGAAAACGTACTAATAAGTGTGTCTCACACAATGTGATATTAACGCTGCAGGTGAAAACAAGTCGAATTCACCATTTGCTCAATACTTTAAGTCTAGACTTACCCACAGTACCGTGCAAATTAATTTAAATGCAAACTATCAAAATTTGTGTCATGTAAATGCATTCCCATCTTTTAAAAGGTAATGCGTGTAATCAAGAGCACTGGCAAGTCCCTAAATTCCTTAAACTACATCAGTTTGCTACATCAGACTGTCAAACTGTTCAATATTGTTCGTGAAATTTTTATGTAATTTTTCAGCATGCTTTCAATATACTTAACTGTCATTTCATCGTAAGATAATTTAATATTTTTTAATATAATCTAAATTGTTGTACTTTAGGGTTTCCAAGTATTGCAGATCGAAATACGATGGGTCGTTATTGCGGGTAGTCGTTAAGCTGATACATCGTAAAGTGAGGAGTACCTGTACGGTATAGTGTATTCCTCAAGGGCACACTAAACCCAACTTGTGAAATAAAGACATTGAACACCAAAAACGTTAAAAATTTATTCCCTGACAAATGAACGCTCCTCAATAATTTCAAGTTTAATAGGCCGAAATAGAATTTTTAGTTTTGTGACAATACTCAGCGGATTCTCCAAAGTGTAATAAATCATTTCTGTTATATTTTGAAAATTTGGACTTTCTCGTTCACGATGCGAGAGAAATTAAATGAAAATGAAATGATAAGAATCCCTGTAAGCTTTAAGACGACAGAAAAATCAATCGAAAAAGTTTAGCGTACAATTAAAAATATTTCTTATGGCGAAAGATATGTTATATAGTTTATTTTTCACCCTACAATGAAGAGGGATGCATATATGAATCAATTTACATTTACTCCTGTATTATATCTACGAAAAAGGAATTTATTGCATTCATGTCGTATAGGTATGAATCAATATTTTTATCACACCTTTGAGAACAAACTTTATTAGGGTGTTGTACATGTTAATCGTTTTACTATATTTACATTATACATTCAGCTTGTATTTTTAACGCTTGACCCAAGGAAGTTTTTCCGTAGTTAAACGAAGAATTTAGTTATATTTTTTATACATTTATCAAGAGCATTATTTATAATTGCAATTGAATATATATATAATATAATAATATTTATTTATATATATGAAAAAATATATATATATATGATATATTTAGTATTTGTATATGTAAAATGTGTATATAATATGTATTATATATATATTTATATATTGTATTTATATATATATATATATTTGTATATATAAATGTATATATATTGTATATATTTATATATTTGTATATTTGTATATATGTATATATGTATATATGTATATATGTATGTATATATTTGTATATATATATGTATATATATATATTTGTATATATTGTAATATTTAAATGTATATATTTATTTTTATAATTTTATGTATATATATTTTTTTTATATGTATATACTATTTATTATATATATATTATATATATTTATGTATTTTAGATATATATTTATATATATTTTTTTATATGTATATTTTTTATATATGTATATTTATTATATTATATCTATATATTTGTATATATATATATATTTATATATATGTTTTTATATTATATATATTTATTTTATATGTATATATATGTTTTTATATGTTTTTATATTATAATATATATATGTATATATATATATGTATAATATATTATGTTATTATAATTATATATGTATATATATTTTTTTATTATATGTATATATTTTTATATATATATGTATATATTTATGTATATATATATGTTTTTATATATATATGTATATATATCTTTTTTATGTATATTTTTATATATATATATATATTATATTTTATATATATATGTTTATATTTATATATGTATATATATATATGTATTATATATTTTTATATATATATGTTTTAATTTTATATATTTATGTATATATATGTTATATTTATTATATATATATGTTATATTATATGTATATATATATATATTGTTGTATATATATATATATATGTATTTTTTATATTATATATGTATATGTTTTTATTTTTTATATTTATATGTTTTTTATATTATTTATTATATTATATATGTTTATATATATGTATATATTATGTATATATATTTATATGTATATATATATGTATTTTATATATTTGTATATGTTATTTTATATATATGTATATATATATATATATATATGTATATATTATATGTTATATATATATATGTATTTTATATGTATATATGTATATATATGTATATGTATTATATATATATATGTATATATATGTATATATATGTATATATATTATATATATATGTATGTATATATATTATGTATTTATATATATGTATATATATATATGTATTATATATATGTATATATATATGTATATATATATATGTATATATATATGTATATATATGTATATATTTATATGTATATATTATGTAATATATATGTATGTATATATATATATGTATATGTATATATATATATGTATATATATATATGTATATATATATATATATATTTTTATTATTTATATATTATAATTATATATATATATATATATATATATAATTACTCTGTTTCGGCAGTAATTTTTATTAATTAATCTTAGTCAATTAAAAAATCAAAATAATTTTTTTAATGTGTTTTAAAACATTGCCTGGGATCAAATATGAAAAAAATATAGGTGTGAAAGAAAAACAATAGTGCAGTTCAGAGTTAAACAATCACTATAAACCAATCACTGATGATTAGCTTTATTTCCTTTACAAGTTTCATTGTTTTAGTAAAATTTATACGTAGAAGTATCAAAGTTTTTAATTATTAATAAGAAATAACCTACATATGTGACAAAAGTTTATTCTGCATGTTGATTATTATGTGCATAATGTAGTAAATTGTAGCAATTAATGTTGATTTGTTAGGTTTCAGAAAACTGCAGACAGAAGTAACCTGCAGTATGGTATAAGATAAAGGCTAACAGTATGTTTATACAACGATGTCATAAATATCGTGTTTGAATTGTTAAAGTTTAATGCGATTTTTGTCATAATGTCAATGATTTGAAACAACCTAACCTAATTGTAGCCTAATGCAATTCCTTCAGGAAATTTTAACATTATGCTTTGTAATTCATTTGGCTTTGCATTTTTAAATTATAATTTTGTACCAATTTTTCAGGCAGGCAAAATGTAATTCCTACTGGAAAACAAACACACTGATTCTCCACCACTATCTCAAGATTGCAGAGGAAAGAAAGAAAGCACAAACTTGAATGTCAATAAAGTAGTGAGAATTTTATGCAATGCATTAAGGACATTAGGGAAAAAATTGAAGAAGTTGAAAAATATTCGCCCACACGTTTCACACCTAATTTGCTCATGGTGCTTCCTTAAAAGAATGATTGCGTCAATCTGTTCAAAAACAGGGAAAATTGCCAGAAAATTTCTTAGATTAAAGTGTCAAGGCAAACATGAAAAGAGAGGAATAAAAGTAAAGCAATAATGTTCATTAAAATCGAAAATGTGAGAATTATTTATCTGTCTTTATAGATTTAATTACAAATACATATGCAATGGAAACTCACTTATACGAAGACCAGGGTAAGGGATAATTCTTCGTATACGTGAATAGTCGTCGTTTTTGCTAATGAATACCCTACTGTGCTGTTTTTAGGCTTTTTAATGAATAAACTCAGTTTAAAAGTAAAAATGATATTTCTATTAATATCTGTAAACTGTGACATGAAAACTAATCTTATATTTTGTCTACATTAAATGTAAAATATCACATATAACGTAGTTTTAAAATTACTAATGTCAGCTTGAACCTAAAATATGTTATTTTATTTTCAAAACGGTCGACGTGTATAGCATTTACGCGCTGATTTTCAAGGGGTTAAAAAGACGATTCCGAACGGCTACGACCATTCATGTCACAGTGGAATTCGAACTCCGGTACAGAAGGTCAGAGCTTAATCATTCAGCCATCGTTCGGCGGAAGGCCTTTAAAAATATGGCATTCAAGAAGAATTTTTTTTAAAGAAAGAGAAAAATGAATTAGATAAAACTTAGCAATAAACACTAAACATACCAAAACTTAATAATACCTGTTTCTACCATAGCCGATCAAATGACCGGACTTTGTTTCCTGACTGATTGTATGAAATATGGATACTGGGTAGAGAATAAACAAATAAACTTTATTATAACTAATTAAACTAAATATTATAGCTAGACAATTTGTGTAGTCTGTCTTTATGTATTACAAACAATAAGAATTTTTAATTCCTTACCTATCGCATTTTTCACATATACATTACCGGCCATTTGACCGGTTATGATATGTTTAGTAGTAAGTGACAAGAAAAATTTCAAATATTTTAAAAATGACGATAGAGCTATAGTTCTACTAGATTAGAATTATCTCCGTAAGAAATAGATGTTTATAAATTAATGAATAAATGAATTAGATAAAACTTAGCGATCAACACTAAACATACCAACACTTAATACATGCGGAATTCTACCATAGCCG
>CM063511.1:95001937-95039437 GCA_032207245.1 Pardosa pseudoannulata | reverse complement strand
CAACAAAGCAACTTTTACCGATGAAACGGCGGATTCATTGAAGTTTCTCCGGTAATAAGTAGTAGCGAAGTGACACTCAAAAAATATCTCATGCATCTATCGTTTCTGTTGACGGCAGCCAACAATTTTACTTTTCTCCTCGAAGCCTTTTTTCCCCTCCTTTACAGAGGAGAACGAAGCTGGATTTTTATCTCTAATAAACGTATCGAGGTAGCAGAGAAGAGAGAGACGTCATCTTTCGTGTTACGGAATACAAACTTAGAAGAAAAAAGTTACATTTTACTTCTGCCACACACATTTGCTCATTGGAAAAATATTTGAATTGCACTGAAGAAAGGTACTATTGTAATAAGTTTTCTCCTAACGAATACATTTTTAAAAATTAACCACTTTTAATTTAACGAAACGCTGCACAAAAACATAAAAACATTTTTATTGCATAATCGTATTATTTTCGCTATTTTGAATAGGGAAATAAATGCTACTTATATATTAGCTAAATATATATTAGCTAAAATATTATGTACTTTAGCTAATACAAACAAGTTTAACCGTTTGAGTGCTGAAGATTTTTCTTATATACAGTCAGTACCGATTATATGGTCACCCGCTTATAAGGTCACCCCGCTTATATGGTCAGTTTTCTAAAGTCCCGTCTAATGTAATAGGAAACATGTTAAAGTACACAGCTTATACAGTCATTTTCTTTTCTTTTTACCAGTTATATGGTCAGTTTTATGTTTTCAACGAGTTTCCATTTTTTTTTCAAGAAGTCAGTGGAAAATCGGAGAGGAGCTGAATTCAAGCCTTTATTTATCTCCCTTTCCCCTTTTCTTGTTTGTGTAGACTCATCATCGGAGTTTCACACCTTTCTCAGTTCTCTTACCCCCTGACAAGAGGTGGACATCTGTTATCTCTCCCTGCTTAAGTTGATTTGGTTTGGTTTGGTTTTGGAGTGCTACGGTCTACTTTTTGCAACACGAGGGCTAATGAGACCGGGACCTACTGCTTAAAGCCGATTCCGAACGGCTACGAACATCCATGCCATAGTGGGATTCGAACCCACGAAACTCCGGTACCGAAGGCCAGCACCCTAAATATTCGGCCATTGTTCGGCCCCTGCTTAAGTTGAAATTGAGACGAAACAAGTAAAGGAAAATTTTGTTGCGTTTGGATCATACGTCACAAATAAGAACATTCATTTTTTAATTACGATTTCGAAAAGAAAGAATTTATCATTTGCTGCCAAAAATGAATTGATGGAAAATTTTTAAAAAATCTAATCTTTTAAAGGCTACTTTCTCCAAAGCAAATTCGATTCCCCGGACGACATTAACCCCTTCCGGTAAAATGACGAGTCTAGCTCGTCATTGGTTTTTCATTCCATACCGCACAATGACGAGCTACACTCGTCATGCGACTAAAGTTACTGATAAATATGATAATTAATTTAGTTTAAAATTTCTAGCGTACTGAATTTAGCAACACTTTTGTTACTTGTGGAAATCCCAGGTCACTATTACATATTGTTTATTTAAAGTTTCTTGGTACAAGTCACTGCCAAATTGATGAGTCAGAATAAAAGAAAACCTACTAGAAATGCCGTGTGTGTTACAAGAATCAAATTAGAAGTGAGACTCCCTGGCGATGTAAACAATTCAGAATTCCTTTGCACTTTGTTTTGAAAAGTACCACTAGCTTGAAGACTATTATCTTAATTTTACCGTTTCTGATACTTAACACTATGTAAAAAAGTGGATTTTAATTAAGAATATGTAAGAATTGTAAAATAAAAAAAATTTTAAATAAAAAATAAATGGTTATTTCATGCACGGTTTTTCATTATTAAATCGTACCGGAATTAAACAACATTTTAGCTGCCAAACTTTGGTCCTCAAGTGTTGTAATCGGCGATTAATATAGAAAACGTCAGCGCTTGTCACCTTATGGAAATGTTGATATGGCTTTTCTGTTAAGGATTAAAAATGCACTGTATATGCCCAATGGGGTTGTATTGTTCCGCATATATGGTCACCCCGCTTATATAGTCCGATTTTTCTGGCCCGCTGAGCTGACCATATAACCGATACAGACTGTATATGCTAATAGTGCGGAATGAAATGCCTAGTAATTTTTTTGGAGAACAATAGAAATAGTTATAATTAACACCAATTATTATGTAACAAGTAATTTTTAACAACAAAATTATTCTTCATTGTCACTTATTACAAGAATGTTTTGCTGCACAAGTTCCACGAATTCCTTTTTTACATATAGCGCAAATTAAGTTGGATCGTCTAATTCCATTAGCATTTTTTTTTTTTTTTACTGCATACATCACATTGTCGCAAGTTTAACCCAGGTAATTTTTCTAAAGAAAACTTTGTACTTATTGGTAGTCTTCTTGTGGCATTTTTGCTTGCTAACCTTACCTCCTCTATAGCATCAATATTGATCAGTATAACACTTGTTGAGAAAGTGAAAACAGTTTCTAATTTCTATATACCAACGAAAAGTTTTTTTTATCTATCTATCTATATATATATATATATATATATATATAAATATATAAATATATATATATATATAAATATATAAATATATAAATATATAAAATAATATTATATAAATAAATAATTAAATATATAATAATATATAAATAAATAAATAAATAATTATATATATAAATAAAATTTAAAATATATATATATACAATAAATATATTATATTATATATATAAATAAATATATAAATATGAATATATTTATATAAATTGAATATATATATATTTATAAATATGAATATATATTTTTATAATATGAATATATTAAATTATAAATATGAATATATATAAATATATAAATATGAATATAAAAAGTTATAAATATGAATATACATTTATAAATATGAATATATATATATATTATGAATATATATTTTATAATTGAATATTTATATTATAATTATATATAGCATAATAGTATGAATATATATTTATAGTTATAGAATATATAAAATATATATATTGATTATATAAATATATATATTGAATATATTTAAATATATATATATGAATATATATAAATATATATCTATATATATATAAATATATATTATGAATATATTTATATATATATATAATATATATAAATATATATCTATATATATATAAATATATATATATATATATATAAATATATATATATATATAATATATATATATAATATATAAATATATATAATATATATAAATATGTATATATAATATATATAATATATATATATATAAATATATAAATATATATATATAAATATATATAATATATATATAAATATATAAATATATAAATATATATACATATATATAAATATATAAATATGAATATATATAAATATATAAATATGAATATATATAAATATATATATATATATATATATATATATATATATATATATAAATATATATATATATATATATATATATATATATATATATATATAAATAAATAAATAAATAAAACAAGCTCATTTTGTCTACTTTACCACAATACACGGCTCTATTGCATTACTACTTACCACTGTATTTTATTTTAATTCTTATATTATTAAAAATCCCAATTGAGTAAAATGAATACAAACTACGATTGATATGAATTCAACTGCTCTCAATTGATGCAAAAATTATACTAACCAACAACAGCGTCTCCGCATTTTTGGCACTAAACAAGCGAAGCATAATAGCGCTTCACAGCACTAAAACGGCTAAAACATTACCTTTGGAAATTTGAACTCAAAATTACATGCCTTCCCAAAATTAACAATTTTTTATTTTTAAATTCCCATTAAAACCTATTTCCATTAGGAAATTTAGTACTTATAAAACAAAACAATGATTATAAGTCAATGAGGTACAAATCAGGGTTAAAATGGTATTTTTCAAAAGAAGGTAACATATTAAGACAACATAATCTTCCTTACACTGGTATCTTCATTCCGAACGAATACTTTCTTTGTTCATTCTTCTTTCATAAACGCAGAACACTCTGGTACATATTTATTTGGCTGACTTCCGGTGCATATTAAACAGCCAAAATTGGCACGAAATCCGCCTTTTATAGCTTTTTTAACTATTGGAACTACACCCTCTACATCATGATTAGACTACATTGAAAGAACTATTTCAAGGGAAGTTACTGTTTTAATACATCTAGATAAGCAAGTGCAAGTAGCTAAATAAGTAAAACACCAATTGAAATGAAACAAATTAAATACTATTACCCGTAATATTTTGTTATGAATAAAACAGTATATTGTGCAGAAAAACGTAATAATACATACAAATTTGTTAGAGAGCTAAAAAATATCCATATGAATATTATCAGCAACGTGAAAGCAAATAGTTAAGAAGAAATATATT
Source organism: Pardosa pseudoannulata (assembly GCA_032207245.1). Classification (NCBI taxonomy): domain Eukaryota; kingdom Metazoa; phylum Arthropoda; class Arachnida; order Araneae; family Lycosidae; genus Pardosa; species Pardosa pseudoannulata. The sequence continues at coordinate 95,035,020 of CM063511.1, read as the reverse complement.
AATAGCTTTAAAATAAAGACTAATTTCTTTGCGTATCTATTTTTAAGCTCTAGTTCACACTCAAACATAAAACCGAATAAAACACATAATAAATTTGCTTAAAAATTAATATCTTTAATCATTAAAGATCTTTAACTTTTGAAAAATAACTTTAATGAGCCTCTTTGAATATATACATTCAAATCAGTAACATGCTTTATTTTTGAAAAAGGAAAAATAAGTTACAACGTATGGTAAAACAATTACGTGCTTTTAGTATTGATTTTTTAATCAATATATAGCTATATCACAAAAAGCTTTTTTTTTTGTATGGATGTAATGTGTATTTTTTCAAAAACAACGATTGAAAACAATTTATTATGTCTCTAATAACTTTTATCTAATTATCAATATCAAATTATTTATTTATCAATAAAATAAATACTTTTTTGAAATACCGGATGTTTTAATGCAATATGCATACAAATGTTACAGGAGTTTGTATTTACTATGCAAGTCCAAAATAAAATGAAACGTATATTTTGAGGCTTTAAGTACTTAATATACAGGCACTATTTTTAGACAGAATCCAAATATGTATACGTAGACAAGTACAGCAAATAATGTAAATAGAATCTAATACAGAATTATCAAAATAAACCTGAGCTAAGAATATGTTTAGCATCCTATATTATAATAATAAACGAGTAATTTTTATAACTTGTTTAATACAATACGAAATTTTGCATTTTTAGTAAACTATAATGAATAAAAACAGACTGGAAACGAGGAGAATTTAATCTTTCAAATGGAGAATTCTAAAACTTCTTGGTAAGGATGAAAATACTCTTGAATTTCGAAAAACAAAAGTAATTATGTTAAAACTTGATATGAGCTGTTTAATAATACATATGCAGCTAATTACCTTTGATGGAAAAATCTGTCAAGAATTGTTTATAAATAAGAAAGTCGAGTTTGATTTATAAAGTAAATTAAACCCAATGTTGTATTAGTAATAATAATAAAATGGTAATAACAACGACTGCTAGTAGGAAAGAATGTGAAACTTATATTGCAGTTCAACTCTTCCAAATTCAACAAAACCGTTCATACAAACCGAACCCATAGAATTGCAGCAGAAAGATATGAACTACGGAAGCCCAAAAAATTTGAGCTATAATTTTACCGCGAGGCAAAGATGAAAAGCAGGGTGTGATAAGACGGATGACAGTGAAGCTATACCAAGTGCTGAGAGGTTTAAATAAAAATAGCGGTGTATTTTTCAGCTAGGAAAGACATATTCAGTTAAGTTCTCTGATAATACATGAGTTTAAGTGACAAGCCAGAAAAAGTATCAACCGCATCTAACATTTCACTTGACGGCAGACTAAGAATTTTATTTCCAACAAGCTTTTTCTGGATGGTTGGATAGGGTAAGCCATCCCGTCAGATTTTTTTTTACCGGAAAGGGGATGAGTGCAATATTTTCTGTTTGAACGATTCTGTGAGTTTGATAAGAAGTAGCAACATGAACAAAACAAATTAAACACGATAAATAAAATGCTATTTTGTAATTGATATTTCACATCTAAGTGATGGGATGGTTTCAATACAAACACGGAAAAATATGTCTTGTAGTGCTGGCAATTGCTAAAATTCCTACAAATTTGCTGTGCTCATATGAAAATATTTGAATACCTCTTTCAATTTGATAAGAAGTAACGACACGAGTAAAACAAATTAAAAACAATCAAGATAATTTTGGATTTAAATTTTACATCATAGTGTTTTTTTTTCTTTTAACTGAAAGGGGATGAGAGCAATATTTTCTGTTTCAACAATTCTTTGAGTTTGATAAAAAGTAACAACATGAACAAAACAAATTAAAAATAATAAATAAAAATGCCATTTTGTAATTGATATTTCACATCTAAGAGATGGAGGGAATTCAATACAAACATGGAACAATATAAAAGCCTTGTTGTGATGGCAAATGCTAAAATCCTCACAAATTTACTGTGCTCATGTGAAAATATTTGAATACCTCTTTCAGTTTGATAAGAAGTTACAAATGAGCAAAACAAATTAAAAATAATAAAAATGCTATTTTGTAATTGATATTTCACATCTAAGAGCTGGAGAGAATTCAATACAAACATGGGACAATATAAAAGCCTTGTTGTGATGGCAAATGATAAAATCCCCACAAATTTATTGTGCACATGTGAAAATATTTGAATACCTCTTTCGGTTTGACAAGAAGTAACGATACGAGCAAAACAAAAACATTAATGAAGATATTTTTGGATTTAAATTTATATCAGTGTTTTTTTTTTATTGGAAAGGGTATGAGTGCAATATTTTCTGTTTGGACGAACGATTCTTTGATTTTGATAAGAAGTAACAACATGAACAAAACAAATTAAAAATAATAAATAAAAATGCGATTTTGTAATTGATATTTCACATCTAAGAGCTGGAGAGAATTCAATACAAACATGGGACAATATAAAAGCCTTGTTGTGATGGCAAATGTTAAAATCCTCACAAATTTACTGTGCTCATGTGAAAAAATATTTGAATACCTCTTTCAGTTTGATAAGCAGTAACGACATGAGCAAAACAAATTAAAAACATTAATCAAGATATTTTTATATTTTTATATTTAAATTTTACATCATAGTGTTTTTTTTGGGGGGGTGGGGGGGAGGCAGAATCTAAATAAACACAGGAAAATCGAATAGCATTGATACTGAACAGCTTTTTGCAGTTACCAAACTCATTTTATTTTTCTATTCTCTCCAATCTAAAGTTTTTATGATTGAATATTTTATTGTAACCAGAATTGAACTTGTGTGCATAATTTCAAATCTCTAGCTAGTGATGAAGTTAGTTAAAAATTGATTTAAAAATACCACCTGACTCACAAGTGAAGTTAAGCGAAACCAATTAAAAATAATGAGCACAGAACAGTATGATAGCGAATCTTTTGCTGAAAATCACTTCTTTCTAAATTCTGCAAAATCACTTTCGTATAACTTCGAAGCAGAATAGTGAATCATGAAAATGTGCGTTACGCTGCAATTGTGCACTAAGGGAAACATTAATAGCAGGGTAAGATGGATAACAGAAGAAAATAGGCTACTCATTTTTGAAAGAAAAATCCTTCGGTCAATATTTGGAGCAGTAAAGGAAAATAATACATGGAGAGGTTTATATAATCATGAATTATATACTAAATGCAGACAACCTAACGTCTTGAGAGTTATTAAATCCAACAGAATTAGATGGCTGGGACATGTTTTCAGACGAGCAGGTTTAGATCCAGTTAAAAAATTAACTTTTTCAAAGATTGAGGGTACAAGAAGAAGAGGTAGACCAGCAACAAGGTGGTTGGATTGTGTGGAGAAAGATTTAGAGGTCTTGGGTATTTTAATAGATGGAGAAACCTTGCAAAAAGTCGTGCCGTTTGAAGGAAGCAGACAGAAAAAGCCTTGGCCTGTACGAGGCTGTAGTGCTGCTGAAGAAGAAAAAGATGGATAACAAAAGCCGTACCGAGGACTGAGAAGTTTTAATAAAAATAGCAAGATATTTTTCAGTTAAATAAAGACACATTTAGTTAACTTTTTGTAATAGTACATGAGTTTAAGCGATACATCAGAAAAAAGTATCAATCACATTTAAGATTTCCCTTGACGTCAGGTGGAGATTTTTATTCTGACAAACTTTTCCTGAATAGTTAAAAAGAGCAAATCCACATGTGTGGTATATTTTTTACAGAAGGCATGAGGGTGCAATAATTTCAGTTTAAAGGTCTCTTTTGGTTTTCTATATTTATATTTTAAACGACTTTATTAACTTCATTTATATGTCAGTTGATATTTGTAAATCAATTTTTAATTATCTGCCTGACGAGCTAGAAGTCCGAAATTTTGTACATATGTTCAATTCCAGTGACAATATAATATTCAATGATAAAAGAAACAGATTGGAAGAAAAATATTCAGTTTTGTAAATGAAAAAAAAGCTGTTTAGCGTATTTAGAAATCCAATTGCAGGGATTTTAAACTAGTATCGCTATCTATTTCTGGGCAGCATAACTAAAATCTTAAACACAAATTTCTACTTTTTTTTATCGTTTCGTACATTTTTTATCTTTTTTCTTGTTACATAAAAGTGATTTAAAAATATTTATGCATATATTATTTAAATTTTAAAATTACACCATAGAGATGAGAGGATTTTATAGAAACAAGTATCGAATAGTATTGAATAGTAAAAGTGCATGAAAACTGTTCGAAATAGTAGTCTCATCTCATCTTAAGGAAGATTTTACAACAGAACTTTCTGGGCCAAGCCCTCTAGTTCTGGAGTAACTAGTAATGGTATTGCTTCAGACTATGAATATTGAATTAGCTTGACATTACAAAATAATAGTAGTCAGAGACGTGAATTTCTAATGTAGAAGTAATAATAATATGATAATACTGTTAAAAAATAATCATGTGACATAAAACAACAGGAAAGCAAAACAACTTTTACTGAAAGTCATATAGTTAAGAAACCAAATCTATTATATAACCTGGAGGTACAGTATTGAAAGAAACACCAAAAATATGTGTTACGTAAGCTGTAATTTTATGCTAAGGAGAAGGAAAATGAAATGCAGGCTGTGATGAGATGGGTGACAGTGAATTCATAGTGTAAAAGTAATAATAATATCATAATACTGCTAAAAATAATGCGACATAAAACAATAGGAAAGCAAAACAATTTTTACTGAAAGTCACCTAGTTAAATAAACCAAATCAATTATATAACTTAGAGGCACAATATTGAGAGAAATACCAAAAATATGTGCTACGTAAGCTGCAATTTTACACTGAGGAGAAGGAAAATGAAATGCAGGCTGTCATGAGATGGGTGACAGTGAATTCATACCAGGTGCTGAGAGGTTTAAGTAAAAATAGCTACATATAGCTAAAAAAGATACATTCAGTTCTCTGATAATACATGAGTTTAAGTGACAAGTCAGAAAAAGTATTAAAGACATATAGCATTTCATCTGACGACAGATTAACAATTTCATTTCTGGAAAGTTTGTCCTGGATATCTTAAAAGGGTAAGGCTCCTGTGAAGGATTTGTTTTTAAAATAATGAGGAAAGGTAATTCGAACAGCTCTTTTAGTTGGAGAAGAATCACAAGTTAGGTAGATGATATTTAAAATAATTAATGAAAATATAATGTTTTAATTTAAATTTGTATATCATAGGAATGAGAGAAGGCAATTCGATAAAAAAGAAAAAGGAAAATCGAATAGTATCGAAGAACAGAAAGTGCAACAGAACTGTTCTCAAATAGTTGTCAGAAACCTGGTTCTAATTGTCAATTTTCTTTCTAGACGAAAGCTTATTTACTGCATGCACACAGGGCCTGATTTAAAGGTGGACAAATTATGCTGCAGTCCAGAGGCCTTCCCCAAGTGAAATAGTTTGAGAAACGAAGTGTTCGTTTCTATAAGATGTTGTAAAACAGCGGGCATACAAACAGTTGAACACCAGTTTCAGAATTGACAAATGCCTAATACAAGGGGAAAAACAAAAGTCGTAAAATGGGACCCTACCAACCAAAATCCAGCCTAGCATGCAGGTATGCTACAGAGCTCACAATCGTAAAACTACGTCTTATATCAATATACCAAACATATTTCCCTTAATGAAATACGATTATTTTCAGTAACCAAAATACTAACTCAGATAAACTATTCATGCAACACATTTTGCTAAAACGAGGGAAATTGGTAGGTTAGAAGACAAACATACGCATTAACCATTAAAACTTTAAAAGTAAGATCATACGGTATTGTTTTCCAAGAACTTTTGACTATTTTTTTTTAACTACTGGATGATAACGTAGTTGAAATTGCAGAGTGCCGCATCTATTTCTAAGTGCATGAAATGAAAACTTTAGTCCAGTGGTAAACAGTTAAACACACACAGACTAAACAATAGTCTGCATGGGGTCATTTCCCCAGACGCGACTAAACACAATTAGTAGCTATGGTTTCGAAGCACTTTGAGACCAGCGTCAATCTGGACCACGACTCAATTAATCGCGGAGGGGGGACATTTGTCTTCCGCCACGCCCATTGTTGCTCTAACCCCTAGCACAGATACCTCTCCTCTCCCTGCTGCCAATGGCTGAGATGGATGGCTGGAATTGCGACGGCCATTTCCACAAAAACGGGGCTATCGCATCGATTAATCAAAAGGGGGAGGTAGTAATTGATTGGGGAGGGGATCGAGAACGTATTTATTACATAGTGCGAATTAGAGGCCATATTAACACGTTGTCTGAAGAAAATGGTCTCGTTTATCGATTATTGATGCCCTGTGAGCAACACACCTCCAAAGGATAGATGGTCATAAGTGAAGCAGATGACGTAATTTGGGTAAATGAAACTCGCCAATAAACGACAGGCTGAAGGCATTATAGAAAACGACATTATCATAATTAAAACACGATTTAATTGTAATTCAGTACAATTTAAAAGCTATAATTTAAATATTGTGACAACATGTGTCTCGTTACTTGCAAACAAAACCTTGCCAACGGTGTAATACACAAATCGACTCTCATTTCATACAAATATATAACACCCAATGGATGTCAAAAACTTATATATTCATAATGGCCCTCTATTACAACGGTGTAATACATAATTCAACACTCAATTTATATAAATATGTAACATTCAATAGATGTCAAAAGGTTAAGGATTTACAACGACCCTAAAACTGAGATAATGTTGATAGGTATCACAAAAGCATAGCTTTTGCACACCCACGTACTATTCTTCTGTCATCCAGTCAATAAATTTCGCTATTTATCCCACAGGTGAAGTACAATAACTCATTCAATTTTTAACACAACTTCCCTTTAATACATTTTCCTTAAGCAGAATAGGCATAGCATGATAACAATTAATCGTTCAAATTGGAAGAATCTACACACCGCCCTACCATCTGATGGTCCAAACAGAACTCTTTGAAACAAAATAAATAAATGGAAAAATAGATTCTGTTTTATCATACCGACTGTGAAACTAGTTTAGAATAAGCACGAACACTTTTTTGTGTAATTTATTATTTTTCTTTACATTCTGCCCATGCGTTAGTTTGCTTTTACTTAATGCAATACTTTTGGAAGAATAACACAATCAAAAATTTTGTAAGAAAATACAAGAAAAACGATATGGAGATGTTAATATGCATAGTATTAATATAAATCAGATCACGGATTAAGGAATCGTAACGCATTACGCAGCGAAACCCAGTACATTTCGCAGCGAAATTGTACCGGGAGCGGGCGTTTTGAGCGTAAATTTAGTTATTCAGTTAAATCTCAATAGATCGAAAATTATTTAATTTTTTAACCAACTTTTCGTATTTTATGTTGAAATATATAAACAAATATATAAATAGAAATATATAAATAACAACCGTAAGATTTTTGTAAACAAAAAATATATTTTTTAGTGGATAAATTTATAATAGTATCGTAAATATGAAAAATCAAATAGAAATAGTAGTATATAGTTTTAATATTTTCCCGTTCTGTGGTTCCGCATCGACTGATGTAAAAACTAGTTTTTATTTGTCTAAATTTTTCCAGAATCTATGTAGTAGACAAGAGCAATCGGCTTCGATTTCCTGTATATACCGTTATTTTTGTACCCACAAACAAACCATGTTGTTACACTAACCCGTACTAGTACGTGACCCGCGTTCAAGAATCAGTCATTAGAAAACGTACTAGTATGTACCCAGTGCTAAAGTATCAATCGTCATAAAACGTACTAGTACGTGACCAGCATACAATGTGTTAAAATTGCTTATATTAGTCTTTGAAACTTATACCTTTGAAATTGATAATTTTCGTTTGTTTCACTCATCTATTAGCAACATGATTTATGTTTCCCATGCATCAAAAGTCTAATTCTTATTCACTGACGTCGTAAGAATGAATAAAGCATTTTAGAAACTCAAATGCAACGTTCGTTGAGGCAGAGGTTAGTGGTTAGTAAAAAACTTAGTTGCTATCGTAGACTTTCTAAAAGAATATAAAAAGAAAATAATTACATGACTGAAAATATCTAGATTTCTCTACCAAATATCAATATCTAATCTTTGAAAATATGATCGACCGATTATGGTGGGTTAAATTTTTGCTCGCATAACTAAATAAAACTTACGCTCGGAAATTTATGTAAGGGATTGAACATTCCTTAGTATAAGTGAATATTTTGTATAGCTGGAAATTCATTTAAATGAACAATTTATTACAACAGCCTTATGGAAATTTCGACGGCAGAACCAAAAATACTTCATAAAACTGAATATTTCGTACATGTGAGTTTCGCATAATCGATTTTCCACTATATGTGAAAAAAATTTGTTTAAAAAAATTATTGATTATTATATTTTGGTAAGCATACTTACGAGCAACTTTATGTATGAATGAATAAAATTTGGTAACTGCTAGGATGAGACATAAAAACGGAAAGACGTAAATACGGACTTAATGCCACGGAAGCTGTCTGCAAAGAATGTTGCCTCCTATTCCGAATTCCTTACCATTAAGTTTTCCCCCCAAGAACCCAAACCCAAATCGATTCTGTATCGAGATGGAGAAAGGGAAGATAAAGAATTTCGCGATTAATCAAAGGGGGGTTGGAAAAATCAATAGCTGAGAGTAAAGAAAATATTTATTAAATAAAACTCTGAATGCACAACGATATGCCTTTTTATATATATTAAACCTTTTCATATCTTGTTTTTAGTTACTGACATGTTACAAATGAAATATCCTAAATTAAAGTGATTCAGAAATGAAACATCGATAGATCATTTTATTATAATGAAAGTAACATTTTATTTTGGATGGCCTACTACACAAAAGCAGTTTTATGGTAATACAACATGAGGGTAAATTAATGAGGGTTTGATTGTTTAATTAGGGGTTGGAAAAATAAAAATTATAAGTGATTTTATGACAAATACAGAATGCATATCCTATTTGACTAAAAATTAGTATTTAACTATTTTCTTTATACCAGTGATTATATTTTCTTGCATAAAAAAGTAAACAAGTATATAAACTACAAGGAAACGATTTACGTTATAAAAATTTAAGCGAGAGAATGGTTTGAAAAGGAATAAAATCTGGTCGCATTTAAGAAATATAATTTATATTTTTAAATCTAAAATATATGGTGGTGGACAACCGTTCATTGGTTAATGCAGATTTACCATCCACAATACGTCCACTCAATTAAACTTTTTAAAATATTATTTTGATTAAAATTTTTAATTTTAATCAAAATAATAGAGTTTAGGTGGTCGTTTTTTCTTCTTGCTATTTGTCAAATATTATTTTGATTACATTTTTAATTTTAGCCCGTCTTTAGGTGAATGCTTTCTCTTCTTGCTATTTGTCAAATATTATTTTGATTACATTTTTAATTTTAGCCCGTCTTTAGGTGAATGTTTTTTCTTCTTGATATTTGTCAAATATTATTTTGATTACATTTTTAATTTTAGCCCGTCTTTAGGTGATTGTATTTTCTTTCTGCTATTTGTCAATATTAATTCCAATAAAATTTGCACTGTTGAGTTATATCTCCTTCAAAATTCTCTTGTTTTGACTATAAAAGCTTATTGCTTATTTTAAATTTCCCTCTGTTGCAATTGTAAAACAATTAGTAGTATGACAGCTTACGTAAATTTTCTGAATGTTTAAAAAATGCTTTTGGATTCCGCACTTTCTAACCTGTATTCTCACACATGAAATGTAAAATAGTTCTTAATCTAAATATATTGCAAAAAGTTGCAACTGTCTTTCGCAATTAAAACGACTAGACCTTTCTAAAAATTAAATTATGTATATTTTTCACACAGGTATTTGTGTCTTACTTGCAGAATTTATTAAATTCACAAGTTACGTGAAAAAAAATATTAATTATTATTCAAAGGAAATCAAGTAATTCAAGTAATCAAGTAGTATTCCAAATAATAATATTTGAGAAACTATTTCGGCATTAAATAGAAAAAATATTTCAATTCCAAGTAATCTTCTACATGGGAAAGCTTTATCGCAGTAACTTAAAAATTATATACATTATTTATATTAGTAGAAATAAATAGTTTTCCAATTTTAGCTTCCGTGGTGCTTTTACCACGTCCAAGAACATTTTTGTAAAATAAGACAACCTTTTCATACATGCATCGCTCAGAAAGCATAAACTCAACATACAAAAAAAAAATCGGAATTTAAAAAAAAAAATGTTGGCGCTTCGCGTCCAAAGTTTACGGTTCCAGTGAAAAAAAAAATGGCTGGAAATATTTCTAACATTAAGGTGTGACCGATGCTATTTCTACTGTGGCTCTCAAACTTTTACAAGCTGGAAACCCCAATTCTATACAATATCTTCCAAGAAAAGTAAAATATATAACCTGTTTGGAGTCAGCTTAAAACAGTAAGCAAATGGTTGATTGCTATTTCCACTGTGGCCCTTAAGCTCTTACAAGTTGGAAACCCCTATTCTATACAATATCCTCCAAGAAGAGTAAAATATATAACCCATTCGGAATCAGTTTGAAACAGCTAGCAAATGGTTGATATAACTATACTATAGAAGCTTTACTAGCTAATTATGAATCTTTGTTTTACAAGGCAATGCGAGTTTAGTGATTCACGGCACAGTAACCACTTTGTTTTTGCTACACTTCACCAATCTCTACCATTTACTTTCCTATGACTTTTCTTTTATATACTTTTTAAAAGAGCTTGTGTAAATTCAATTCCTTGCAAACATTCATCAGGATATAACTCTCTACATCTTGGTAAGATCCACAACAATTTTAAAAAGAACAATTTTGAAATCCAAGAACATTTTTGAAAAATAAGACAACCTTACCATATATGCATCGCTCACAAAGCGAAACTCAACATACAAAGAAATCGGAATTACAACAAAAAGAACATTGGGACTTCGCGCCCAAAGTTTACGGTTACAGTGAAAAAAAGTGGCTGGAAATATTTCCAACATTACGAAATTGTGGCCAATGCTATTTACCACTGTGACCCTCAAGCTCTTACGAGTTGGAAACCCCTATTCTATACTATATCTTCCAAGAAGAGTAAAAAATTCAGAATCAGCTCGTTCGGAATCAGCTTGAAACAGTAAGCAAATGGTTGACATAACTCTTCTATAGAAGCTCTACTAGCTATGATGAATCTTTGTTTTACAAGGCAATGCGAGTTTACTGATTCACGGCAAAGTAACCACTTTGTTTTTGCTGCCCTCCACCAATCTGTACCATTTACTTTTCTATGACTTTTCTTCTATATACTTCTTAAAAGAGCTTGTGTAAATTCAATTCCTTGCAAACATTCGTTAGGATATAACTCTCTAAATCTTGGTAAGATCCACAACATTTTAAGGCGTAAATCAACGTAAAATTTTTGCTTTAACTAAATCAGAATCGAGGAAACAGACAAGCAAAAGTCTCAATTTTCATAACCTAGAAAGAACCGAGAATTCCAGAAGACGCCTAAAAGATTGATCGCAAGTGCAACTTAATGGATATTGATCGACGCAGAAAGTATTAAGGCAAATCCACCCCCACTTCCATATCGGGTTGAGGCGAGCGTTAAAAAATAAGAAAAGCACTTTCGAATAAGATTAGAAATTATACAGGTTTCCATTCGTCCTTAATATTTTACAAAGTAATCAAATTTCTATCAACATTAAAGGAGGTTTAAATGGATTTTAATAGAACAATTTAGTGAACTAATTCGGAGATTACGCTAAAGTGCGTTTCTCGTCCTCATTAGATATATCCCATGCTTTTCCGGAACTGGTTTACAACATCATTAGCTGTTTCCCGAACATTCGAGCTTATTACAAGCTCCTGAAAGAAAATTAGGTAAGTTAATTCTAGGATAAGAAATTTAATTCTTTACTAGAAGTAGCTTAATGGTCAGTGTACACCTACGGAGGAAATGTTTAAAACAAATTAATAACATTCTTTAGGAGTAAATAATAGATGAGATGTTGTTATTTTTATTTTGGAAATAACAATCTCAAACTTAATATTCCAACAAATTTGAAATACTAGACACCAACTTAACGAAACCATCAAAAATTTTCAATTCACCTTACATTTCTTAAATATTTTCTAGTTTTGATCCAAAAATTTCCAAACAAGTCTTGTACAAATTGTACTCTCCAAATTAAACTGTTTAGTTACCTTCCTATCTTTGCTAGACTCCTATTCAATAATTTTAAAAACTAAAAAATAGATAAGTTTTCATCATAAAAAACTTTCGACCGAATTCTTTTTGCTTCCCCAAACAGGATTTTTTAAAAAACTATATCACCATCAAGGTATCGATTCACTGGAACAATGCGCTGTTTTACTGTTGACTTTGGCGAGAGTAATGGCTTTTTGGGGCGTATTTTACTTAGGTCAATCCTGGACCGGAGTTAAATACATACATACGTCAGAGCGACATTTCCTTTTGGCTTACAGCTTTTCCAGATGCTTCAAATTATGTTTTGGTCTTACTTCTTTCATTTATGATAGTGTATTTCCACCTTGTCAGACATTCAGTAGAATCCTTCATGTTTTTAAGAAGATATTTTGGGGTTAAAATATTTTACGAATGTCCACAATTCACCAAACAAGCCTCAACAAAATTATTATTTAATAATTTTCCTACTATTTATAATGGACGTCCGCATTTTTCCAAATGAAATCAGTAGTATTAAAACTTGTATCGAAAGAGAAAGGCACTAGGCTAAAAATGAACTGCAAGATCTAATTCATCTATACTGATTCTTCTAGTTTAATGATTAAAATAAAAAAATCCTCACATATCTCAATATTCCAGTATGAACCACATACCCGAATTTGAAATTAAAATTCCATTATTCACTATTAAACTAGAGAGGAAAGAAATCTCTTCACGTAAATTGCAGATAATCATTTCTCTTATTTAATTTGTTCTATTATACAAATGTTTCTTTATTTTGTAGCGAACCGGGGCTGGCCTGTGGGGTTGTAGATTGACCCTATCTGGAATAGAATATGCAGAAACAATACATTATAGGTAACAGCTTATTGGTCAGTACTCCTATAGCTAAAATGTGAGTAACAAATTCAGACCTCAAGAATAAATAACAAATCTAATTAGTATTTTCGTTTTGGGGAAAAAAAAAAAAAAAAAAAAAAAAAAAAAAAAAAAAAAAAAAAAAAAAAAAAAAAAAAAAAAAGACTGCAAACGTAATATTATACAAAGGTTGAAAATCAAATTCCGGAAAAATAATTAAATTAACGCTAGTATATAAAAAAACATTTCTTACTGGTGATTTATGTTTACTAGGAATATTTTCATCAAATTTAAAATGTTGGAAACTAAATCAGTTAAGTAAAGTTAGGCGAGTTAACTCTAATTCCTGTAGGTAGTAATTCATTGGTAAGTCGAAATGTAAAAAAATTATTTTAGCACTTGAATATTTCCTTACTAAGTTCTCTAATATTTTTTTTTATTTTAAAAGCTATATTTAAAAATATATTTAAATTTAAATGAAAATTAGGAAATATAAATTAGGAAATTTAAAAATATTTTTTATTCATATCTAAAGAATTGAAAAATAATAAATAATTGCATCCTAGTAAAAACCCGACTAAACGGCGGGAAGATCAGCAATAACAATTATAATTACTATAAAATTGTTAAAATACCTTACTAAACAAAATTAAATATTTAATATAGTTAATGTAATAGTAATTTTATTATTGATATTTCCTTCAATATGGCATATGCCGTAATTTAATCTTCAAAAAAGATCTTTCTAAAAGAATACAAATGTTCATCTACACTATTCACTATGAATATTTTTTATGGTATCTGATCTAGCATTTGCTAATCAGATATTATTCAGTAGTACCTGATTTGCAAGTGCTGAATATGCAGAAAATTCACTTAAAGTGAGGTTAAGTTTTCGCTGACTATAAGTCATAGAAGAAGCTGTCTTCAAGTGAAGTACACTTAAGAGTATTTTTTCCTCAAATCCATTAAAGCTTTTCACTCCAATATGAAATTTCAGCATAAACAAAAATTTTATCTGCTCATCATTATTTTTTATGTATATTAATATTCTTCGCATTTTATCAAAATATTCCCCAAACCTGAAAATCTTAGAACTTATTTTCAAGTACTTTAGATGTTTGAAAAATACTGTTAAAATGAAAGTGGTATAGCATAGAAATCGATAACCAATAAGAACCTAAAAATCTATCATATGTGGACTACCAAAATTGAAGAAAGCTGTAAATCAATAAGGCTGAAGTTTCTATGTTTATTTTTTCAAATATTTCTTTTTTTTTCTTTTATATGTATGTGTGATGTTTGGTTGTTTTTGAATCTTGCTGGTGATAAAAAATTTAAGCATTTATTTATGCTGCATAACTAAAAAAACACCTAAATTTTTTACAAATCTATAAAAATTGTATTAATATTACAAGAAACTATTTTGGCATCATGAGATAAATGTCCAGGAAATAAATAGATAACACAATGTTAATTAAATATATAGCAATATTATATCTTTCTGCTTCTTCCTAAAATTTTCAGAAATAAAATTAGTAAACACTACTCAAAACCCAAAACTTAGCAAATATCAGAAAATAATAATATATTTAAAAGTAAAAGTCCGACTGAATTAAAAGACTTCAAATAGACTATTTCCTAAAACCGCTTGGTTTGGTTTGGAGTGCTACGGTCTACTTTTTGCAACAGGAAGGTTAATGAGACCGAGACCTACTGCTTAAAGTCGATTCCGAACTGCCACGAAGATTCATGCCACAGTGGGATACGAACCCACGAACTCCAGATCCGAAGGCCAGCACCCTAACCATTCGGCCACCATTCCTAAAACAGCAGACACTTTCCTTCGGTGGATAATTTGACACCGAAGTTATGTCAACAATTTTACAATGAGAACCATATAAACAGCAAATTTTACTTCCAATAAAAGGATAGGACAAATACAAGCATTAATATACAAGCATTAATATAGTGGAAGCTCTTCTCCAAATACTGATATTTCGTCATTTACAGTCTCGTATATCCCCTGTTAAGACTATAGTATCTGGTAATTTTATATATACAAACTAATTTTGTATAAGATTACATACTATATTATTAAGGTAATTTTTAATACTAAATTATTAATAATAACTAATAAACTATAAACTAAGGGTTCAACTGAACACTAAACCCTTAAATGTTCAATGAATTTTAACGGTTTCATAACTAGGACTTAGCATTCAACATTTCATTCTTGTCTCAATTATATTTGCAATCTTTATTAAAAGAAATCATAAAGTATTTTCTTATAACTTCTAAGGAAAATTTCTCATTTCATACCTTACAAATGTGTTACTTTTACAAGGTTTCAATATGAAGCTACAGTAACCTTATAAATAAGCATGGCGTGAACGAATGAATTAACTTTGGTGTGCGACTAGTGTATGACGGGATTAGAGATTTTCCTACAACATTTTACTTCCTATTACGAAAACCAAAACTAATTGTGAATAAGAATTAGAAGAATAATTATACAGCAACGTCAGAGAAAAAGGAGAGTAAAAGTAGTTCGGAAGAAGGATCGTCGTGTCTCACAGGAAAATTCTAGGCGTTTATCGTATCAAAGCTGTGTATGTATGGAAGTCTGCACAGTAGCCTTAGATTATTTTGCTGTCGAGTAGTGAACAGGGAATTCTAGACATTAGAAAAGAATTAGGATAATAAAGCCCAAAGTAACGTGCATACCATAAGTAGTACAGACAAGTCCTCATATAGCACGTTTAATTCCAAACAAGTTCTATAGAAGTAAATGTCAAGATAATTGGTTTTTTACGGAATACCTAGTAGTGTTTACAATACTAGATATTCCGTACTACTTCAAGGCACTACTTGAGTACTACTTGAGACTTTGTAGGCACTACTTCAACCTCCGAACGAAAAAGATCCAAACATAATTTATTGAATCAAAGCAAAAGTAACCAAACAAGAACTTAGTATGCTCACAACAGCTTCCAAAAAACGAAAGAGAAAAAAATGCTGTAAAGTGAGGAAATCGTCCCTATAACAAAGCATATGTGAAAAAGAATATAGAACTCACAATTAACCCAAACCAAGAAAGATGTTCTTAGACTAACAGCATTATTAGAAACACAGAGCTAAAACAACTCATAATATATACCATGTTATGAGAAAATCGGAGTTACAATTTAAATCAAGTTATATAGAATTTAAAAAGTAAATAAATTGTACATAAATAAAGCCCATTCAAACCTGTCGTTTAAATGGGCTTGTACTTTTTTGTTTGTACATTTTAAAGAAAAGTTTCGAATATATGGAATTCGAAATATCCCATGAATATCAAATACAACATTTGACGAATCGAATATGTGTTTTTGTCCGAAAAACGCGTCATAGAAAAAAAATCGCAATTTCCGCGATACGTTGTAAAACAATAGGAGTTTTAATTGTAATTATATTAAACTTTGTTACTGTTATTATTGTTAACGTCACAGAGTGTCTTGTGCCAATATCAGTGACATAGATAAATTAGTTACGATGCGTTAAATGTTGAAGCTCAGAGTCGAGCTTAATCAATTGGGGAAAGATTCCTTTACAACTACTAAAATCAAATGTTATTTCCTTTTAAATCTGATCTTATTGGAGACTGACATGATGATCCATCTTTTGTACTAGAAGAACAAACAAGCAAAGCACAAAGACTGAAAAATTCACACACACACTCTTTTTTTCAACTGCAAAGGTCACATATGCATTTAATTCATGGGCGATAAATTTTTGAACATCCCACAAAATTTTCTGAAAAATATATACGCTACTAATTTAAAATAAAAACTATATTAAGGGTAAGTATGGATGTCAAAACTAGAGCTGGATGATATCTGAATTTTAATATCGTGATTTATCGTTTACCAAATATCAATATATTAATATGTTCTAATATATATGACTTTATTATATCGTTCCAAATATAAGTGTGTTCTGTAAAAAATAATACAAACATATGTCAATATGTGTGGTGTTGGTTACCTAGAAAAAAAAATTTAATTTCTTAATCTGAATACATAAATTTAAATTTTAACATATTGCTTCAAAAAAGAAAGTCACATAACATATTTTTACTGTTCTTCAGTAGAAAAAGATTTGTGGACTTATCAAAAAAGAAAAAACAGTGAGAAAAGATATAAAACCTTCTGATCTTCAAAATTCATTTACATATTTTTTTATTTGAAGCGGAAAATGGTTTGAAAAAAAATTCCTTTTAGTTTTCAGAAATAGATTTTTCCAAATTTTTTTTTTTTTAAACTTTTGGGAAAAAATCTTTTTATAATTTTTGGAACAGACTCACACAAATTTTCGGAAAATTCGGAAATTTTCGGATCCCCTGATTCCATTCTTTCAAACTGATCAAGTCTGCAAAAGTTCTGCTACACAATAAAAAACGAAAAGATCTGCAACCCTGAATAAAAATGCTTTCGAAGCACCAAACAGAAGCTTCAGTTTAGCGCTTCACTTGAAACTTTCGACAATGCTAAAACACGTTTTTACTTCTCCACGCTTTGTATTTGGAAAACGAAACAGATGAGACAAGGCGTACACGGAAACGTCATTCTCCCTAATGAGAAGTTGGCTGCTAACACGCAATTCTATCCTGCAATTAAGATTCTGTTTAGCTCCGCTTATCATTTTTACCGCCTGCATACATTTATGCTTTTCTGGTCCGTCGTTCGCAATTTTGACCATGGGAAGATGAATGGCGACGGTAAAACTGAAATTTAGGGAAGCAGTTTTGAAAACTTTCAGTGTTTACAAGTATAATGTAATCATATAAAATATTTAAGTTACCTCTGTGTGAGATATATATATTATATTAAATTATATATATATTATATATATATTGTGTGTATGTGTAGGTATGTGTATATATTATATATATGTATATATGTTATATATATATATATATATATATATATATATATATGTGTTGTGTGTGTGTATATATATATGTGTATATTTATGTATAATATGTATGTATTATATATGGTATATATGTATGTATATATATATATGTATATGTATGTATATGTTATGTATATATATATATATGTATATATGTTATATGTATATATATGTATATATATGTATGTATATATATGTATGTATAGATATATATATATATATATATATGTATATATATATATATGTATATATATATATATATATATATATATTATATATTATATTATGTATGTATATATATATATATATATATATATATATATATATATGTATGTATATATATATATGTATGTATATATATGTATATATATATATATATATACACATATATATATATGTATATATATAATATATATATATGTTATATAATATATATATATATACACACACACACACACACACACACACACACATATATATATATATATATAACACATATATATATACTATATATATATACACACATACTATGTATATATATATATATATACATATATATATATATACATATACACATATATATATATATATACACATATATATATACACACATATAATATATAATATACACACATATATACACATATATATATATATTATATATATACACAATATACATATATATATATATATACACATATATACACAATATTATACATATATATACACACACACATATACACATATATATACATATATATACACATACACACACTATATACACACACACATATACACACACACAATATACACATATTACATATATATATATATATATATATACACACATATAATATATATTATATACATACATACATACATATATATATATACATACACACATACCCGAGGGTTGGGGCATAAGTCATAGAACTATTTTTTTCCTTGTAGATATGTGAACAGATCACACATGTTTATGTGCCATGTGGAAGTTCAGCAGACACAGTATGTAGGCAGAACAACAGATGGCTCTGTGATGGCTGGTAGTAACGCAGCGAGGGCTCTGAAATCAGTCAATTGGTGAGTATCGTGCGAGATGGAAGTAACCCGTGTTTAGCAGCGCACTTACATCAAAATAGCCATTCTCAGAGGGAGAAATACGATGGAATGTCACAGTGAATTAGTGGATGCCCTTTGGAATAATACCCTACCAAACCTTACAGTAGTACGGTTTGTAAGAAAGTTTCAGCAAGGACGTGTGTCAACCAGGTATGACCGCTGCTCAACACGGGTTACTTCACACAAGATTACACAGGCTTCGAACCTTCGGAATCCGGTACCGAAGAGTGGCGCTTTACCTTTCTGGCTATAGCCCGGCACTGATGATGATATTTAAAATCAAAAAACGTACCTAAACATTTCATGAAATAATAACTAAAACAATATACACACTTTACTTTTAATGAATATTACATAATAAATAGGAAACTATTTATGATACATTACAATTTTGGTCGATTATCTCTACTCCTTATAACAAATAGGAAACAATATTCAACGATAATATGTTTACGCTTAACAGTGCTTTAAACGATTTGTTAATACTTTATTCATTATATTCTTTACGAATTAACGTGCAAGAGAAAATTCAGATGGTAAATATTTTAGACCTTAAAAAGGAAGAGAGTAAATACATAATATTCACTTATTCGCAAGGGGGCAAAATTGTTCATCAGTTTTATTGCGATTTTAGGAAATCTAGGTGGAAAAAATCAGAAAGGATAATTTCTTATCAGGGTATAAAAATGAAAAACATCCAATAACAAATGGACATGCATATTAGTTGTTATACGTGCACATATAAATACATACGTAAAAATATGCAGTTATTGAGAAATTAAGCATCATTTTCAAACCAAACCTTTAAATATTGCATCAAGAATAGATAGTAAAACCGAGCCTTAAGTATACTGTAACATTTAAATATGCCATATGGTAAATATTTCCTAAGTAACAGTTCAAAAATACTATATCTTAATACCGTCGCACATTTCAGACATCGATGTCTAGACGACGGTTTTATTAAAAAAAAAATTGTAATTGCAATGGGTTCCGCCATCCAATAATCATTTCTAAAACATTTCAAAACATTAATACATTTTTACTACACGTACATACATGGTGCATAATACAGTCTTAAACCGGCCTTTTTGATGCCGGTGGTCGTAGAAGTACGTGACCATATACAAAAATGTTTCAAATAAGATAAGCATTCTTTGTATGGTATTTTTGAATTTGAAAATTCAATTTTATGAAAATTACAAAATCAAATTTATATACAATCCCCGTTTCTTATCATTATCTTTGGTAAAAATTTTAACTTGTCCTAAGAATCATAATTTAAAACGTTCCAATTGTCCTTGACAAAAATTAATGAAAATATCAAACTTAAAATTTAAAAAAAATTATATTCGTTCAGGAATCTGTTAAATAAATTAATTACAGTTATGTGTTAAATAACTTAATTACAGTACAGAGTTTGAAATTAAATTGCAACGTCCGGTGAGCCGAATGATGGCCGAATAGTTAGGGCGTTGATTTTCGGTACCGGAGTTCGTAGGTTCGAATCCCATTGTGGCAAGGATGTTTGTAACCTTTTGGAATCGGCTTTAACCTTTTCGTGGATCATTTATTTCTCACTCCACGTTTCCAAACTTTCAAAACAGAGCTGCTAATTTTATTCAATCGATCGAACAATTGATGACAGCACAAAACTGAAGCGGGAATCAGTCTTCCCGTCGTTTCAATAACAAGACCAATATGGAATATTGGATAGGGAATATAGAATAGGTTTTGTGCTTCCCACAGGTGTATTTTGTAAAATCGTGTAGGTGGTAAGTAATCTTCCCACGGCCCACGAAAGGGTTAAGCAGTAGGTCCTGGTCTCATTAGCTCTCGTGTTTCAAAACTTAGAAGCATGTGTTTACGAACAATGATTACGGAGAAAAAAGTCGGCGAATCTTTACTATGCGCCCTGCATATAAACACTACATGCATATTTTAATTGCATTCCTTTGCTCAATAAAACCCCCAAATTAGGAATAAAATGTTTCAAAGCATAGATATGGATAAATATTGCTCCCAACATATTCAAGTATACAAACTTGTCTTGTTTTATATAATTTCCCAATACATATTTGTCGAAAATTTAATTCTCACGACTAAAATATATTTAAATCACACCAATTGCTCTGATCGAAAAAACAGCTATAGTCAAACAATTCAAACAATTTCACTTCGTCAAATTTTAACAGCACAAATGTAATCAGGTTTTTCTTTACTTCAGAATAATAATAAAAGAACAAAAGATGTAGGCTTTATAACTACAAAAATTGGTTTTCGAGCAGAATTCATCTTGAATAATAAAGAACATTTTAGCATTTTCAGAAACAAGAAAAAAAAATTCATCCAAATAGGCTCCACGCTAGAACATGTTCTACTACACACACTTATTTTACTTTACATAATAACGAGAAATCATTTATTTCATATAATTTATTATGAATAGAAAAAAAAGGGACAGAAATATTTCGAAACTAAATAACACGAAAATGAACCTTTCTTTCAGCGCAGAATTGAAATTAGTCAAGAATTATTCATGTACTATGAATAATGGATGAACAAATGGCCCAGAGATAGAGTAGGTTAATATCAAAAACTCGATTTCAACACAAGAAGAGTCATTTCCACAAAATGACTAATTTTAAAAATAATGTTTTGACAATGGGTAAAGATTAAACCTCTTGCGTAAGCATGACATTTGCTGCAGATGTCGAGACTTCACCGCCAATAACTGCAAAAACATCAAAGGAATTAATGATACAATAAAAATATGTTTTCTAGTAATCATACTTCATTATTGACTCTCTGCAATTCTTTTTATCTTTTATTTATTTAAATATTTAATACTTTATATCATTCTGCATTTTTACTTTTTAATCTTGTACTCTTGATTAATTACTCTTCCAGCTTCATCTATTTTTCTATTATTTATTTATTTTCAATTTTGCTTTAAAAAATAATATTTCCTGACATTTCAAAACTGTGCTTTTAACATATTGTATGCGGAACATATACTAGTACGTTTTCTGACGATTGATACTTGAGCGCGGGACACGTACTAGTACGTTTTCTGACGATTGATACTTGAGCTCGGGTCACGTACTAGTACGGGTTAGTGTAACAATATGGTTTGTGGGTAAAAAATAACAGTATATAAAGGAAAACGAAGCCGAATCTTCTTGTCTACTACTTAGATTCTAATGAATCTTAGAATCTAGGCAAATGAAAACTAGTTTTTAAATTATTAGTTTTATGATTGCTCTTTTCATTTTTTTCATAATGTAAAAATGTTTATATATGACATAATTCAAAAAAATTAAAACTATATACTATTATTTCTATTTAATTTTTCATTTTTACAATACTATTATAATTTATCCACTATATATATATTTATATATATATATATATATATATATATATATATATATATATATACAAAAAATCTTTGACTGTTATTTATATATTTCTATTTATTTATATAAATAACAGTTAAAAATAACGGTACATACAGGAAAACGAAAGCCGAATGTTCTTGTCTACTACATAGATTCCGGAAAGATTTTAGACAAATAAAAACTCGTTTTTACACCAGTCGATGAAACCACAGAACGGGAAAATATTAAAAACTATATACTACTATTTCTTTCTATTTGATTTTTCATATTTACGATACTATTATAAAAGTATCCACTAAAAAAAATATTTTTTGTTTACAAAAATCTAATGGTTGTTATTTATATATTTCTATTTATACATTTGTTTACATATTTCAATATAAAATACGAAAAGTTGGTTAAAAAATTAAATAATTTTCGATCTATTGAGATTTAACTGAGTAACTAAATTTACGCGCCAAACGCCCGCTCCCGGTACAATTCCGCAGCGAAATGTACGAGATTTAAGTAATGTGTTTAAAAAAGCAATAGACGTTACAAAAGTGTTTTCGAAAATCATTTCTTATCATAGCTTTACAAAAATTAGCTCAATCACAGTAATTTTTTTTTTCCAAGTCATGCAATGCAAGATTTTTTAAAAATTAAGGATTCTTGCACTCATTTTCAACTTTTTCCACATAAATTCACAGGATCCCAGGATGGATTTGGCATAGAACTGCCCGGGCCTAGCCCTTTAGTTCTGCTATTCTTAGGAATTGGCAAAACAACATAAGATATGATTTGGCTCTATATGGCAAAAAGTAGTAGTAAAATAAAAGAATAGGATTTTTGAATTTGGGCAGGGAGGACAATAGTAATACGATAAAACAAGTAAGAATTTTACAAATTTCATTATTAATAAGGATTTACACAATTTGTACATTAACAGAAAACTAATAAGAACAGAAAAATTTTTTTTTTTTTTTTTCCAAGAAAGTTAAAGATGTATGAAGCACTCGCATAAATTTACCTTATTATTACTTAAAAATGTTTTTTCGGGTAAGAATATACTGGTTTTTACTAATTGGTACGTAGAAAATTTTTTAATACCATTGATAAATGTATATTTTTAAGTTTTTTTTTCATTTTGTTTGGTTACATTTATTTTTTTTGCTTTGTTTCGATTAAAAAAAAAAGATTACAGCCCAAAATGACGTCATTCTTTTTTAAATGTCCTGTTCTTTCAAAAGCAATTTCAAAATAAATACTACATTATGCTCATAAATTACCCATAAATAATTATCATTAGCAAAAACAACAGTGCAAAAAATTTACTACACATTGAACAATTCTATACATGCTGGATTGAATTACATCGGTTATGTACCGTAACAAACTGGCGTAAAAAGTAAAAGCTTTTAACCAGGCTAAAGTGCATCTGTTTTCCCTAAGTAACTAGACAAAGGCAATTTCTATTTTTAACCCTTAATGAAATTTCACACCCTTAAAGGGCGTGTTTTTCGTTTTTGCAGCCCCCGGGAGACGAGGCGAAGGAGACAAGGAGGTAACGAGCTCACTAAAACGGTGGGTTCAACTTCGACAAGTGGATCCCTGGAGCATTGTTGAAAGTGACGTTATTAAAACGAAGTGGAGCGATGCGTCAATATAACAGGCAGGTCCGCTTTACAAAAAAGCTTTAGTACAGGGGACACAAGAGGAAAATGGGCTGGCAATCATTATTTCTCCGTTCACTCTACTTGTCAGAGTGTATTTCATTCTTCTTGCACAATAAATCCCTCTCGTTCCCCGAAATGATTTACCTTCGCGCTGTGTTTTTATCCCCTTTTCTAGACTTGCAATTGTTAGGGCACGATCGAAGATCGGTTGGAACGGGTTTACGTGACGATCAGCGTTCGAAATCGGTGTTAAGGGACAAATCCAAATCATCTAAGACAGCAAATTTTATTCCTCTATTATTCTTTCTTTCAAATATATATTGGTTGTTCATAGTAGAGTAACTGCATAACATGCATTAAATTGTCATTTAAAAAAAATCTGATATGGAAAACACTTGACTTCGTTGTACGCATTTTAAATTATTCACATTTTTTTATTGTATGATGCATTATCAAAAGTTCATTTGAACATATCCTTCAATCTTCAGAGTTCTGTAACAATAAGTTACATTGGGTGCTTCAACGATTTTTTACCTCTTCTTGTAATCCATCGCTAAAAGCAAAACAGAAGCGGTCTGGGGTAAGAAGAGACTTCGGTCTTCTACCAGCCCCTCTTTTGGTTGGGAGAAGACCAAAGTTTCATCTTAGCTCAGACCGCTCCTGTTCTGTTGCTCTTCTACTGCTTTGCCTTTGGCGATGGCTTACGAGAAGAAGGCAATTTCTATTTTTAACCCTTAATGAAATTTCACACCCTTAAAGGGCGTGTTTTTCGTTTTTGCAGCCCCCGGGAGACGAGGCGAAGGAGACAAGGAGGTAACGAGCTCACTAAAACGGTGGGTTCAACTTCGACAAGTGGATCCCTGGAGCATTGTTGAAAGTGACGTTATTAAAACGAAGTGGAGCGATGCGTCAATATAACAGGCAGGTCCGCTTTACAAAAAAGCTTTAGTACAGGGGACACAAGAGGAAAATGGGCTGGCAATCATTATTTCTCCATTCACTCTACTTGTCAGAGTATATTTCATTCTTCTTGCACAATAAATCCCTCTCGTCCCCCAAAATGATTTACCTTCGCGCTGTGTTTTTATCCCCTTTTCTAGACTTGCAATTGTTAGGGCACGATCGAAGATCGGTTGGAACGGGTTTACGTGACGATCAGCGTACGAAATCGGTGTTAAGGGACAAATCCAAATCATCTAAGACAGCAAATTTTATTCCTCTATTATTCTTTCTTTCAAATATATATTAGTTGTTCATAGTAGAGTAACTGCATAACATGCATTAAATTGTCATTTAAAAAAAATCTGATATGGAAAACACTTGACTTCGTTGTACGTATTTTAAATTATTCACATTTTTTTATTGTATGATGCATTATCAAAAGTTTCATTTGAACATATCCTTCAATGTTCAAAGTTAGTTTCTGCAACAATAAGTTACATTCCAAATATAGTGATAAAATATACAAACATGTTTTTTATATCATTTATTCACAATAAACTTAAAATATTTATTTAGCTCTTAAAATGTTTCTAGCATATTATTTTTTAATTTTTCTTCTATTTTTACCTTATTAATACTTAAAAATATTGTTGAACATTTTGGGCAGATTATTTTGCTGATAAACTGATCAGTTTGAGAGGAATATTTTTATTTAGACGTTGAATTTTCATTAAAAAATTGGCGAATTTCTAAATTTAAATTAAGTTTTAATAACTTTAATAAATTCAAAATTTTAAACAAATACTCAGATTTATATTAAAGTATATTAGTGGTGTTTGGTAGACTATTTGTAAGAATGTATAACAAGTTTAGTCTTTAGAAACATTTAAAAAAAATAAGAAAATTCATAAAAAAGGGTAATTTTTAAACACATAGAATTGTATAATAAAAATAATTGTTTTTCAAATTTTCCTTATTTCTACTCTGGGCAAGTCGTCCTCTTTCAGATCCCATTTTTCTGTAAGGTGCGGCCCCTCTAAGACTAATTCACCCGTGGCAAATTCTACCGTTGCCAAGCCGTAGTTACGCCCCTGTCAAAAATAATCCCCTATATAATAATAGCCTAAGTTGTCTGTCCGTCTGCCTTCAAATTTATGAAGCGGTTGCACCTGGAATGGATAGATAAATCCAAATTGGATTTTTGATGAGTTAGGGTCAGCAAAATTGAGTTCGAAATCCACCTCATCCCCCCTTTTCTAGCGTTTAATGCTATTATTTCAAGCCTTATTCTCCCTCTTATTCTATACTAAATTCATTATTGATAGGATGGCGAGGGCGGAGCGCAATATTTAAATTTCTGGACTGTTTTTACTTGACCCTTATATATTCTAATCATTTCCTTCTTTACGTATCAGTCGGCACATGGGGTAGACTGCCCATCTGCTCATCGTACTTCTCAGGTTGATGGTGCTGACCCCGACGTAGCCGAATTTTTCTAAATGTCTAATTAATTTAATAATTTCTGCTTTTTCTTTTGAATTCTTATTCCTAAAGTTGTTTTATTATTTTTGAAATAAATTTTTACCATTTTTCAAATTTTTATTATTTTTATTTTATTAAATTCACGTATTATATCAAGCCCCATTTTAAGAGCAGGCGATTAAATGTATCAATTTATCACATAATAAATAGGT
Source organism: Pardosa pseudoannulata (assembly GCA_032207245.1). Classification (NCBI taxonomy): domain Eukaryota; kingdom Metazoa; phylum Arthropoda; class Arachnida; order Araneae; family Lycosidae; genus Pardosa; species Pardosa pseudoannulata. Next base: position 95,008,094 of record CM063511.1, on the reverse strand, counting down.
AAAAATAACATTTTGTCTAACATTATGACGTCATTCCTTTAACCATCTCATTTAATCATTTCATATTTTAAATTATTTAAACATCGTCTGCATTATTTCCATACGTTTTATCTCTAAACTTAGATATTACGTAAATAATTTTCTTAAGGTAATATTTTGTTGCAAAATAATTCTCAGCCAAAAAACAAACCATTTTTTTACCTGCCTCATAGGGTACTTTACAATTCTGGAAAATTAAAAATTTTACTGATCCCGTCATATGACGGGCTGTATGCTAGTATCATTAATAAAAACTAAACATTATTTTCATAAATTACCCATAACTAATCATCATTTGCAAAAACAACGACGCAAAAAATTAACTACCCTTTAAACAATTTTATACATGCTGAATTAAGTTACATCGGCTACGTACCGTAACAAACTGGCGTAAAAAGTAAAAGCTTTTAACCAGGCTAAAGTGCATCTGTTTTCCCTAAGTAACTAGACAAAGGCAATTTCTATTTTTAACCCTTAATGAAATTTCACACCCTTAAAGGGCGTGTTTTTCGTTTTTGCAGCCCCGGGAGACGAGGCGAAGGAGACAAGGAGGTAACGAGCTCACTAAAACGGTGGGTTCAACTTCGACAAGTGGATCCCTGGAGCATTGTTGAAAGTGACGTTATTAAAACGAAGTGGAGCGATGCGTCAATATAACAGGCAGGTCCGCTTTACAAAAAAGCTTTAGTACAGGGGACACAAGAGGAAAATGGGCTGGCAATCATTATTTCTCCATTCACTCTACTTGTCAGAGTATATTTCATTCTTCTTGCACAATAAATCCCTCTCGTCCCCCAAAATGATTTACCTTCGCGCTGTGTTTTTATCCCCTTTTCTAGACTTGCAATTGTTAGGGCACGATCGAAGATCGGTTGGAACGGGTTTACGTGACGATCAGCGTACGAAATCGGTGTTAAGGGACAAATCCAAATCATCTAAGACAGCAAATTTTATTCCTCTATTATTCTTTCTTTCAAATATATATTAGTTGTTCATAGTAGAGTAACTGCATAACATGCATTAAATTGTCATTTAAAAAAAATCTGATATGGAAAACACTTGACTTCGTTGTACGTATTTTAAATTATTCACATTTTTTTATTGTATGATGCATTATCAAAAGTTTCATTTGAACATATCCTTCAATGTTCAAAGTTAGTTTCTGCAACAATAAGTTACATTCGGGGCTTCAACGTTTCTTTTTTACCTCTTCTCGTAAGCTATCGCCAAATGCAAAACAGAACATGAGCGGTCTGGGCTCAGAAGAGACTTCGGTCTTCTCCCAGCCCCTCTTTTGGTTGGGAGAAGACCAAAGTTTCATCTTAGCTCAGACCGCTCCTGTTCTGTTGTTCTTCTACTGCTTTGCCTTTGGCGATGGCTTACGAGAAGAGGTAAAAAAACGTTGAAGCACCCAATGTAACTTATTGTTACAGTTTCATATCTCAAGGTAAAGGTCTATCCGAGTAGAACTCTAATGCAACAATCTGACAGAACTATCTTGACTGACTTGTAGCATTAAAATCGTTACATTGAAACTTTTTGTTATGAAGCGCTACGGTAAAAATTTCTGCTACTGTTTAAAGCCGATAGAGAATAACTAAGAACATGCATGCCAGCAGTGGAATTCGAATACACAGTCACCGATATCGAAAGGCAACGCCTTACCATTCAACCATCGCTCGGACATGAGGAAAGATAATAACAATGAGAAAATTATCTTTATTATAATGGTGTAATTTTATGATTAATTCAAGCATTGTCATCGAAAATACAAGAGTATGCAAAATTTCAGTTAAATTCGTTATTTAGGAATATTTGGAGAAAAAGCACAACATATTTTTTCGAACAATTAAAGGCCTTTCAACATACTCATAAACGTCATTTGACATGAAAACATACATTTTCAGTTCCACTATGAAAGAAAAAAAATTACATCTGCAAAGTTAAAACCCTTTGACAGTTTCATTTTTTCCAGAATTCGGTCAAAAAAATGTCACATTTTTAATGAATTTTGTTTTGTTTATATTACTTTTTTAAGTAAAGATATATGTCATTAAAATTAACATTTCTAATATTTTTAAGAATTTATTACAACTTTTTTTTCTTTCCAAGAAAGCATCATAGAACTGAAGTTTACCTTTAGTCTCATCCAAGTTAATTTTTGAAATTCCAGTGAAAGCAAATCTAGGAGGCGGATCCGAAGGATTATCACAATTAATTTTAAAAAAATTGTCTTGCTTGACTGATTCCATCCGTACTACTATCAGAGTCACTACTATCCAGATCATCTAGTAAACTTTCGGTACTATCATTTAAAGATAATTCAGTTCCTGATTCCGAATCACAGTTCGAATCATAAAAAATTAGATCCATACGCTCTGAATTATCCATTATTTAAAAGTAAAAATATATTATTCAACTCTTACATAAATAAAATTATCAGGTGGTTAGTAAAATATAACCAGAAAGCTGTACACTGAAAGATAACAATTCGTCTTCTGATACAAAACATGCGAAAAAACCCGCGCTTTTAAACCAATCAGAGTAGAAAATACAATTAAACTGCAAACTATCATTTACAGGACATCTATACGAATAATTTGTTACTAAAATTAGAAAAAATAAGGTCGAAACAGTGCAAGCGAAATAGAAATCAGTTTGCCCGTACGCCGTATAGGTTAATCAGTAAAGGCCGGAAAGCTGTGCCCGTACGGCGTACGGGCAAAACAGGGAAGGGGTTAATGCAGACATCCCAACTGATTTTTCCACGCCTAAGATTTATGAGAACATTCCTTACAAGTGTTCCAACAAAATTTCCAGCAATAGCTACACAGAAAATAGCCGGTAGTGAATACATCTAACACTATCCGGGAGTTTCCTGTTATTTAATCCCGTCTAGCCGTCCGAACACAGCGAAAATTTAAAGCGCAGGCAGCTAAAAGAAACGCGATCCTTTCCTAAAAACAAAAGACGTAAATGCAGCCTTTTACAGAACACGTCAGCGATCTGTCAGAACCGAGAACAATAAAACTGCCTTTTGGTAAGAAATCGCGACGTTAGGAAGAAAATGCCTCCCCGAAGAATTTCTTAAGTGACATTATTAGTGCCTAGCGAAAAGATTCGCCAATACCGTAGCTATACTTTTTCATAGTAGGGAAGGCAGAATAGGGGGAAAATGGCCGATCAATACTTTCACCACCATCGGTCAAAGAGGTAAAATTTTTTACCCTTTTGCGCGGGAAATGATGATTTTCTTAAAGCAGAACTTACCTAGAGAGTAATAAATTTTAAGTATGTCTACTGCATTCTAGAACACCCATCTTTCCTAGCAATGCTTTTTTATATTCTTGCTTAGGAATCCAATAAAATCTCAACGTTATTTTTACCCGTCCTACAAATTCCACTTGGTTAATGTTTTTATACCTCAAACTAAAATATATATTTTTAAAGCAGAACTTACGCAGAAAGCAATAAATATTAACTATATCTACTGTATTTTAAAGCTCAATTTTTTCCCCATTTACTTTTTTATATTCGTACCTTGGAATGCATTAAAACATCTCAGACTTAATTTTAAATTCTAAATAATTCTAAAAATTCTATTCAATTAGCATTTTTCATCTGCAACTTTAAAAATTAAATTATATTTTAAACATGAAAAAGTGTCTATATTTTAACCTAATTTTATCTATTTTTTTTCCTTATGCACAAGTATTTTTAGTAGCAATTATTTAACTGTATTTAGTAAAGAAACAAAGAGTGAAAGGTTTTGAATTCCAGGAAATTTTAGACAAAAAAATTCTAAAATACAATAGTTAAAACATTAAAGGGTCTTATACGTCCTAAAGGAAAACGGAATATGATGAAAACGAGTGATCTGAACTATCCCAAGAGTATAAACAATAACATTATAAAGAAATTGTCAGATATACAAAAATAATAAAATTGCTAGCATATGGCCCGTTATATGACGGGATCAGTAAAATTTTTAATTTTCCAGAATTGTAAAGTACCCTATGAGGCAGGTTAAAAAGTATGGTTTGTGTTTCTGGCTGAGAATTATCTGGTACACGATCAATAATTTGTTTATCTTCATACTCCTTTAAAGTCTCCCGATACTGTGAATGCAGTCTAGAATCAAGTTGAATTCCTTTAGAAAGATACTTATAGTTTTCTTAGCTATGCCAAAATTATCGGTAAGTTCTTCCCAAAGTTATTTTTGCCACAGTAATTAATGGAAGCAAAGGAACGAAACTATCATTTCCACTATACCCTGGAGGTAGAGATAATATGTCGTCAAAACCAGTGATAAAATTTTCATTGCAACAAAAAATAATCTATGTTTAAAATTATCACATATCTTCTTAATCTATTATTTAACCCTCCGAGTGGTACACACCGAGGAAAAAAAGTCTAAAAAATAAGCCAAAATTTCATTGTGTCAGTGACTAAAGTGTTCTATGATTTTTTACTTCACCCTTTGTCGACTAGATTGGTATACGGGAAACCCACCCTCGTTACTGTCCGTTTACTTCCGGTTATAAATAGATATATAAATAGACTTTATAGATTGTTAATTTTTAATACACATAAAGCTCGTCAAGCCTCGAAGATCATCCCATAAGAAATAATGGGTTCTAAAAGTACAAATATAAATATTCTTTAAGAGAATGATTTCTATCTTTTTTACGAAAGTCATCCAAGCTATTTAAGTTGTGCAATTAAAGATACATCTGTTACCGCAAACGAAATACTTCGAAAGAGATTTTTAAAGCTATGAAAAGCTATCAGCTTCAAGAAAAATTCTCTATATTTTTAACCTAATTTTACATATTTTTTATTTCTGCACAACTTTAAAAATATAGTAGTAAATATTTTAATATTTAGTAGCAATATTTAGTAAAGTACTAAAGAGTGAAAGGTTTTGAATTCCAGGAAAATTTAGATAGGAAACATCTAAAATACAATAGTTAAAATATTAAAGGGTCTTGTACCTTCTAAAGGAAACCAAAATATGATGAAAACGAGTGATCTGAACTATCTTAAGAGTATAAGCAATAGCATTACAAAGAAATTGTGAGATGTACGAAACTTGTTTCATATGTTAAGCGAAATAATTTTATATTTCGCTTAATTGATTACAATAAAATATATACAACAGTTAATATAGAAGAAGTTATAACTATGCTATAACGATATTTACAAAAATTCTACACCTTAAATTTTTCTAAATCCTCAATTTTCTTTTATTTGTATATTTTTGTATTATCTATAGAATAAATTGTTTTCATTTAGATATTTACAGTTCGGTTATTTTTAACGACTAATTGGTTATAATTGCATTCCCAATCTTTAAACAAATTTTTTTCGATATTTTTCCGGAAAATTGCTATTTAAACATGGTTACCTTAAAAAAGTTTTTACCCACGAAATAATAAATTTTAACTATGCCTACTGCTTTTAAGAGCACCATCCTTCCAACTTGTTTTTATTTCTTCTTTAGAATGTAATAAAACCTCAACGAATATTTTTACTCATTCCATAATTCCCATTCAACTAACGTTTTTATGCTTGCAACTATACCGTAATAAAAACATCAAAGGATACATTACAGCTAATTTTTTTTCTGCACAACGTTAAAAAACTACGCTAGCTATTAAAGTAATAGTTAATGGTTTTGAGTTTCCTAAGAAAGTTACAGAAAGAGTTTCTAAAATACAGTAGTTGAAATATTTATTTTAATGGGGACTGTTTTCTAGAATAAAAAATTATTACTAGCATAAGAAACACTGCTTATAAATTTTTCAGAATGTAAAATGAGCTCTATTTAGTCTACACCAAAATTTTTACGATCGTTTTTGGCAGGGAAAAAGGTTTGAAGCATTAAAAAGAGTTGTATAATGAACATTGCCATAATTAGAATGTTATTTGTGTATATAAGATGCTCCAAAATAATTTAAAGTGTTAAATTAATAAGAGGGCATTTTTGTAGACGGAATGATTACTTGTTAATATTAAGTTACAAAATGGTTTTGTGCCGTGTGGCTTTGGTCAGGACCATAAGTAATGCAATTACAAAATAGCTTTATGATAGAATTCATGGATAATTTTATGTAAA
>CM063511.1:94946937-94996937 GCA_032207245.1 Pardosa pseudoannulata | reverse complement strand
TGTTCCAATTCGTACGAAATCATGAAAAAATCTGACTGTATTTGTTTACAATGAAAAATGCACAAAAAATACATAAAAATTTTGAAAAAAAAATATGTGATAAAGTAGGGATTAGAAGATAACTTAATTCAGAGTACATGTATTAATCAATAACTTTATTAAAAAAAATTAAAAATCGATTCTATAGAAGACATTACCAATAGAAGAATATTTTTCAAATAGAATTTCAAACACTTGTGTAAATTTGAAGAAAATTAGGAGCAGAATAAAATTATAATTTGGTTGAATCCAGTCTACTAAGAGAACTTAGTTAAAGTCTAAATACGAAATAAAAAATAAATGAAACATATCAATTACATTTTAATTAAACTTTCTACAATTTTTATAAACCAGAGATGGGGAACATTTTCCGTAGAGGACTAAAAAACTAGAGAAAAATGTGTTTAGCGAGCCCATATAATTTAGTCTAAAAATTTAACCACCATTAAAAATGTTTTCAGGTCCATTAATATTTAAAATCACGAAACTCTGAATCTACTTAATGTTTTTTAGTAGATATTTTGGAGTTGAAGTACTTAACAAATGTCCATACAAACCGAAACAAACACTAGCAACTCTTTGTATTTTTTAATAATTTCACCACAACTCAAATCGACTCTCTTTGTCCGTCAACTTGTCATAAATAATAAGTAATAGTAGAACTTGAGTCGAAGCTGAAAGGTACTGGGTGAAGCTCATAAAATAAACTTTCCCTACTCAAAAAAGTACCTCCAATTCGTCTATATTTGGTTGTTCTAGTCAACAGAAGAATAAAAATTCCTCACATATCTGTTTTCCAATTTAAAAATAAAACTGTTCTTGTGCAATATAGATATAACTAAACTAGGGTGGAAAGTTATTAATACTTCATTTAAATCGTAAAAGAACGAATCTACGTTTTTTAATAGACATTTTGGAGTTGATATACTTTACTACTGTTCACAAAAACCCAAACAAACACTAGCATCCCTTAATATTTTTTAATAATTTCCCCATAATTCATATCGACTCTCCTTGTCCGTCAACTTGTCGGAAGTAATATTAGAACTTGCGCCGAAACTGGAATGTACTGGGTGAAGCTCTTATAAAATGAACTTTCTCTTCTCTAAAACGCAGCTCTAATTCGCCTATATTTGGTTGTTCTAGTCAACGGAAAAAAGAAAAAATTTCTCACATATGTTTTTCAACTTAAAAATAAAACTGCGCTTATGAAATATGCATATAGCTAAACCAGGGTGGAAAGTTATTAATACTTCCTTTAAATCGTAAAAGAACGAAAGCCTGAATCTACGTTTTTAATAGAGATTTTGGAGTTGAAATATTTTACGAGTATTCATACAAACCCAAACAAACACCAGCAGACCTTTATATTTCTTAATAATTTCACCACAATTCAAATCGACTCTCCTTGTCCGTCAAATTGTCATAAGTAATAAGTAATATTAGAACTTGCACCGAAACTGAAAGGTACTGGGTTTGGTTTGGTTTGGTTTGGAGCGCTACGGTCTACTGTTTTGCACACGAGGGCTAATGAGACCGGGACCTACTGCTTAAAGCCGATTCCGAACGGCTACGAACATCCATGCCACTGTGGAATTCGAACCCACGAACTCCGGTACCGACGATCAGCGCCCTAACCAATCGGCCAGCGTTCGGCGAAAGGTACTGGGTGAAGCTCTTATAAAATGAAATTTCTCTATTCTAAAACGCAGCTCTAATTCGTCTATATTTGGTTGTTCTAGTCAACGGAAGAAAAAAAAAATCCTCATTCTGTTTTCCATTTGAGAAATAAAACTGTGCTTATGCAATATTCATATAACTAAACCAAAATGGAAAGTTATTAATACTTCATTTAAATCGTAGGTAATCATTTTCCTTGTTGTAATTTATTATATTACATAAATATCATAATTTTTTTTAAATTTGTGCTGACACAGATAAAACCTTCAGGCAGGCCGTAGGTTGTCCTTACTTCCCCTAAACTGCATGGGCGATTATAAGTAAAAAAGAAAAACTCTGAACATCCTACAAAATTTTATGAAAAATTATACACTGCTAATTTAAAATAAAAACTATATTAAGGTTAATTTCCGAAAGTCAAAACTAGAACAGGATGATATCTTAATTTTAATATTGGGATTTATCGTTTACCAAATATCAGGATAGTAATATGTTCCAATATATATTACCATATTATTGAGTTGCAAACATAAGTGTGTGTTATCTATAAATTAATACAAGCACACATAAATCAATGTGTGTGGGTTATCTAGAAAACAAAAATTCAATTTGTTAATCTGAATACATAAATTTAAATTTTAACATATTGCTTTAAAAAATCATAACATATTAATACCGTTCTTCAATACAAAAAAATATTTGTAGACGCGTCAAAAAAGAAAAAAAAGGTGGTTGGTTGATTTGGTTTGGAGCACTACGGTCTACTTTTTGCAACATGAGGGCTAATGAGACCGGGACGTACTGCTTAAAGCCGATTCCGGCTACGAACATCCATGCCATAGTGGGATTCGAACCCACGAACTCCGGATCCGAAGGCCAGCACTCTAACCATTCGGATATCATTCGGCTTTGTGGACGCGACAGTAAAGAAAAAAGGGTGAGAAAAGATAACTTTCTGATTATCTTCAAAATTCATTTATATATTTTTTTATCTGAAGTGGAAGATGGTTTTAAAAATCTTTTTTTCAATTTGAAGAAACAGATTTTTCTGAAAATTCTTTTCAAATTTTCGATTGAAAAAAAAATTTGTTTATTATAATTTTCGGAATAGAGTCACACAAATATTTGGAAAATTCGGATCAGAATCACCCCTGGATGGGACACATAGACCCTTCAGGCGGGTCTTAGGTTGTCTTTACCTGCCCTGAACTATTAATAAACAACTCCGAAAATAAAACACCAGTTTATGTCTTAAAGTTGTTTATGTCAATAAGTCTACCCGAGAATACCATTAATGTGAACTTTTATGACAGACTCGAGTACATCTCCGCTCATCCACATAGAAGTTTGGGGCTTCCACCAGGCCTATAAAAACACGTAGAAACTATTTTTATTCCTCTTTCGAGGGGAGTGAAGAGTTATTTTGCTTTTACATATTTCTTTGGCATATCTTGGGATATGTCAGTTTCGTAAGAAAGACACTTTAGGACTTATACATATGGATTACATGCTCTGCTTGTCTCTAAATTCGTAACATTTTTTACACGTCGAGGTGAATAATGTATTACACATGGTAAGGTCAGGAGATTTATGTTTCCTTCCTCGGCGCTCACTTTTACCTTCATTTAAAATCGCGAGGCGTAAGTTAGGATCACGTTATTTGGGTAAATGATTTTAACAATAAAATACTTTCCAGTTAAATTCCTGAACTGTAATTAATTATAGGTTCTTTAAGGTAGAGGAGTTAAAAAAGCATCCCGACTGTAGAATTCTCAGTCCCATGGAGGAATTTACGAAAATAAAGAATTGAAACAAATATCGTTCGGATTACAGTAAATGTAACAATATTCAGTTACTTTATTGATTACTATCCACTTCGTGCCCAGCTTTCGTATAGGTATTTAATGTTCCTAAATGAACTCTAAATCTACGTTTTTTAATAAACATTTTGAAGTTGAAATACTTTACAAATGTCCATACAAACACAAACACCAGCAAACTTTTATATTTCTTAATAATTTTACTAAAATTCAAATCGACTTTCCTTTGTCCGTCAATTTATCATACGTAATAAGTAATATTAGAACTTGCGCCAAAACTGGAAGGTACTGGATGAAGCTCATAACATAAACTTTCACTAAAACGTAGCGGTAATTCATCTATATTTGGTTGTTCTAGTCAACAGAAGAAAAAAAAAATCTTCACATATCTCTGCTTTCCCCTTTAGGCAGAGGAGGCCAAAAAGAATCTCGACTGTAGAATTCTCAGTCCCATAGAAGAATTTACGAAAATAAAAAAATTGAAACAGATATCGTTCGGATTACAGTAAATGTAACAATATTCAGTTATTTGATTGATTACTATCCACTTCGTGCCCAGCTTTCGTATGGGTATTTAATGTTTCTAAATGAAAGGTTACGCTTATTTCAAAAATAAAATTTCTCTTAAAGTTAATAACACATTTTATTTTAATTTTCTTCATAAATGTAACACTATGCTTGAGGATTTATTAGTTGATTTGGCTAAAAGAAAATTAACTACACTTTTTTGCGTGATTACTTAATTCAGTGGTTCTTAACCTTTTCTAGATCACCGCTCCTTTTTCAAGAAAAAAATATGCGAACGGCCCCGTTTCCACAATAGTTAATTATTCCAAATATTTAATATTGTTGCATGTTATCCATATCTATTTTGTCTGCCTATATATCTATTAAGAATCAGAAAGCAGAATTTAATTAAAACGGCCATGAAATGTAGGAAAAAGTTATTTATTAAAATTTTTTTAAATTAAGCATAAAAGCAACATTGGAATTTTTAAAAAAGAGATGTCACCAACGTGGGTGTCTCGTTCATGGCTGTCAAGATGGATGAAGGTGGTGAAGTTTTAATAATTCGATTTTTTTTCCAATTTCTTTAACATCATTCGTAAATCTCCAAATGCAGTCATGTACTTTTTCCTAGACAGTCAATTAGCTACTTCACTTAGTCCACGTTCAACAAAATACGATGATGGAAATTTGATTAAGATATCTGTACTCTATCCTAGAGGTCCACGGTCGAATTCGCGAAATTTATAGTTAAAGGAATATCGCATTTATTATTGTAAATACCCCTATTATTCTATTGATGATTTTTATAGATATTAAGTCTACTGGCCACTCCCCTTGATCGATTGCCATAACGTTCTCATTTACATTTGAATCAGATCTCTAAAAATAATTCAAGATAAAAACGAAAGTAAGCAAAATATGTATATAATTATTGGAAGCATAAATGATCAAACTGTCTATAGTGGTTACCTGTCTAAACTTTTCTACGTCCTTACTGTATTGTTATTGACATATTTTACTGTATTAACGCTTATATACAATATATACAATATTATGTACCTTCCAACACCCCAGTGGATTAGTTTCGATAACATTTTTTCAACAATGAAAAACATAATAAAAGTGAAAGAGAAAATGTTAAAGAACAGTTTCTTATCACGAGGTTAAAAGAAAAAAAGTCCAACGGTATTTATTTCCGACGGAAGAAAAAAAAATAGGAAAAATTTTCAAGGGATGTACGCTTCAATAAAATAAAACAAACTCAGGGTGAGGTTATCACAGTATAGAAACAAAAATGCTTTACCAAACCATGAAACGTCCCATCTAGAATGCTTTAACACTTTTCAGGTAGAAACAGGCACATGAACGTTGTCCAATTAATAAAAATTGCATGGTTTTTATACCCTCGTGTGTGAGTAAAGTTCCATGTAACACGAATCCTCAATTAAGACGATAAAAAAAACGATTACATTAACAAAATGAACTACAGGCGTAAAACGCTACCGTTATATGCGTTTCACATTGAAGTCCAAATAGGTTCTAAAAGTCGTAAATGTTGCTATCTAGTCTGTTGTTTAAAAGCACTAATTTAAAAACTGAATTCCATGCCAAATTGCAGGTGCCACATTCCAGTGCAATTGCTGCATCTATTTTGCTAATTTAACTAATAGTAGCCTAAATTTTTATTGTAATTACTAAATATAACGTAGAAATTGGTATGTGATTATAATTCGGATACTATATAATTTGAATTATATTCGGAGCTAGACGGGGTATAGATTAGTTGATCTGCCCGAGTGGTGTATTTAGATATTCCTGGGTCAATTTACATTTTCTACGCATGTTAACTCATTAATGCCTAGTGTCCCCTTTTAGGAACAGCTAAAAATAGTCTGTAAAACTTTTATGTTTTCCCAGAACGAGTTTTAAAGTTCCATGTAACACGAATCCTCAATTAAGACGATAAAAAAAACGATTACATTAACAAAATGAACTACAGGCGTAAAACACTACCGTTATATGCGTTTCACATTGAAGTTCAAATAGGTTCTAAAAGTCGTAAATGTTGCTATCTAGTCTGTTGTTTAAAAGCACTAATTTAAAAACTGAATTCCATGCCAAATTGCAGGTGCCACATTCCAGTGCAATTGCTGCATCTATTTTGCTAATTTAACTAATAGTAGCCTAAATTTTTATTGTAATTACTAAATATAACGTAGAAATTGGTATGTGGTTATAATTCGGATACTATATAATTTGAATTATATTCGGAGCTAGACGGGGTATAGATTAGTTGATTTGCCCGAGTGGTGTATTTAGATATTCCTGGGTCAATTTACATTTTCTACGCATGTTAACTCATTAATGCCTAGAGTCCCCTTTTAGGAACAGCTAAAAATAGTCTGTAAAACTTTTATGTTTTCCCAGAATGAGTTTTAAAGTTCCATGTAACACGAATCCTCAATTAAGACGATAAAAAAAACGATTACATTAACAAAATGAACTACAGGCGTAAAACACTACCGTTATATGCGTTTCACATTGAAGTTCAAATAGGTTCTAAAAGTCGTAAATGTTGCTATCTAGTCTGTTGTTTAAAAGCACTAATTTAAAAACTGAATTCCATGCCAAATTGCAGGTGCCACATTCCAGTGCAATTGCTGCATCTATTTTGCTAATTTAACTAATAGTAGCCTAAATTTTTATTGTAATTACTAAATATAACGTAGAAATTGGTATGTGATTATAATTCGGATACTATATAATTTGAATTATATTCGGAGCTAGACGGGGTATAGATTAGTTGATCTGCCCGAGTGGTGTATTTAGATATTCCTGGGTCAATTTACATTTTCTACGCATGTTAACTCATTAATGCCTAGTGTCCCCTTTTAGGAACAGCTAAAAATAGTCTGTAAAATTTTTATGTTTTCCCAGAACGAGTTTTCCTTTACAGCAAAACTAGATGGCAATTCCATAAAAAACCTACCATATTCTCAATAATCGGTTAATCCTTAAAATTTTGTTCCCTGGATAAAATTACAATTATATAGCAATATTCTTACACGTGATACCAAATAAGTCCTTTCTCACGAAGGTTTTCAATAAATGACATCTTATGATGCTTAAAAATCACAACCGGTTACTAATAAAAATGTTATATTCTAAGTTGTTTACATTTCATATTTGTTTTGCTCTGTGCAGTAAAAAGATTGTTGAATCTGTTTTAATATACAGAAATTTGGATATCCTATCGAAACGCAGTCAAATATCGTACACTGATCCACTAAATTGGGCTTTAACCCATATTCGACTGCTGTCCTATAAACAGGACAGCAAATAGAATTTCATTTAATAATAAAGTTATAAACTTTTTCTGAGTGGATTTTATTTTAAGACCTTTAAAATAGACACACTTTATCATAGTAACAAAAAAAAACTGAGAAATCAGAATATATTGTATTGTAAAATATATTTTTAGCAACCCCTTAAAAGTTGTCATTTTCTAATCTTTAATTTTATATTTATTATTTTTTTTTTAAACATAGTGGAGGTTACTTGAAGTACTCCAGACATTGGCACTACATTAGTGAGTAACGCTAGGTCCAGAAAACGGTATTACGATACCAAACACTTTATCCATTTTAACGATGATTCTTCAATTGATCCGCAAGATCGTTATTGTAAAATTCGACTTTATGACAAAATCTTAATAACCTTGAAGCAGTTTGGTATATTTTCTGAAAATCTCACAATCGATGAAAGAATGGTAAAATATTTTGGAAGCCACAGTTGCAAGATGTTCCTGAAAAATAAACCTGTAAAATTTGGATATAAATTTTGGGTATTTGCATACTACAACGAATATCCTTTTTCTATTACTCCTTACCAAAAATGCCAGTTCAAGAACTGCAAAAGAAAAGCAACAACAGTGTGCTTAAAATGTAATGTTAGACTTTGCGTTGAATGTTTTCCCAAATTTCACCTATGAATCAGCCTAATGCAATGTAAGTGATACTTGTTAAATTTTAGTAGTGTATAGGACCGTTGGCCTAATTATAGGACAGCTAATTACTTAAAAAATTAAAATTTATTTTTAAAATTTTTGTTTTATATGCTTAGTTACACCATATTAATGTTATGGATAAAGTTTTAAAACTTTTCAGAAATATTTAGTTGGTGTGGTACAATATGGGTTAACCACAATTCAAAAATTCCAGTCAACTTAGGAGAAAGATATTAGTTTCAAAGGCTTTTATCATATGTAGAGCCACTGGAAGATCATTCTTTTGTATGGAGGGCTAATTAAAAAAACCAACATGTATAAAAACTTAAGCTGCTTTTCGTGTCTTTCTAAGAAATCAATTCATTAAGAGAAAAGATAAAGATAGGATTAAAGCAATGAAAAAGCTTAAAAGACAATACCAGATACAAACAACAAAGAAAATGAATAAAAATAAAAACGAAAAAATTCTTAAAATGTGCGAGGATATTGCAGGGGAATAAATGGGAAATTAAAAAAAAACAAGACGGTTAATTAAAATAAGAATTAATCTAAATATAATATATTAAAAATTAAATACCGTCGACTGTAGAATCAACTGTGGTTTTATTCAGATTTCAAACGGCCCAAACTTTCTCATGTAGTGTTTAATTACCGCAATTAGAATAATTTCAATTCAGAGAAAAAATCGAAAGCCTGTCTACGTAACGCCTGTCTTCGTAAATATTCATATAAACATCCTAACTTCCATAATTCATACTACCTGGCAGTGATGACTTAATATCTTTATAACCTCGCATGTTTGCTGAAAGTGTGTCAGTTTTTAACCTATAAGAAGTTTCTAATTTTTTAGTTAAATTATACAGAATTTGTGAGACATTCAAAATTTGTTTAATCTGTTGCCAAATTATAAAATTATTCCGCTTATTTGATTGTAATAAAAAATATAGAAGAAATTAAAACCATGTTACAAAATTACTTGTAACATTTAAACAATTCTACTCCATATATAGTCTTTTGCGTTTATATTATGTATAAAGTGAATTAATGACATTCATATAATTACAGTTTTTGCAGCTGACTAATTAGTCATATTTTCAATCTACACTAACCTTTTCTTTAAATTTTTCATGAGTTTAACTTACGTTAAACATTTCTGTACTATTAATTCATCTTATAAATGCAATTTTCTATATTGACTATAAGTTGTAGGTTAATACATATAAAATTTCATTATTTTTAGGATCATATTATACTATATAAATTACTTTTAAAATTTTTCTTTAGCAATTATTCTACGTTTTTTATTATAGTCAATTAAGACGGAGTGTTTCATGCTTTTATTAAAAGTTAAAACAACTGTTTAATGTCTAACAAATTTTTCTATATTTTTATCAAACATTTAAAGACTATCAAAACAGATGCACTTTCGTCATGAACCAAGATTCCTTAAGAATGTATGAAACCGCCTAAACTCTACATTAAGAGTTAGAAGCTTGTACTTTTGTATCCGAGATTAAAGCCAATCTAGTAAATATAGACTAGTAATTAACGTTAAGGAAAAGTGTTTAAGATGCTGTGTTCTTTGCGAAATTACCCCATTTATTTAAAAATTAAATTTTACTTCAGGACATATTACATAAACAATTTCGCCGAAATTATCTCCTTCCTTTGATAATGTTACAGAATTGTCGTCAATATAGTAGATTCTTGTATCGGTATTTTCTTCTCAGTGGAATATGATCTATAACAGAGTGACTAAGTACGCACTAATTAAACAATTTCATATATATTTGTTCTTCAAACAAATTCACACAACTATACTTTAATACCACCATAAATAAAAAATATTGACAGATTATAATATCCCCTGTTAACCATGGCGCATGATATTACCCCTTAACAGTAATAACCCTTGCTGGTCAACGACAGATGGCAGCACGTTTGTATTTTCATACGCCTGTTTAACCCTTCGTACATTATATATGAATATACATCTAA
Source organism: Pardosa pseudoannulata (assembly GCA_032207245.1). NCBI lineage: Eukaryota > Metazoa > Arthropoda > Arachnida > Araneae > Lycosidae > Pardosa > Pardosa pseudoannulata. The sequence goes on along the minus strand of CM063511.1, from coordinate 94,986,884 downwards.
TGCTTTAAATAATTGTTAATTACATGTTATACAGAAGGATATAAATCATATAAAAGCTTGTACATAAAATACATATCGTTGTGTTTAATGTGTAATATATACATATAATGCTTTACACCCCTTCTACTTAGACCCTGCTTCTAAATTACGATGACCCACTTGAGCAAAAAGTCGTACTTTCACCCTTGAGGTGCTCGTTAACCCTTTCGTGGGCCATTTATTTCTCACTTCACGTTTCCAAACTTTCAAAACAGAGCTGGTAATTTTATTCAATCGATCGAACAATCGATGACACCGCAAAACCGAAGCGGGAATCAGTCTTCCCGTCATTTCAGTAACAAGATTAATATATTATAATGGTTTTTTCCGTGGGAAGTAATCTTCCCACGGTCCACGAAAGGGTTAAAACAAAAGTTGCACCCCTTTGCCTTAATACGAATAGCGTATGGTTCAATCGTGCTTGGTTTGACCAAGTGGCATAAGACAACAACAACGCCTCTTTACCAAGGTGGTACATAATGATATAAATTTTAAATAAAAGCTTGCATATAAAATACAGGTCATTGTGTATTACATGTGATATGCAAGAGTATAAAGCATTTTGGTTTGGTTTGGTTTGAAGCGCTACGGTCTACTTTTTGCAACATGAGGGTGTAACGGCGTGATATAGCGGTGTATCGTCAAAGAACTTTGCTTTGAAAGGTGGACATAGCGGTGTATCGTCAAAGAACTTTGCTTTGAAAGGTGGACTTGTGTGTATACAAAAGAATTGTTTTCTACGGCACCATGAAGTCTACACGGCCGTGCACTATAGTAAAAGAACAAAATGCCAGACGACACGGCACCTTCTCTGACAGCTAAAAAAGATGATCGCGGAACGACAAAGGATTTGCCGCTTCTCAGATGTTGTCGCTAAGCGACCCTAGCTTTTCGGCCGATGATGGTTTAACCCGGACCAATGCAGTTGGTCGAAGATGAGGTCATCGCTAGGTGACCCAATAATAAAATTGTGGGTGAGGCCCGTCTCTTGGAGGCCCCTCCCCTAGAAAGAGACGAGGAAGATATTTTTTTTTGGAAAGAAGTTAGTTAGCTAGCAACCAGCTAATTCAGAGGTCGCCTTGACCTGTCTCTCTACCGGAGAGTTATTTTTGCTATAATCCCACCTTGGGATCTTTTCTTGAAGGAGTAGCCCGCATCGGCTATCTCGGAGGTCGCCTCGACCAGTTTCTCCATCGGAGAGTTTTCATTAGCGAAATCCCGTCTTGGGATAAATCTCTTATGAGATTGAAGCGATACCCTGTGCGTGGGTTTTTTCATATTCTAATATAATCCTCTTCAGGATTGTTGCTGTTCTTCAGAGCTAACTGTGCTAGACCTTCTACGTGTGTTTCAGTGAATTATTGAGAAAGCTACGAATTGTGTCTTCCGTCTACGCACCCATATTTCGGCAGAGTCTGAATTTAGTTTAGGTACCCGTCTCTACTCAGGCCTACGTGTACTAATCACTTCCTGTGATCAGATTGTTTTTTTATAGTTGTGAAATGATGTATATAGAAGTGTAAATAAATATATTAATCCAGGTACATCGGATTCTTCCTTGTGTCTCCTGAAACAGGGACCGGATACGTTACAATGCCTAAAGAAACTGGGACCTACAGCTTAAAGCTGATTCCGAACGGTTACGAACATCCATGCCTCAGTGGAATTCGAACCCATAAACTCCGGTTCCGAAGGCCAGCACCGTAACTGTTCGGCCGTATAAAGCATTATACATGTATATCATATGCGATGTACATGACACGCAAAAGGTTAATTCGTGGAAATATATGTTATATTATTTTATAGATAAAGCGCTTAATACAGGTATATGCAAACATGATTACTCAGAAACGGTGCAATCTACATGCATGGAATTTATAACAGTGATTTATAACAGTGAATTTATAACTAATAAAAAATGCTATTGAAAAAGTCACATGAAAAATAACTATGCAAAGTATTATTATTCAATACTATACGGGTTAGAAACACTGAGCAGAACTAAGAACTTATTTTGTACAAGATATACTAATTAGAAATGCAAATTACTGCTTAGCATTCTCTCTGAAATAAAAGGAAATAATATTTTGTAGAGAAAACACGTTTATAAAGAATGAAACAAAGTAAAATACAGTAAGCTCTGCTGCTGGCCATTAAATTTCCGGTACAGTTGCAAAAATAGCATTTGTTTGGTAACGAAAAAGAAAACGAGAGTTTTATTTTTGCAATACGAGAGTTAAATTGACTAGAAATACTTCAGTCACGCTTCCGTTTACTGAAGTTAAAAAAAATAAAGTTTGTATTAAATGCACACTTTAAAAAAAATACTATGATGGAAAAAGAATTGGCTAAAATTCTAGAAATAAACTGAAGCTCGTAAAAACTAAAATCCGATATATATTTTTTTGAACCTGCTTTTGAAATGCAGTAAATATTTGTAAACATTGCCACAACTGTCGTAATTTACAAACAAGTAAGATTTATTTTTTATTATCCTTCAAAGGTTCAGGAGCTTTGGGAATTTCAATGAACAAAAGTAGACAATTTGTTGTGAAGGATAAAGATAAATTTTTGCTAAAAGAGGACTAATTAAATAGGAGATTGGAGATTTTAAATGAAACCGTGGGTATTGGAAATTATTTGATTTTGTTTTCAATCAATCTTCTTTAAAACTTAATAAGTCATTAACAATGTATTCAAAAGAATGAGGATTAAAATTTTAATGTAAATTAATAATTATTTTAGTTCATATTAATTATAAAAGTTTTAAATGTAGCTTAATAACAGTACAAATTAACAGCTGAACAGCAAAAATTCAAATTATTCTTTACAAATAGAATTTTTAGATATTAGATTTTTAAATCAATTTAATTAAAATTAGATACTTATTTTTAAATGTATTTTTAATAATAATATACTTTTTTGTTTCATAAAAATGGACTGTTTAAAAGCGCTGTTTCAACTGTTAAGGTTTTGTTTGGTTCGGAGAACTACAGTCTACTTTTTTGCAACACGATGGCTTATGGGACCGTTACCTACTGCTTAAAGCCAATTCCGAATGGCTACAAACATCCATGCCACATTAGAATTCGAACCCATGTTTTCCGGATGTCTCGACTGTTAATAATTTTACAACTGCATAAGTGGATATTGTGGATTGTATTTTTGCAGGCCGATAGCGTAAACGTTTGTAATATCCCTTTAACACATTCGCTGCCACTAAAAATGATATTACCATCCTCAGAAGCCGCATTACAAAACAGGGTTTTTAATCACGCACATAAAAAAATGCAAACAAAAATTTTGAAAACCAACCACAAAAAAATTAAAAAATAATGCTTCACTAACGTGCCGAAACAACCTCGCCGTTTAATTTCCAAAGCCACACTAAACACAAAGCATATAACTTATCAAATTCCGTCGCCGCGTTAGTGCGTCGTCGGCATACCAGGAGGTGCCACTCTGACGCGCCAGTGCGTCGGTGGCAGCGAACGTGTTAATACCCAAGTAATTTCTACTGATTACATATTGATGCATATCTTAAATCTGAGTTTTTATAGACTGTACACAATGAAAAAAGTATGAAGTTTAAACAACTTTGAATACTACAAAACGTCACGTTAGTGATCAGCTATCGTTTTAAATGTCATACGACGCCATTATGAAAAAGGGAAAAATTTCGCGAAAAAGATTTATTTGACATTAAATGTAAAATAAGTACTATAAAATGGAGTTTTATAATAGATAAAGCAATTTCTCATAATATTAGTTACGCTGATATTCGGTACCGGATTATGGGTTCAAATACCATTGTGGTATGGATACCCGTAGATGTTCGGCATCAGCTTTAAGCAGTAGGTCCCGGTCTCATTAGCCGTCATGCTGCAAAAATGTAGACCGTCGTGCTTCAAATCGAACTATAATTTCAGTCTATGTACCTCTCGAAAAAAAATTATGTTCGCTGTTCAAAAAATCCTAAAGTATCAATCTAAATAGAAAATTTATAAACAGAAGAATTTTTTTTTTAATTTTGTAGATTGTTTATATGATTGTCATCAACCTACTGAAAAAAGGAACACTCATTCTAAATAAAAAATAAAAAAAAGCTATTTCTAGCGGTATCTAAAATGAGGTACTAAGCATTAAAGAGTTACAAACAGCAGATTGACATAAAAAATAGAGGTGCACAGTTAGATGTTACAACAGTCCTATTACATATAATTTTGACATTCTATGCCTAATCTCTTTTGAGTCATGCAAGATACGAAGTACAGTACATATGCCAAGACAAAACCGGACAAAATGTGCTCATGGATTATTTAAAGCTTCAGAATTAAATTTCCTTGTACATACAAGGAATTTTAATTTTGAAAGGCACATCTAACACTAAAACTTTTCAAAAGTAATTCCGGCATGGTCAAAATATGCTTCTTGGAATCAAAACACTGAAATTTAACGTGATAACAATACATAAAAACTTGTACAAGTATAAAAAAAAGATAATTCTAATAACACACCATGAAATCACAATAAAAACAAATTTTATAATTACATAGGCGTACAAAGAAATTATGTGGTACGCGCATTCGATTTTTTTTTCTTAAATTAAAATGACATTTTAAGTATAAAAAAGTACAAAAGGAAATTTTTCTTTGATTTCTATATAACAAGTGAGATAGGGGGTATAAACTTAATTTAGATGGTTACAGTACTGATCTAGAGTTACTTCAGTAGCTCAAATAATTGTAAAACTAATAAATAATTTAAAAAGGAAAGCTAAAGAAAAAAGAAAGAAGGAAAGAAAAAAATTAATGATTGAAATTCAAAGTAGAAAAATTCTTTAGAAGTTCAAAAGCGGAAAATATGACGTTAATTATAAAATAGAAGATAATTAGCAAAAAGATTTTTTTTAAACGATGAATTGAAAGAATTCAGTTTTAAACAGTTTTTTTAATACTTTTTTACTATAACATTAGATAATCCAAATTAAGTATTTTTTATAATGCATAAAATATCGGAAAAATTAGAAAAAAAGTCGGCTTGTAAATTGGAAATCTAATTAGAAAAGCTAAATATTTAAAAAGTTTAAGAATTATGAAAAATTTTAGATAGCCCCAAGAAACAGTTCAAATACGTTAAATTATAAGAAACAACAAAAACATATATGCGAATAAAAATGTAAAGACAGCGGAAAAATAGAATGCTAAAACGCATTCTGTTACAGAAACAATTCAAAATTTAACCCTTAATTTGGCTAAGTCTGGCCGCTACACCGGACATGTATATTTATAACTACTATATAACATAATTGTCAATGTTTGCTACAGCGGACATTAATTATCTCAAAAATGGAAAATAATATTTTTTTTTGTTTATTTTACAGAGATCCTAATGTCTATACAGACATGGGAAAATAAATTAAAAAATATTTGAAAAAACATCTTGTCAAGTTAAGGGTTAAGGTGTCTTCAAAAAGGACCCAAAGGATTGCAATCCAGCGAGAGTTCACCAGAAATAATTATTTATAATCGTAAAAAAATAATTTAATGATTTGCTCTATTATAGCATGCTTAATAGCCCTTATTATCCCACTTTATCATTCTTGTGAGTTTAAAAAAATAACTGTAAATAAAATTTAGGCACTATTTGAGTTAAGTAGTTTAAATAAAAGCAGCAGATTGCAATAGAATCGAAGTACTATTTGAAGTGAAAAAACCAATTCGCACTGAGGAGTAAAATAAGCGAGCAGCTTATGACGATGTAAAGAGAAGACTAAATGAATGGTCCGTTGAGAAACTAATGGAGCGATACCAGAAACGTCTGTTTCAGTTTGTAAAAATTGTGAATTTTTCAGTCTGAGGCAAGCGTTTCAGTACTCCAGAAGGATTAAAGTAATTTATTACTCTGTAAAGACACTTTACAGAAACAAAAAAAATTAAAACTAATGAAAATTTTAATGATTTTTTGTCAATGATAAAGTCGTGGTTTAAAAAAAAAATACACATGGTTTAAATTTTGTATTAATCAGAAATTATCAATGTGTGCATTTTTATAACAGAAATTAAAAAATATTTGAAAACACATCTTGTCAAATTAAGGGTTAAAGTCACAGAAAAATAAATAAATTTGTGATTTTTCCTCCTTTGCCTAATGGGCATTCGGTCTATTGTACTTTTGAAAGGCCTCATCACACGTCAACATGTACGTGTTGAAAAAACCAAGATTTGGTTTTCGATCCATTTAACGGATGAAGAATGCAGAGATTTCTTGTGTGATATCGAAAAACTTTCAACCGCTTTAAAGCCTTATCTAACGTAACCTTAACCACAATAAATCGGTTGAAAATGTTTTTGTTATCACACGATAAATCTGCCCATTCTACTACAAGAAAATGAATCAAACTAAATTTATTCTAAATGCTAAATAATGTTGACGTAGAAGGCCTTTTAGAGCTTAGGTCTCCGGAGCATAGAAACCCCAAGCAGCTGCTCTCATGAATAGTTCCACCAAGATAAATGAATCCAAATTCTTTCTGGGGTGTTTTTATTGTTCATTAAGACACTAGGTTACTAATATCCGCCAAATCAACGAAATTAGCACGTAATTGAAACCATTCGAAAAATGCATATGATATTATTCTTCCAAAATGTACAAATAATTTTTGAGACTAAAAAAAATTGTGTGCATATAGATGTGAAAAGAGAGAAATACTATGAAAGATCTCGGGAGCAGAAGATGCCTATGGAATACAATAAATTATGAAATCTATATTAGATTTTGGGTTTGGTTTTGAAGCATTACAGTCTACTTTTTTGCAACACGAGGGTTTGGTTTCGAGAGCTACGGTCTACTTTTGGCAACACGAGGGCTAATGAGACCGGGACCAACAGCTTAAAGCCGATTCTGAACGGCTACAAACAACCATGCCACTGTGGAATTCGAACCCACGAACTCGTACCGAAGGCCAGCACCCTAATCAATCGGCCATCGTTCAGCTACAACACGAGGGATAATGAGACTGGGACCTACTGCTTAAAACCGTGTACTATCTGTAACTAGCCATCCACCCGAAGTCAGGTGTATTGTGTTGAATTGCTGGTTTTGTCTGACCGTCCGGCAACAATGCGTTCCGCAGGGGCCAAGGCAGCATTCCGCCCATAAAATTTAATATAACAAAAAATGTAGACAATCTAGACAAATAAGTACAACTAATGTAGTTTCCGAAAGTGCAGGGGATACTCCGCAGGAGTCCTGCCCAGGTTAAAAGTCCGGTGGACCCGGTTTACTACATGGAACTTTCTGACATGAGAGCAGGTGTTGGTGAGGGAAGCAATGTCTGCACAGCGCAGTTCTGATGGCCATTCGTGAAGTAGTACTTTGCCCTTTGCGGTGTGGTTTTAGGTTAAAATCTCCATGGCCGCACGATGGCGACTTGATTAGCGGTGAGCCAGTCAACCAGGTACCTGGCCTTCCTTATCAGTACCGGGTTTTTTCCGAAAGGCTATGAGCATCCAAGCTACAGCAGCCTTCGAAGCCACGAACTCCGGTACCGAAGATCAGAGCCTTAACCATTCGGCCATCGTTCGGCTCATTATATTTGGGGAAACATACGTTGTCAGAGTTATACAGGTCAGCAGCAATATATGGCTAGAGGATTGCTTTTCAGATACGACTTAAATCCAACTAAATCTGAATTTTTTCTAAGATCGAGGGTACACAAAAAATAGGAAAGCCCTCCCTCTCCTGCTCACCAGATGGGCTGATTCTTTTGAGGTGGATCTTAAGGATCTAGGTGTCACCCGATGGCATTCTATTGCTCCAGATGGAGGAGACTGAAACAGATAGCCTTGACCTGGTTGTCACAGGCTATAGCACTGAGGAAGAATATGTAAATGTGTGTATATATATATATATATATATATATATATATATATATATATATATATATATATATATATATATATATATATATATATATATTGATTTTGAAGGTCCCGAAAAAGTGCACGAATATAGCTCTTTGATGAGGAAAGTAAGAGAAAATATGCAATGTCGGGCTAGTGAGTACATTTACAGCGGAATAAGAATTTAACTTATAATCAAGTCATGTAATTTATGTTTTTTATTCTAATACAAAAAGTTTGGTTAGCACTCCAACTAAATGAATGTAGAGAAAAGAAAATCCACGTTAAATAAATGCACATCAAAGTCAATAATAAGAAATAATGAAATTATTATAACTAAAACTCACTCTGTGACCGATAACCACCTTGAATATAGAACATTATTCAATTCGAAAGTAAAGCCAAAACCAACATACCTAGAAAGAAAACAAAGCATAAGTATTAAAATACATTTCCAAAAGTAATTTCAAATAATTCAAAATTGTCAGTTTTAAAAAATTCATTTATAAAAAATATTAGTATTAAAAAATGAATGGACCACAATAAAAATATTAATTACATAGTTATGCTTTGAATATAATATATATTACATAGTGTCCCCCCAAAAAAAACAAAAAAGAGGGCAAGGTGATCCTAGATAAAAAGATACTCAATCAGAACAAAAAGGACAGAGTGCTTCTGGGTATGAAGTTACTCTATCGGAACAAAATTGGCATTTTTTAATGGAATTTTTTTTCTCGATTACTATAAGTTTAACTTATTTTGCAATTGTTTGAAGCTCATTTTATTTTATTAAATAAGTATTAAATTTTTAAGAATTATTTTTTACTTAATACATAGTTAATAAAATCAAATAATTAAAGCTTAATTATTAAAACTGGCTTTTAAGTCATGCAAAATTTATGCAAATCAGAAAGGGGTAGTGCACATTAATGATAGCAAAAAAAAGGGACAAGGCGCATTGAAGACTGAAGAAAAGGGGCCGGGAGTTTTGAAGGCCGAAAAAAAGGAGAAGGGAGCAGAGCCTTCTTGAAAATGCATAGGGGAAACACTATTACAGTAAATACTTAAAGGGAAATAAATAAATATAAAAAATCGCAATTAACATTTTATTTATACAGTAGAACTTGAATTATCCGAATTTCAGCTATCCAGATTGTTTGAAACATACACAAACGAAATATCATAAACCAGCCTTAATCTACCTCCCACAGTACCGCTTTGCTGCAACGGTCAAATTTTAAAAGAGCCACTGAAAACTGTGACCAGTTGGAGAAACATATCAGTTATAATCCCAAACATATCAGTCAACTGTGACCAATGACAACTGGTCACAGTTGACTAATATGTTTGGGAGCTGATATGCTGGTCACAGTTCTCACGATATAATGAATTCATTATTCGTTTATGCTTCACCATATATTTACAGAATTCATATGAAGTTAAAAACTATGCATGTTTAAAGTGTAAAACCACATACTATTTGGTTAGAAGTCTGAATAATCAGAAAATAAAGCTAAATAATGTTACAACGAGGGAGAGGCCATATTACTCGCGTACGTAGTTTGCCTTAAGCTGCACGTGTTCCCCGTAGGTACTAAATAAGTCACATCTTCGCAGCAGTGTTGGCTTAAAGATATCTATCTGCATTAATAGTTCATTGGGAATAAAATGTTACAAAGCCCTAAATACAATATTTCAAAATTATATGACTAATCGTGTTTAGACGTGCTTGATACGTACGTACATAGGTACATTCAGACGTCACTCCAAAAATATTCAAAATTAATTCAGGGATGAACAAATTGGAAATTTAAAGATTACTTGTGCGTAGGTACATGTTCTAGGTCAAAACTACTAAAAATTAATTTAGGTTTAGCCAAAATGGTTATTTCCGTTAAAATCTAAGCACTGAAAATTTTTGGAATTAAAATGCCTCCTTTACTTTGCACAAGGACACTTTAATAAAACACACCCATTTCATTCTGTTTAAATTTAAATTACCATTTGTTCGAAATCGAAAGAACAAATTTTCCAATACATATTTACTCTGCATGAAAAAAATAAAGGAAGACAGTTATAAACTACATAAATTTCCCAAGGGTTTTGCCAACTGATGAAATTCAATCTGTTCGAAACACAATCGCATTGCTTTTCGCAGGCAGCAGCAATTTCAAACATTCAATTTCCAGAACGCAGTTTTCAACAAAACGAACGTTCCTTAGGCTACTTCGGGAAACTCAAAGAAATAAATAAAGAATGCATATACTCAAGACTCAAATGCACACAAGGGAATGGCATACCTTGCAAATGCAAAAATCAAATTTAGAACTGAGAAAGATAGTTCGTGAACACTGGGGGAGGGAGGGGGATTTATAGAATGAAATAGAAATCTATGTTGAAGTGTCTGCGTGTAAATAAATATGTAGTAAAAATCCCCCGAAAAAAAATTACAAATTAACATTCTAGTTCTCCAGAACAATCAATTGAGACTTCTAATGCTTCTAATGTACTCTGACTGATGGATTGGAAAAAAATTTAATCCTTTGGTCCTGATTTTTACAGGATTAAAATATCCCTTTGAAAAGTAGCTACATTTAATATTGACAGGCTAAAAAATGTAACATGAATTTAAAGTTTTTAGTTTTCCCGTTTCCTGAAAATTTCCTGGAACAATATATCCCAATCCTATCGTCAACTGTTTTTCCCAATTGTCTAGGATGGGCTTTCTAGGATATTCTTTCAACAAATATTTTTATAAATGTTTCTTAAAAGCAAACAACATAACAAACCAAATAAAGTACACCCCAGAAAAAATCCAACTACAAATTAACATTCTAATTCTCCAGAACAATCAATTGGACTTTAATACATTGGGATATATCTGCATTCTGACTACTGGATTAGAAAAAATAATTTAATCCTTTGGACCCGACTTTTACAGGATTAAATATCACTATGAAAAGTAGCTTCAATTAATGTCGACATGCTAAAAAATGTACGATTAGTTTAAAGCTTTTACTTTTCCCATTTCCTAAAAATCTCCTGGAACAATATATCCCAATTCTATTGTCAACTGGAACTATTTTTCACAATTGTCTAGGATATTCTTACGATACAACAAATATTTTCATAAATGCTTCCTAAAAGCAAACACAATATAACAAACCAAATAAAGAAACCCCTGAAAAAAATCAAATTACAAATTAACATTCTAGTTCTCCAGAATAATGAATTGAGACATCTAATGCTTTGGGATATTTCTGTACTCTGACTGATGGATTGAAAAAAAAAATTAATCCTTTGGTCCCGATTTTTACAGGATTAAAATATTGCTGTGAAAAGTAGCTTCATTTAATGTTGACATGCTAAGAAATGTAACATGAATTTAAAGTTTTTACTTTTCCCGTTTCCTGGAAATTTCCTGGAACAATATATTCCAATCCTATTGTCGACTGTTTTTCACAATTGTCTGGGATGTGCTTTCTAGGATATTCTTTCAACAAATATTTTTATAAATGTTTCCTAAAAGCAAACACAATATAACAAACCAAATAAAGAATACCCAGGAAAAACTAACTAAAAATTAACATTCTAGTCTCCAGAAAAATCAATTAAGATTTCTTATGCTTTGGGATATTTCTGTACTCTGGCTGCTGAATCAGGAAAAAAATTTAATCCTTTAGATCTGATTTTTACAGGATTAAAATATCGCTCTGAAAAGTAGTTTCTTTTTATGTTGACATGCTAACAAATGTACCATGAGTTTCAAGTTTTTACTTTTCCCATTTCCTAGAAATTTCTTGGGACAATATATCCCAATCCTATTGTCAACGGGGACTATTTTTCACAATTGTCTAGGATATTCTTACGATACAACAAATATTTTCAGGAATGTTTCCTAAAAGCAAACACAATATAACAAACCAAATAAAGAAAACTCCCGAAAAAAAATTAAATTACAAATTAATATTCTAGTTCTCCAGAACAATCGAGACTTCTAATACTTTGGCATATTTCTGTATTCTGACTGCTGCATTAAGAAAAAAATTAATACTTTGGACCCGATTTTTACAGGATTATAATATCGCTATGAAAAGTAGCTTCATTAAATGTCGACATGCCGCAACATGCGTTTCAAGTTTTTACTTTCCTTATTTCCTTGAAATCTCCTGGAACAATATATCACAATCCTGTTGTCAACTAGGACTATTAATTCCTATCGTCCAGGATATTCTTATGATACAACAAACACTTTCAGGAATGTTTCCTAAAAGCAAACACAAAATACCACCTTGTAATAATTTGATCACTGATAGGACAGATTTGTCAACTGTTAAATTCGATTGTGGACTAATCCCACAAAAGAATTTATTAAAGATTTCTTAGAAATAATATTAAAAATACTAATTTGCTTCGTATTAAGGACAATCAGAGTTACTTTAAACTAAGTAAGTTTTAAAGATACTTGTACTTGCAGCAAACCTTAAAAAACAGACAAATCTAAACTTTAGTAATGGTGAGTTTAAAAACTTAATAGCGCCAGTTGCAGTCTGAAAATGTTACCAGGTTTCTCAAGTCATACATTTTTGTTCCCTAATTCCATAGTAACACAGAAAACATACTAACCCATTTAAAAGAGGGTTTTATTTGCCCAAAAGGGAATGAAAACTAATATCTGGTATGCATATGGCTATTAGAACCGAAAGAATTAGTTAATTCAAAACGTATTTTAAAAATTTAATAGCGCCTTTTGCAATCTGAAAATGATATCCAGTTTATTAAGTCATATTTTTGTTCCCTAATTCCGTAGTAACGCTGGTAAAAAATACAACAACCCATTTAAAAGAAGGTTTTATTTACCCAATAGGGAATGAAAACTAATATCTGGGATGTATATGCCTATTTGAACTGAAAGAATTCATGCAAAAAATAGTTTAAGATAGTTTTATCAGCAAACTTTTATCCTCAGTGATACATTTTTTTAGAAGTAGGTCTCACATTTGGCTTCAAATTTAAGTTTTCAATATCAGTTGGTAGCACCAGATTGCATAGTATATGTCTCAGATATCTCAAAGATGTGACTACAGAAACAAAAAGTTTTGTTTGTTGCTGATTTTTATCTCTTTACTACTAACACAGTCAAATGTCTATTTAATGACCTTTTATTTTGCGAATGTTTCTTTGGAAGAAACCAGTTTGCAAATTTCATTGTAAAATAACCTCCAAATAAGAAAATGCATTCTTTACTTAAAGCACTTCTCCCTGTAATCTAATTTTTCCCTCCTTTTATCTCAATTGAAATCTATCAATACATATGTGGACATTTCAAACTTTTAAAATCTTTTAACGCAGTAACTTATTATAATAAATACGATAGTATCTTTAAAATTAATTTTAATATAACTTTTTTTCAACTGAAAATAAAGTGTATTCGAAGACAATTTTCTTTATATCTGCTCTTTCAGACTTTTTATATGTAAAATAAATAAACATTAATTTACACAAAAATGGGATTAATTACTTTAGTAACATTATTTGGTAAATGAATATTTAACGAATTACCCAAGTAATAAACTTTTTAGGGATTTACCGACTTCCTCAATTGCGGCATGACTGTATTTTATAACAAAGTACAATGTTAATATAAGATTTATTTAAATACGCAATTTTCTTTGGTTTTTCCCAAACTGTACTTGATTTTTCAACACCCCCCTGCTACACATGATTTGTTTGGTAGGTATAGAGCGTTACAGTTTACTATTTTGCTACACAAGCGCTAATGAGACCGGGACCTATTGCCAATTCTGTGAACATCTATGCCAGCTGTGGGATTGATTCAAATCTACGAACACTAACGAAGAGCAGCGTCTTACCGATTCTTCAATTCTTTGTCCCCCCCCATACACAATTTATTTCTTATTTATACATGTGGAAAAGAAAATCATGATTTATAAATATGTTATGCCTCCAGACAACTCGCAGAACCTACCCTTATGTGTATAAGGCGTTTAAAAATCCTATGCTGGATATTATCCTGATATCATCCCTTGGACAGGGGGGGACGCAAGGATTTTCCTGACAACTCGCAGAGAGCCGCCCACCCTTATGGGTATATGGCTTTCGAAATCCTATGCTGGATATTATCCTGATATCATCCCTCGGACCGGGGGAGGGCGAGGATTTTCCTGACAACTCGCAGAGGGCCGCCTACCCTTATGTGTATAAGGCGTTTAAAAATCCTATGCTGGATAATCCTGATATCATCCCTTGGACGGGGGGGGGGGACGCGAGGATTTTCCTGACAACTCCACAGAGAGCCGCCTACCCTTATGTGTATAAGCGTTTAAAAAATCCTATGCTGGATATTATCCTGATAGCATCTCTTGGACGGGGGGGGGGACGCGAGGATTTTCCTGACAACTCGCAGAGAGCCGCCTACCCTTATGTGTATAAGGCGTTTTAAAACTCCTATGCTGGATATTATCCTGATATCATCCCTTGAACGAGGGGGGGGACGCGAGGATTTTTCCTGACAACTCACAGAGAGCCGCCTACCCTTATGTGTATAAGGGCGTTTAAAAATCCTATGCTGGATATTATCCTGATAGCATCCCTTGGACGGGGGGGGGACGCGAGGATTTTCCTGACAACTCACAGAGAGCCCTACCCTTATGGGTATATGGCTTTCGAAATCCTATGCTGGATATTATCCTGATATCATCCCTCGGACCGGGGGAGGGCGAGGATTTTCCTGACAACTCGCAGAGAGCCGCCCACCCTTATGGGTATATGGCTTTCGAAATCCTATGCTGGATATTATCCTGATATCATCCTTGGACGGGGGGGGACGCGAGGATTTTCCTGACAACTCACAGAGAGCCGCCTACCCTTATGTGTATAAGGCGTTTTAAAAAATCCTATGCTGGATATTATCCTGATAGCATCTCTTGGACGGGGGGGGGACGCGAGGATTTTCCTGACAACTCGCAGAGAGCCGCCTACCCTTATGTGTATAAGGCGTTTAAAAACTCCTATGCTGGATATTATCTGATATCATCCCTTGAACGAGGGGGGGACGCGAGGATTTTCCTGACAACTCACAGAGAGCCGCCTACCCTTATGTGTATAAGGCGTTTAAAAATCGTATGCTGGATATTATCCTTATATCATCCCTTGGACGGGGGGGGGACGCGAGGATTTTCCAGACAACTCGCAGAGAGCCACCTACCCTTATGTGTATAAGGCGTTTAAAAATCCTATGCTGGATATTATCCTGATATCATCCCTTGGACAGGGGGGGACGCAAGGATTTTCCTCCTGACTACATGCATCTCTTCCATCTACCGATATTCAAACCCATAGATATATCCTGCACGTTCTTTGGATGCACAGTGAGATAGATATTTCATGCGTCTACCAGTCCTAAACCATTTCGAGCCCTATGCTATGTTTTTATATGAAAATAGTCAAAATGCAAAATATTCATATTTACAGAAGGGGAGAGCAGACCAGTAGTAAAGAGGTGGGATACAACAAGATAAAAATAAACTCGAATGAAAATAAAGTTGGTAAAGTGCTCGCTTCATTTTATTTGTATCCTTTCCCTGTAAATATAACACAACGTCTCATCATGAATGATAGTGTTTATGTATTAAACAGCCAAATATTTGCTCTTGGAATCCATAAAATTCCCCTAAAAACAGTTTTAAATGACAGGGAGCGCGAATCGATAAAACGGTGAAGCTGCTGAGCAGTACAGTCACTTACAAAACAGAGTATGCGTTTAGGTAAAGTTCCCGTTGACGGATAGGGTACATAAAATGATACATAAAATAAATAAAGCTACAATTTTGGTTTGAGAAAATTATATGTGAAATGTCAGCTACTTTGTTCTGTTTGCATTTCAGAATTATCATCAGTACTACATACAAACACATGTATGGCAAAATTTGTTTTGTGTTTGAATGTCGTGATAAAAGATGATATTCATTAAATTTTTAAGACTAGAATTAAACTTTCTATCTACTGATGGTACTTATATAAGTACCAATCACTTTAACCGTTTATCTACAGAAGGTACTTTAAAGTACCACTTTAATTAGTTCCAACAAATTAAATTTCGCACCGGGCAGATTTTTTTCTTGTATATTCTTTAATTATCAATATGGCAGCAACAAAGAATATATTTATGAAGAAATTTTCAGTAGTTCATAATGCAGTAGATTGCAATACACAAAGTAAGTAAATAAATAAATGTGGAATATCTCACAAGTGCCTTTGCGCCCAGATATGGGTACTTAAGGTTCTTAAATAAGTTTTATTTCAAAATTTAAGTTAATTTTTAGAATACATTACATTACATTACCAATACAAAGAATAATAATGATAGTTAGAGAGATTGGTAATTAATAAACGAAAATTCAACAATAAAAATGGTCGTGCAACAAAAATAAATGGCTTTTTTGTGTGTGGATTTATCCTTGTTATCTCAGAAACGGCTGCTCAAAATCGAACGAAATTCTATGAGGTTCTATACGACAATGACGCAACCATGTGTAATTTGATGATTTGTTTAATGATGACTTGTTACAGATTGCAGGTATATATGCTTGTATAGCTAAAATATGTGAAGAACCCATTATAATCACACAAACAAACTAATAAGTAATTCAAATTTCGGGGGAGGGAAATTTCAGACGATGTTGCAAAAAAGCCCTGTACCAAATTTAATGCACGCAGCTCTCACCGTTTCCATGCAATTGTGTTTATAGACAGACACACAAACATTACTCTTTATTTACACAATGATTCGAATACGAATGGGGACCGAATATGACAAATGATTACATAAAACCTAACTTGGAATTGGAAATAAAAAATTGACCCCTTTCCCAATTTCACCAGTGCATCGTACCATAATGTTTGGATAAGTCATAGTAAAACAAAGTTCTGTAAGGAAAATAAATTTAGAATAAGGTGTAAAACTAAAGTATTCAGAGAAAATTTAGGCATTTTAATCAGTTTATTCTTTTCTAATGTATTACTCTTTATAAGTTTTTCTGGTATAAAAACAAATATAATTTAATTTTTGCTTTTAATTCCTTTAAGATTATGAATGCACATGTGAACTAATTTGCTTAAAAATCTGAAACATTGTAACCAAACATCAATATTTAGATTTAAACTGAAATGCAAGTTTTTTATTACTATTTTATTTCTCCGTGGGAAAATCCTACGAATATCAAGTGCCACTGAGCTCTCAACTTATTCGAAGAAAAAAAAATTTCCTCCAACAACTTTACTTCTTCACTCGAGAATTTCGCTCACGATCATTTATTTCACTCTTTTTGAGGGACGGGAGCAAAATTTCGTCTGAAGTGCTCTGCCAACGCCATTTCAAAATTAAAAATAAATAAAATATACGAATTTATTTCGAGCTGAATTTCGAAGACAGAAATTGCGAGACGAGGCAATTACTTTACGAATGATTTTGACTAATTGAAGATGACACCTTTCAAAATTGAAGCACTAGTAAAAATAATAACTATCTAATTGCCAAACGTAAATTGTCCATCCATACAAAATATAAACGACTGGACTGATTTTGATGAAATTTTGTGTATGTAATTAAATTGATTCGAGAATGTTTAGATTCACAATTTGGTCGAATATAAAATGTTTTTTTTTAATTAAAAATGAAGAACTGCGCGATCATTGAGATTATTATAATGCCGCTTAAAACCCGTAGCTACCAACATATATGCGGCTAAGTGGACAGCGCAACGAGCCTCAGTACGAGAAGTTACAAATCCCCGTAAAGGCGATGAGGTAATTTTAAATTTAATCTAATTACGTTTGATGATTGTTTGCGTGGTGGCATCGAGTATTTAAAAAATAATTTTTGTTTCTTTACTTTTCCATCAAAACAGTCCAATTTATAATTTATTTAAAAACATTTTACAATTTTTGGACTTACAGCGTTAAAACAGGATAACGTCTATCGGGTCTAGTAATGTATATATATATATATATATATATACATATATATATAATGTATATATATATATATATATATATACATACATATACATACACACATATATCCATATGCATCCATACACACATATGTACATAAGCATCCATACACACGTATGTACATATGCATCCATACACACATATATACATATGCATCCGTACACACATATATACATATGCATCCATACACACATATATGCATACATACACATATATATGCATATGCATACATACACACATTACAGATATATACATATGCATACATACATACACATGTATATATATATATACATATGCATACATACACACACATATATATACATATGCATACATACACACACATATATATACATATGCATACATACACACACATATATATACATATGCATACATACACACACACACATATACATATGCATACACACACACACACACACACACACACACACACACACACACACACACACACACACACACACACACACACACACACACACACACACACACACACACACACACACACACACACACACACACACACACACACATACACACACACACACACACACACACACACACACACATACACACACACACACACACACACACACACACACACACACACACACACACACACACACACACACACACACACACACACACACACACACACACACACACACACACACACACACACACACACACACACACACACACACACACACACACACACACACACACACACACACACACACACACACACACACACACACACACACACACACACACACACACACACACACACATATGCACACACACACACACACACATATGCACACACACACACACACACATATATATACACACACACACACACACACACACACACACACACACACACACACACACACACACACACTATACATGTTTTTAAATAATGCATGTATAATACATGTATTTACAGCTTTTAAAAACAGGGCTATTTCTGTCGGGTCGTCTAGTTTAATATAAAAATATATCAAAAGTTATTTGGGAGTAAGTGAATTTATATCTTTTTCATCTCACGTACATATTTTTTTTAATGTATTGCTTTATGTAACAAAACTAAGTGATTTTTATAAAGTTAGACCGTTATATTGATCCAGGAAAAAATTTATTCTAAATACAGGAGAATTTTATTTTATAATGAATCAAAAATAAGACGTTATAAAAAAAAATTCTGCTCTACTACTATGCTCCCCTAAGATGACAAACAATCCAATTTTATTCTAAATACAGGAAAACTTCTTTATTTTATAATGAATCAAAAATAAGCTGTTATAAAAAGACTTTTCTACTCTACTATTATGTTCCCGTAAGAAGATGTATACTGATGACAAACAAACCAATTAGGTTCTTTACCGCTATTTCAGTTCACGATCATTTATTCCACTCTTTTCGAGGACTGGAGCAGAATTCCGTCTGAAGTGCTCTTCCCACCGCCATTTGAAAATTAAAAATAAATAAAATATACGAATTTACTTCGGATTCAACTTCGCAGACAGACATTGTGCGACGAGGCAATTACACTATCTACGAATGATTTTGACTAATTGAAGAAGAGAACTTTGCGAAAAGAGGCACGAGAGACATAAATAAAATTGCAACACTATAATTGTCAAAACAGATATTCTCCAATACAAACAAAACCTCTCCCCGCTTTGGGCGCAATTTATATTTCCAATTTTCCCCCCGTGAAATTTTCATTGTGTCAACAGAAAAAAATATACTGAACTCAGTCATAAAACTGGGGGGGGGGAAACATTTCGACATTAAATATAAACGAGAAATCTGAATTTAAGAACAATAGTATAAAAGAATACGAATAAAAAATATATATTACGAGAAACGATTTTTTCGGCAGAAAGTTTAGAAATTCTTATACACATAAAAATGATTTTCTTCGGTTTTATGCATGAAATTATTCCCTCATGAATTACTTTATTTTAATTTTCTACTGGAATTTATATTCGTTTTCTGCATGCACTTTAAAATTGTTACTTTTGTTTTAATTTACGATTTTCGCTGCTTTGAGAGCTTTTAGTCTACTTGTGACTCTTTGCTTTAATTTAATCTCTCATAAAGTTTTATTTAATTGAATTTTGAAACGATTGGTAATTTTTTATAGAAACTAACATTAGATTTACATTTAGGATGGGGCGGCTCATAAGAGCACCAGCATTGCGACCCAAGGCCTATTGCACTGAACCCCCCCCTTTCCATTAACCTGGAACAAAAGAGTCCCAGCTATAAGTTAAGAATTTTAACAATTAAGTCTCAAAGAGGTCAATAGCCCAGATAAATCTAAGCAGCAATTTAACCGGTAAGTTGGCTAACTCCCACTGTTCAGTGAAGTAATAACCAAGATATTCAAAACGCTTAGAAGAGTAGTAGTCAAATCACACAAGATTTGTAAGGAACTCTCCTCCGTCACATGACACCCTCTACATATCGAGCTATCCATGATGCCAATAATGTTAAGGTGCCTCTTGAGGCAATAGTGACCTGTCAACAGACCAATGGCCACCCTTAGTTCATTCCTACTGATCTTAAGTAGCTCTTTAGTCATCAGCCAGGGAAACCCTTGGTTCAGCTCATTAACCTGCCTTTAATTAAAAGAATTAAGCTAAGTCCTATAAGTCTGTTCCATTAAGAGATCAAAAACTAATATTAGATTCACTGGAAGTAATCTCATCAATGTATGGGTTTACTACGGTCTACTTTTTTGATACATGCTACACTAGGGCTAATGTTTGGTTGGAAGCACTACGGTCTACTCTTTTGCAACACGAGGGCTAATGAGACTGGGACCTACTGATTAAAGCCGATTCCGAACGGCTACGAACATCCATTCCACAGAGGGACTCGAACCCAAGAACTCCCTATCCGAAGGTCAGTGCCCTAACCGTTCGGCCATCGTTCGGCCTAGGGCTAATGAGACCGGGGACTTACTGCTTAAAGCCAATTCCGAACAGCTACGAACATCCATGACAAAGTAAGATTCGAACCCAAGAAATCCGGTACCGAAGAGCAGTACTCTAGTATTCAGTCATCGATCGGCTCTTATCGGTAATTTGGAGACGCCTTAAACCAATTAATTCGAACCATTGACAATCAAGGTGGTACCTTTCGTTTTTCCCCAATATAAATGTTTGCGTATGTAAGTGTGATGGTAATTTTTTGTTAAACTTTTTAGAATGTTAAAAAAAACTTCCTATACACAAAAAGTTTCAAACCTAATTGGATGTTCAGAGAGTAAAAGCAGTACATTAAGTTAAAATTTATACTCCAATGAAACGAACAAACCAATTAGGTTATTTACTGCTTCATTCGAGATTTCAGTTCATTGTAATTTATTCCACACTTTTTGAGAGACGGGCGTAAAATTTTTGGCTGAAGTGCGTTGCCAATGCTATCTCAAAATTAAAAATAAAAACATACAAATTTACATCGGATACAACTTCAAAGGCATAAATTGAGCAACAAGGCAATTACGTTATCTTAAAATGATTTTGACTAATTGAAGAAGAGAACTTAGCGAAATAAGGCACGAGAGACATACAAATAAAATTGCAACACTACAATTGTCAAACCAGATATTTTCTAATACATACAAAACCTCATCTCTCTTTGGGCGTAATTTACATTTCCAATGCCCCCCCTCCGTGAAATTTTTATTGTGTCAACATAGAAAATACACTTAACTCAGCCGTAAAAAGAAAAATCATTTCAAAATCAAATATAAACGGAACACTTAAATTTAGATCCAGTTCAATTTCGAAAACAGAAATTTTGCGAAGCAGCCACTGCGTTACCTTCGAATGATTTTGACTAATCGAAGAAAAGAACTTAGATAAATGAGGCACGAGAGACACACAAATAAAATTGCAACACTGTAATTGTCAAACCAGATTTTCTCCAATACATACAAAACCTCTTCTCTCATTGGGCGTAATTTATAATCCCAATTTTTCCCCCATGAAGATTTCGTTGTGTCACCATAAAAAGATATACACCCAGTCATAAAAAAAGAAAATTATTTCAAAACCAAATATAAACGGACCGTTTAAATTTTAAGAACCATACCGTTAAAATAATACGAATAAAAATATAATTGAAAATAAATAATTTTGTCGAAAGAATGTTTGAAATTATAATCATTACATACATAAGAATGTTTTTCTAAGATTTTATTTATAAGATTATTCTTTCATAACATAATTTTATTTCCATTTTTCCTGGAATTTATATCCGTGTATTGCATGCTAAGAAAGCAATACAAATATAATATGACAGTATAATTGTCAAACCAGAAATTCTCCAAAGCATGAAAAACCTTTTTTCTCTTTGGGCGCAATTTATATTTCAATTTTCTCTCATTATTTTCACTGTGCCAAACCAGAATAATATATTTTATTTTAGTCATAAAAATTGAAGAAAATCGTTTCGAAATCAAATATAAACGAAATATTTCAATTTAAAACATTCATCAATCATTATTCAATCAAAACCATTACATAAAAATAATTTTAATAATTATATATTTTACAAGAAAGATTTTGTTGAATAATAGTTAGCAATTATTATCCTTACACTAAGTAAGAATATTTTTCTCCAGATCAATATATAAAATTATTCTTCACAAATTATTTTACTTTAATTTCTTACTGAAATTTATATCAAATATTCTCCTGCAGCATAAAATCTACTTTTATTTTTACTTACGAATTTCTCACAGAGAACTTTTATATTATTTGTGACTCTTTGCGTTTTAATAGACTAATTGAAACCCTGTAAGAAACAGACAAAAATATTGGCGTAATAGCCAAAATGTAACGAATGAAGTAAATAGTTTTTTTAATGCGGCATAAATGTAATAAACCAGTAAATAAAAACAAATTACAAACAAAATTCTTGAAAATTTGTAACGCCTAATCTAGTATAGAGAAAAATAAGACTTTTTTCTAAAGAAGGTCTACTGCTAGAAACCGTTAACTTAAAATTCTACTAGAGAAGAAACGGAGAATGCACGGAAAACTTACAAAGTAAATTTATTAAATACTGAAATACTACTAAGTTTTCCACCTGCAAGGAAAGCATCCTACACACTCAAGAATCTAAAACTAAAAAGAAATGGTAAATTATACGAACACGGAAAACTTTCATATGTCATTGTTGCCAAAAAGTGTTAACAAATATTCAACGCATTTCAATTAATGTATTTCAAACAAGTGAATCTTAAAAAACTTAGGTTTAGTTTGGAATGTTAGACTCTACTTTTTTTTTCAACACGAGGGACCGAAACCTACTACTTAAAGCCGATTCCACACGGCTACGAATATCCATGTCACAGTGGGATTCGAACCCACGAACTGTGGTATCAAAGGCTAGCACCCTAACCATTTACTCATCATTCGGCTTACGAAATTTAGGAATTTTATCATCCATAAAATACTTACAAGCAAACTGCCTTTAAGAATTCAACCTCATTAATTAAAATTTTACTAAAATTTTGGTTTTTTGGCTAAGCCATGGGTGGGAAGCTCATTGATAGTCCGAGCCATTTTTCAAAATTTGAAGTTTTTCGCTACCCGCAATTAAATACGTATTTAAAAGGTATGCAAAAAAGGTATTAAAAAAATTTTTTTACAGAAATTATATTTATTGAATGCCATTTGGAAGTTATTCGTTTAATTTTTTAAGGAAATTTTTGAATTGTCGATGACTTTTTGCTTTGGTGCGAATGTAATTTGCAATGTGTTACACTGTTTTCATAACATCAGAATATTTTTAATATTTTGTAACGAGATGTTCTCTGTGGATTAAGCAGTGAATCGGTGTGGAATTTGAGAATCATCTCTTAAAAAGACAATAAGACCTATTTTTTTTTACCCAGCATTGCCGGAGCTCCATCAGTTGTAATTTTTTAAAAATATTGTCACGAAGATTCGAATAAACACACCGTTTAACGTAACAAACTAATTTATTGAAGCTAAGTAGCAACTCGCAACTTTAGAAGATCGAGAAGTTGCTTATAACTAGTGGGTATCAGCTTTTATACCCGAACAGAATATTCGAGAAATAACTAATTTACATATTAAAGAAAGATCTAGAATGTTCAAGAACATAAGGAAACAATAATTAACATTTTTAAATTAAAAATCCGTACTTTGGATAAACCGCCATGGCAAGCATCGAACCCACAAATCTTCGGGTCTGGATCGCGTGCTTTGACCATTCGGCCACTGAGCTCGATGGCTAAGCTCCTTTATGCGGCAATATAATAGCACAAAAAAAGAAAAGGGAACTCGGGTACATTTATCGAGAGCCACAAATAACCTTCAAAGAGCCGCAGGTGTGCCACCCCTGGACTAAGCTTATGTTGATCACTTGGGGAACCCCTGTCAAACTTCCAGGGTACTAGTCGAAGACCTCTATAATACAGAAACAAATAAACCAATTTACACTTTTACAACTTCATTCCAGGTTTCAGCTAGCGATCGTTTATTCCACTCTTTTCGAAAGACGGGAGCAAAATTTCCGTGTAAAGTGTACTCCCAACCCCATTTCAAAATTAAAATTAAATAAAATATACGAGTTTACTTCGGATTCAACTTCGCAGGCAGAAATAGCGGGATGAAGCAATTACGCTTCCACCGAACGATTTTAACTAATTGGAGAAGATAACTTTGTGAAACGAGACCCGAGAGAGGTGTAAATAAAATTACAACAATTGTCTAGCCGCATATTCTCTAATACACTCAAAAAGTTTTCTCTCTTTGGGTATAATTTATATTTTCATTTTGTCTAGCCATAGAAATGTACATTATACCAACATAGAAAATACACTAAGTTTAGTTACAAAAATTAAAGAAATCCATTTTGAAATCATACTTAAATAAAACATATAGGCTTTAATATAAATATAATAGCTGTAACAAATAGATGGTTAGCCTCCTTGCGGCTATAGACAAAAACTATAAGTCAGCCTCCAACCATCAGTGATGTAGCATCGTCATTATTTTGTCTTGTTAATTGTGTTTATACCTAAATGTTTTTTTTTTTAATTTTTTTGGCGGGGTGGGGGGGGGCTTAGTAGCTTTTAAATATATTATTATTTGGTTTGGTTTAGAGTGCAACGGTTCACTCTTTTGCAACACGAGGGCTAACGAGTCCGGGACCTACAGCTTAAAGCTGATTCCAAATGGCTACGAACATCCATGCCACAATGAGATTCGAACCCACGAACTCCAGAACCGAAGGCCAGCACCCTAACCAATCGGCCATCGTTCGGCCTTATTATTATTTGAACTCGCCTATGTTTGTCATTATTTAAAATCTCTTTGTTACAAAGACACCCCACGTTGGGAGCCAATTTGTGACAAAGATTAAAATTATTATATTTATACAAAAATTATTATATTTAAAATCTACTGATACCCAGAAACAGTTTTCTACAAAACAATTAACAAGCCAAAATAACAACGATGCTACATCTCTGAGTGACGGCTGAGTGTTTCTGTCTACGGCCGCTCGGGGGCTAACCTTCTATTTGTTATATAGTATAAAAGGATACAATAAAATGTTTTACTACAATTAATTCTCAAATCAGGATTGCTTAATTTATAAAGTATTTTGTACAGAAGTTATATTGTTTTACTTCTGAATTTTCTAGTTTAAATTTTTTTTGTACTCTAAACAATTATTTTATTAAAAATTTATTGTATATTGTTTGTAAGTTTTTTGTAAAAAATTATTGCTTTGATCTCCCTTTCTAGATTTCATTTTTAATTATTTCTGCTTGCGACTGTATTTATTATTTTAAAATTTATTTAAATTTGGTAACTAGTGTTTTTGTAACCAGCTTTGATTGCATAGTCAATCGAATAATATTAATATAAAATTGTACTGTTTTTAAGATCTTAAAAAAGGTCCAAAACACTGAAATCCAGCGAGAATCCAACAAAAATAATTTATAATCGTAATAATTTAATTCTTTTTGTATGTATATATGGCTTTTTAATTATTTAAACTTGTTTTATTTTTTTTTAACCATATCATAAATAAAAATAAATTATAAATCTCATACTAACTATTAAGGTGTCTTCAAACCAAAATAAAAAAAATCAAAATAAAAATTATTATAACAAAATTATTTAAACAAAAAATAATAAATATTTATAAAAAATAATAATTTGTAACCAGCATAGATTGCATCGAAATAAAAAAAAATTATAAAATTATATAAAAACAAATTAATAAAAAAAAAAAAAATAGCGAAATAATAAAAATAAAATAAAATATTTTTAAAAATATCAAAAATTTAAAAAAACTTAAAAATAATGATATAATAACTAAAAAATAAAAAAAAATATAAATAAAATTAAACTATATATTTAGATTTCTTCAAAAAGAAAAATAAAAAAAAAATAATAATAAAAAAATTTATAAAAAAATTTAAATATAAAAAAATATTTAAAATAATAATATTTATAAATTAAAAAAAATTAAAAAAAATTTAAAATATTTGAGTAATTATAAAAAAAAAAAATGCAATAAATCAATTACTATTGAAGTGAAAAAACCAAAATGACTAAAATCCAAGAATTAACAAATAGTTTATAAATTTAAAATATTTTAAAAATTTAATTTTTAAATTTGTTTCTTTTTATCGCATTAAATAATTATTCATTAAAAAATAAAAAATAAAAAACACTTTTAAATAAAATTTAGATAATAAAAAAAAAATTTAAATAAAAAAAAAATAAAAATAAAAAAAATATTAATTACATTATAAAAAAAAAAATAAAAAAATAAATAAATTTTTCATTAAAAAAAATTTTTAAATAAAAAACAATTAAAAATAAAAAAAATTTATATTTTAAAAAAAGTATTAAAAAAACAAAAAGTTATAAAAAAAAAAATTAACATATATTTAATAAAAATAAAATTTAAATAAAAAAAATTTATAATATTAAAAAAAATTAATAAAAAAAATAAAAAAATTAAAAAAAACTGTTTTAAATTAAAAAAAAATTAAAAAAATAAAAAATTAACCCCTTAACGTGCTTCGAGTTAACTCGAGCGCGCTTAACGGGCCAAATTGTGAACGCTCGAGATAATTCGAGCGGCGTTGTAATTTATGTTGCTATAATTTTTCACACTTGAATGCACTCGAGATTTGAAAATAACAATGTAGAAAAAGTTGATGTGCGTGTAATATTACAATATTCGAATATTTTCTGTAATGTTATCAAAATCCAAAATTGCAATAAATAATTTTATTATTTTTGTATTATTTTCTTATTTTCTTGGCAAGACAACGTTCTAAATTGTGTTTATTACATTAAAAATTGATTTTTTTTGGCAGGCTTTTTTCAAAAAACTGTACATTAAAGGTTTAAATAAGGGCTGTATTATTGAGAAAAAGTCATTAAAACTATTTGTTAATAAATAGTAATTTATCAGATTGTTCATAGCTATTTAGTAGATTAAAGTAGTTTGTTACTCTGTAAAGACATTTTACAGAAACAAAACAAACTTATAACTAATGAAAAATTTTAAGGACTTTTTCCCAATGATAAAGCCGTGGTATTTTAAATAAAAAATGCACACGGTTTAAATTTTGTATTAATCAGAAATCAACAATGGATGCATTTTTTATTTTAAAAAAAGCTGTAGTATTGAGAAAACGTCACATTTTGCATTTATAAGATTCATAGGTAATATTTATAAACTAATTTCATTAAATTGCAAAGAGTTTATGTAGGTGACCTTTAAAGGGTTAAAGTAGTAGTGAGTAATAACTGAAATGTCTAATGTGGTAATATCTATATTAATTACAAGGTAATATAGATAATAAAATATGCTCTTTGATTCTTATTCTTAGAAGTAATTCACAATTGATATAGAAACACTATATTTTCAGGCAATTTTCGCCCACATGACCGCCCACTGTTGCCTTAAGCAAATGTTACTCAATAGGTTTTATTTCCCCGAAGCCTTAGCTACATTTACCAGTTACTGGGAAATTTGAAATCATATCAGTTTTTTGCTTCAACTGGAAAGGGTGGGCATAAATGGAAAAAGAATAGAAGAGATGCCCGTCTCTACTTAGAATATGAGACAGGGTGATTTATTCCTTGCATTTCTATGTTGGAAAAATATCTTATCCTTTGTAAAAAGATCTCGCTACATCTTCGGTCGCTGTGGCAACATATTCCGAAAAATACGTGAGCCAGTAAAAAACATTCCCGAAATACTGGAATAAGAGAAGAGCCTGTGAGGATTCAAAATGCGATATTCCTTTGTTCCTACCATTTTTCTGTCCAGAGGCAAAAAAAAGAAAGAAATAGAAAGAAACTACCAACCCTTTGCTATGAGATAGGAATTCCCAAATGGGAATAATAGGAAGGCAGAAAGAAGCATCATCAAACTTTATTATGGCTAGCACGCTGAGAACGTTATTTTGCATATATAATATAAAGTAAAAATTGAAATTGCATCGAAATAAAAATGAAGAACCTCTTAAAAAGAACCCGTGCTGAATATCGCTAAATTGGCAGCAGAGTAAATCTCCAGCGATTAAGCAAGAGTCTATGAAATATAAAAATTGGTTTATAGGGGAATCAGATAAAACTTAATATTTGGCCTTTCTAATTAATATTCCACAAAAAAAAATGTTTTTACGCCAAACCAATAGGAACCCGAATGAGAGGACGACCAAAACTTAGATGGTTAGACTGCATTGAGAAAGACATAAGATCCTTGAAAATTTCAAATTAGAAATCCAGTGCCAAAGATAGGACTGCCTGGTATGGAATTCTAGAGAAGGCTAAGGCCCACCCTGGGCTGTCATACCACTGAGGAAGGAACGAAGGAATTAATATTCGGCAGCTATTTTATCTTATAAATCCGCCATTAGAGCATTAGTAATCTTAATTTTATAACCAAAAATGGGTAAAATAATACAGAGAAATCTCCGAATAAAAGACCCTATGTGACCAAAAAATTTGTTCCCTATGACAGATTCCTCTTATTCAGACGTTTAGAAATAAGATGTTAAAAGTCAATTTTTTGTTAGGCTAAGGATTAAAATGGAAAAAGCAAAGGGACGCGGGGTTTTTTCCCCTTGACTTAAGATTTGAAAACCCTTGAAAATTTGTCCGACCATATTTGGGGTTTTACACAAAATACCTACATTAGTTTCCCGATCTAGTTTACTTTTCCTTATACACACACACAGCTTATTGTTCTTATATGCCTAATCAACTGAGCAAAGAGCACCTAGGCAACTAGTTTATTGAAGAATATACAGTCGGGCCATTCTATTAAAAGAATATGTGGAGTTCGTAGCGGAACTTAGACTTCTATTGAACTAAGAGGGCAAAAGACAGAATGATCATGAAATACGTGAATTACAGTTTAGACCCCAGAGCGAGTCGTGGAGATGAAATCTTTCCCAAAGAAAGTAGCTTAGTCAGCATATATAATATATATATATATATATATATATATATATATATATATATATATATATTGTCTGAGTGTGTGCCAGTGTAAATTAATTAATAATTAAAATTTATTTCAGTTCTTAAATATGATGAAAGTGTATATGCATTTGATAATATTATTTCCTACAAATATATTTTTAGATTTAAGGAAAAATTGTAATGAATGTTTTTCTTTCACATCATTTATTATTTGCTTTCTTAGTCTAACTACAAGGACCTTCATAGGATAACAGATTAGTGCTAATCGGAAACTTACCACAACACAATTGTATGGAGTCTCATATAGAATTAGTTTTAATCAGCTAAAGACCATATCTAATTCTTTTTATCATTATGATCTTTTTGTAATGCAAAATATATAAAAAATTTTGAACTTTCGAGGGAAAATATTTTTAGATTATATTTTGTATCAAAAAACTCATTATTCAACTTTATCAGAAAAATTTATTTTCTATTTCGATCCCCTTTATTTAGAATATGTATGTATATATGTGTATATATATATATATATATATATATATATATATATTGTGTGTGTGTGTATATATGTCTATGTATGTATATATATATGTGTATGTATGTATGTGTATATATATATATTAGACACTGAAATTCGAAAAGTCTCCTTAAATAGAGATGTCCCTTATTAGGTGATATTTATATTATATATATTATATATATATATATTATATATATATATAAATATATATATATATATATATATATAAATATATATATATATATATATATATATATATATACACACATTTATAAATATATATATATATATATATATTTATATATATATATATATATATATACATATATATATATATTTTGAATTAAATAAATTTTATTTGAACACCAACGAAATATTAAAAAAAACATTTTCTATCTAACCAACTAATGTATTAAAAAATTTCAAGAAAATTCCATTTTTCGGACTAGTTAAAACATAAAAATGAAAACTGATATAAGTCTGATAAGGTGCCAAATTTCAATTCGATATTGATTCATTACACATTTTTTTCAGTTTCCCAATTGATATCATTATGTCATTAAGTGCAAATTGAGGAGGAAAGCATCATGAAAAGCAAGCTCTTTCAGAAGAGCTAAAAATCTGGCAAATATCCCGTATGTTAAGTTCACAGGACGAAGTTACTCCTGAGATTTAAATTATGGATAATCACATCATCAGACTGCCAGTAGAAAGGGTGGAGCTAACGATGATAGTAGGTATGCTGATGTTATCTGACTGCTTTCCTTCATTCAAAATGGCAAAGGGTGGAATGTGCAGCATTTACAATGTTTTTATGAACTTACATCCGGATGTAGCTTTCGGCGCACAAAGAACTGAAAAAAAATCTTGCTACAGATATAAAAATTCGCGAAAGAAATAGAAAGTTTAAAGATAGAAATGAAAAATGGCCGTTTCTTGAGCATTTCCCACCAACTACATGTACAGATTCGGTCCTTCTCTTTTGTGAAGGAAAATCAATCAATGTCATTGTCAAACACATATCTAACAGAAGAATGAAACTCTCAAAAGATTCTCTGACAGCGAAAACACATTTGTTGTACAAGGGAAATATCCAACTCGACAGTACACTGCAGTACAAGCTTATATGCTAACTTCATCGGGAAGAAAAAAGATGGATGATCCTGATATCTACAAATGGCTAAACTATTTAAAAAAAAAAGTTTCGAGGAGCAATTCCTTATAAATATCTGGAGGCGTATATTCATGGTTATTTGAGGTGCATATTGTATACACATACATACACACACGATATGTATAAATATGTGTGTGTGCAAGTATACTTTTTTTAACAACCTCGAAGTTGTATCAATTAAGTTTTAAAAAAGAAAGAAGAGACCACCTACTAATTAGAATTACTTTTTCCACGATGTTGTCATAGAGAACTAGATCAAAAGATGAAAGAGACATTAGAATCTATGATAAATCCTAACTCATCAATCAACAGTAAAATTCATGATAGTCTGAATTATTTAGTTTGGTTGATTCTTACTTTCATCAGTTTAAATTGTTGAATTATATATATATGACGTGCTATAGGCATGTTAGAATGACTTATTCCACGATATTGTTATAGCGAACTAGATCTAAAGATGAAAGAGACATTAGAATGTATGGTAAATCCTAACTAATAAAGTCAATCAACAATATTCATGATAGTCTGAATTATTCAATTTGGTTGATTCCGACAATCAAAAGTTTACATTGTTATTATAATAATAATGATGATAATAATAATATATGTATGTATGTGTATATATATGTAGAGAGAGAGAAAGAAAGAGACAAAAAGAGAGGACGTGTTATAGACGTATTAGAATTACTTATTCCACTATATTGTTAAAGCGTTCTAAAGTAGAATGCATGGTAAAGCCTAACTAATAACATTGATGTACAGTAAAACTCATGATATTCTGAATTATTCAGTTTGTTTGACTTCGACGTTCATGATTTTCTTTTGTTAGCTTTTAGATCTAAACAGTACAAATTAGAACGATAAATCCTTAACGAAAGAAAAAATCTCATGGATTAATTGAGTACTTAACATATTCATTTTTATCACATTCACAAACCAAAATATTGCCTCCCAAATTTAGGCATCCCAGATAAATAGTTAATCCAAATTTAGAGCGGGTCTTGAATAGAGAAGCGATGTTAAATATTAAAATGAGATAATACATGAGCAAACCCTTGTTTATACATTTCTTCTTATTCTGAAAAAGAAATAAATCTCGAGAGGAAAAAAAAGAAAAAATCATTCTTTTCTAACCCGAGACATTTATGATCAAGCGGCATTATAGCCAGTTGCTATCATACCTTTTCAGCAGCATCTTTCTCGGAAGAGACCAAAATGGAGCCATTTACATCTTGCAAAAACAATACATTTTCTGTCACGTGATAAAAATGTGCAATTCGGTATTCCGAGACGCCACTTTACTTCGGGAGCCATCGTGCAATTCCATCCCTTTTACAGACATTCAGTCTTATCTCCCCCTCACAAAACTGTAGGATGTCTGCTAGCGCAGATATTTGAAAAAACTGTTCAACTGGCAAATTTTTTCCGTGCATTTTCTAGACATGGTAGCACATTAATTTTACATATTTTTCTAATGCAATCATAATTGAGTACACGTTTTGATATCAACAATATAATCTTGAGTTTATATTTGCTTATTTTTATTAACAACAAAATCCCAAATCTGATGATTGGATATAAATGATCTTATATAAATTGTTTTAATATTAAAATGCGGCAACAAAATTTTAAAAATAAAGTATAAAAAAAGGTATTTTAAAAGAATAGCTCTTATTTAACAAGAAAAGCGATAAAAAAAATAATAACCGATAACAGAAAGTAAAAATTTCATTAGAGTTTTAGTTATGCCGCTTGAAAATAGATGGCGATACTGGTTTAAAATATCTGCAACTGGAATTCCAAGTACACTGAACAGCTTTTTTCATTTACCAAACTGATATTTTTTCCTCTAATCTAATTTCTACTGACTGAATATTGTATTGAACCTGTTACAAATTTTCCGATCTCTAGATAGTCAGGAAAGTAGTTAAAAACTGATTTCAAAATTTTATTGCACACACAAGTGCAGTTAAGTAAAAATGAATAAACACAGGCATTAAGGAAAATACGCAGTTGCACAAATTGAAGCAAAATTAATGTTATTGAAAGAAGATCACTATTTTACAAAATAAATGAACATGAAACTTCTGTAAAAGTCTTCTACAAATTTGTTCTGATTTCTATGAAATTTTGCACACTAGATTTTTCATAACGAGAGGAGGGTCACTGCCTACTTTAAATTTCCCCAGGACTTTAACGGAAATATTATCTAGAACCTTTAGAACGCTATTTCTAAAGAGTACTTTATAGCAAAGCTCACAGAAACGACGCGAGAGTAGATATTTCAAGAGTTTAAGACATTTTTAAATTATCATCTGTTCGTTCTAGAAGGAATTAGATTCAAATTAGAAACTGAATTATTCAACATAATAATTTCTAATTTTTTTCTAATCTTTTTAAGGTAAGAAGTATAAAATGTAATATAATGAAGTATAAATGAAGTAATAAATGAAGTAATAAATAAAGTATAAATAAAGTATAAATAAAATATAAAAATATGAAATGTTAATTTGAAGAAAAGTACAACTAGAGTGAAATAACTAATCAATCATTAAAAATAACTTAAACGTTTAATTACCTGACTGATAGTTCATTCTATCTCTATATATCCTATAAAGAAGTTAAACCTATCTATCGTCATAGAGCACAATTTTAAATTCTCTTACATTAATTTTTCTATATGTCTATTGTAATCAATTAAGAAGGATAATTTCATAATGTTTATAAGTTGAAAGACTGAAATATCATATTTTTATACAATTTTATTAAGAAGTTAAAACCGTGTGACATGTCAAAACAGACATCTCCAGCATGCAACAAGATTTTTTAGCCGATACCTCCTAAATTTCATTTTAAACAACAATTATAAAAAAGAAATCTTATTCTAAAAGCATTCCGGTAAATAACAACAAAAAATTTTATGAAACAAAAAGTTCTAAACACCGAAACTAGAGTACAAAAACAGAGATTCAGAAATTTATTCCTTGAAAGAAAAGTCTTCCAGACGCAACAAAATTAAATTATCTTAAAGCGGAAACAACATATTAAAAAGATAATTCAGAATGTTTTTAGCAGGTCTGAATTTAAACTTTTTTCGATTCCCCATCTCTGTACTTCATGTTCCAAGTCGTAAAAGTTACAGCAAAACAGTGAAATGAAACGTAATTTGTTTAAAGAAAAGGTAAACTTTTAAAGAGAATAAAACAGGGAGAAACTTAACAGTTTTAGATATTTTGAAGTGTACCATACTGAATGGCTTTCCAGAATTCCGCATAAAAACATTTTTAAATGCTATTAGCTCTAAAAACTCAAACATTGCTTAAAGGAGGTTATGTTTAAACTGTATGAAAGACTTTTGCCATTAATTAAATAAAATAAATTATAATAAATATTAATAATTTTATATGCATCCCTGGCTGTTACTTTTATTTTACTTGTTGCTGTTGATAAAACATATTCCTAAAATGTCAATAATAACCAACTTACTTTAATAATTCAATTTACTTTCATTCAGCAATTTTTTTCAAAGTATAAACAGTAAAACAAAGTTTTGAACTTTAGTTACTCTTCTACATCGTTTTGAATTGGCAACAGCAGAAAAGAAATCACTCTTTTAACTCAAAAGGAAGTCATCGTAACAGAAAAACGTACACAATCGTCATTACAAAAGAGAAAACACCTCTTTCACCCGCACTGAGTGGAATTTCTACACGCAAAATTAACCACTAATGCCTATGATTTTCTGCTAAGCATACGGCTGGTTGAACAACTTGGCGGGAATGGGTAAAGGGAGTGTGAATGAGTTGAATACAGGAACTGTGAAGAGGACTACACAAAGGACGTGGCACACATATCACAGATCGTGAAATATGTAAAACAGCAATGATGTTCACTTGGATCTTATTTCAATTTGGGAAGGAAGACACAATAGGGAGGTTGATACAAACGCGTGCGATATAATACAATGCAAATTATGACTGATGAGAATAGATACATATTACAGTGGAATATTACAGCCAAGACAATCGGTATTTTCAAAATTTACATTTTTAAAAGTCCGATGGACCGGTATTGCTGATATATTGTTGATAGGTGACGGTTTCATTTTTGTGGTTTTCAACAATTTTCTACTATTTAAACTATTTTGCAAATGCTTCATAAACAAAAGGGCAAAAGGAATTTTTTTAACGTGTTAAGATAGCTTTACTACCCATAAAATATTTTATGGACAACATCGAAGCGCCAATGACAGTGTAATAAAGACTTAATCAACGAACGCCCTCGCTGCTATCAGTGTGCTGCTGACCAAAAGCCAAAGTTTTCCCACGTTCTATCCTGCTCTGACCCTAGATAAAGAGATCGGATTTGCTCCCTCCCCCAGATTGGTAGATTGAGATCTATAAAGAGTTTGTTCCATCACTGCAATTAGCAGTAGATCACAGCAAAGAAAGAACATGCGGAAGAATCAGCGTAAGCAGAGGTTGATTGCACCATTTTGTGTTTAGCGGACCCTGGCCACCATTTTCTCTCCCCACATGAGCCTAGCCTTGCAGCAATAATCTAATCAAGAACTAACCTTACTTAGGTTTAGCCAACTAGGAAATATATAATAAATAAATCTGTAATGATGTTTAAATGTTAAGTTGCAAAATAAATTGTTGTAAACGGAAAGCTGCTTCTCAATTATGTCTGAGTTCACCCATAAATATTTACTATGTGCTGATCACACTCCGCAATGTTCCATTTGTCAGGCTCATCTCACTGTTCATCATATTTTAACTTCATGTACTGCTTTAAAACTTTTTATCCTAGTTTGAATGACCTTTTGGCGAAGCTCCTCATCCAAAACTATTTGAATTTCTCATCCGCACCAGTGTTTTAAACCTCATTTAATTTTTAAATGTTTCAATGTGAATCTTTACCTTGTTTTTGCTCGTATTTTCTCTTAAATTTTGACTAGTAATTTCTCTTAATTGTATAACTTTATTTTAAAATGTTCTCATTTGTTTGGCGCAGCATATCCTAACTTAGATCTTGCGCCAGTAAACCCCAACCAACCATTTATGCCTGTGTCTATTTTACTGGAGTACCAACATTTTCTTAACAGACCTGATTCATTGCTTCGCATGTGCTATGCTGTGTGATTGCGTTTTTTTTCCTTTATTAACTGTTCTCACAGCATGACATAACAGATTGACAAAAATTTCTAAAAATGATTCTAAAGTTCTAGCGGTGAAAATTCCCAGCAA
Organism: Pardosa pseudoannulata; assembly: GCA_032207245.1. Taxonomy (NCBI): domain Eukaryota; kingdom Metazoa; phylum Arthropoda; class Arachnida; order Araneae; family Lycosidae; genus Pardosa; species Pardosa pseudoannulata. The sequence goes on along the minus strand of CM063511.1, from coordinate 94,950,429 downwards.
CGAAAATTTACATAAGGATTTCATCAAGAAGACCCAATGAAGCTATTTTTCCATATGCAAAAGAAAATTGAATAACAATATAAATCTTTAATCTGGAAGACATTTATCTAAATGTCAACAGCTGTGTAAAAAATATTTTCTAACAACCGTAAACAAATCATAAACTCGTAAGAAGAATGTGAAAAAAAGCAAAAGATGCAATGATGTATTGTCTTCAAGGCGGTAAGATAGTACTGCAAACCGGTGGCGATACTTATCGGAAAAAGGATAGGATAAATATTTCACACGACCCCAAACTGACAAAAGTGTGTCGAAGATGGGGGAGGGGAGAAAAAAAACTAGAAAGACGATGGAATTTAGAACACGAAAACTATAAACTACGAAAACTGAAAGAGATAAAATGATATCATGGGAAATAACCGAGATACTTACACAAAAAAATATACATTAGAAATTTTGGAGTGATTAGGATGGAGTTTCAACGTTGTGATCAAAGTTTAACGTGTCATATCAATTGAAAGGAATACAGATATTTACGTAAATCCTAATATAAAATACTTCGACATGAAATTTAAACATAGTTACGGATAATCAGTGCGGGATTACCCATTAGACGGAGTAAGCAATTACCTATGGGCCTCACACTTTTAAGAGGCGTTGTAACATTAGATTAAATTGTATATCATTTGAAATGGTTCATTTTAAGTACTTCATATTACAAATAGAAGATTTAAAGAAGGAAGAAACGGTACCAGCAACGTGGTCATTCAAACGCATTTTTTTTAAACTTTGTTTTATCAACGTTTTCAAATGTTATGACAACATTAAAAATATAGAGGTGTCTCGTGATAACAAACGCTACCGGTGTACACAGCTTTTTCAAAGTTAAAAGTGATAAGAAATTGTCATCGATTTTCAATGACACAAGAAAGACTAAACTTACTTGCTATTATGGCCATTGAAAAAGACATCTTTCAGAACATAGAATTTCAAGATGTTTTAAAAGAATTCACGACTATAAATCAAGAAAATCAAATATTTACACAGTTTTAAATTTTTATTTTATATAACATTTAATAATTATCGATTATTTATATTTTATATTAATTTGTATTTTTGTGCAATAAAATTACATTCCCAAAACAGTTGTGTAATAAAACTATATTCGTAAAATTATTATACGACAGGGTCTTGAGATTTCAACTTCCTAGAGTCTCCATATTGTTTAGTCCGGCACTGCGGATAGTGATCATTATTAAATATATTAACTTTATTGCATAGTATATTATTATTTAAACATTAACGCTTTAAATTAATTACTAATCAGCAGTTTATCTTTGAAATAAAAAACGCACAAATTAAAAACTATTATATGTATTTAGTACCTATTATCTACTATTTTATCTAATATTCCGAAAACAAAATTACCAATAAATTGTTAAGTAACCAGTATTAAAATTTTCATCTACCAAATTACAGGTAAATGAAAAAGTTCACAATTTTAAGAACTCTGGTAGTTAAGGAGTGATCTTGACCTTGAAAAGTAAACTTTCACTACTAATCAGTATTCATGGGTATTCTAAGTTAGAAAAAATTTTCTGAACATCCTACAAAATATTCCGAAAAAGTATACGCTACTAATTTAAAATACAAACTATATTAAGGTTCATTTATGGATGTCAAAATTAGATCTGGATGATATCTGAATTTTAATATTGTGATTTATCGTTTTTCAAATATCAATATATTAATATGTTCTATTATATATTACCTTATAGAGCTGAAAATACAAGTATTTTTTGCATAAATTAATACAAACACACATATCAATGTGTGTGTTGGTTATCTAGAAAACAAAAATTGAATTTCTTAATCTGAATACATAAAGTTAAATTTTAACATATTGCTTTAAAAAAGAAAATCACATAACATATTATTACTGTTCTTCGGTAGAAAAAAGATTTGTGGACGTGTCAAAAAAGAATAAAGAGTGAGAAAAGATATAAAACCTTCTGATCTTCAAAATTCATTCACTTATTTTTTATTTGAAGATGAAGATAGTTAAACATTTTTATTTTTTTTTTCTTTCAGAAGCAAATTTTTCCGAAAATTTTCTTCAAATTTTCAAGGGATTTTTTTTTTTTTAAATAATTTTCGGAATAGACTCGCTCAAATTTTCAGATCAGAATTACCCCTGAGTATTCCACACGTGATAAAAATCACCATAATCACAGATATAGTCATCGACTGCTGTTGAAATCAAACTGAAGGTAACATGAAGGTACATGGGTTGAACCTAACCGTAACCGCGTGAAAGGGGGTCAAGTGATAAATATACATTTCTCGCTGTTGTATAAGTGTTCCAAGCGAAAAAGAAACAACTGGAAGCTATGCCTTATGAAGAAAAACTCGAACAATGCTTTTATTTGGTATCTATTTAAGACACCATGTTTTAGTTGAGAAAAAAAAATAAGTTCCTTAACCGTAGATAATATAAAAGAAAATCCTTTGTTATAAAAATGTGCATCATGCACCTTCTATTATATGAACAAAGTAGTTACGTCCAATCTTGACCCTGAAAAGTAAACTTCCACTACCAACCGGTATTCCACACGTGATAATAGCACCCCACCATAACCGCAGATGCAGTCATCGACTGCTGATGAAATCAAACGGAAGATACAAGGGTTGATCCTGCCCGTGACCGAGTGGAAGAGGTCAAGAACTCGGAGTAAGTGATAGATATCCATCTCCTGTTGTCGAATTAGTATTCCGAGCAAAAAAAAAAAGTACCCGAAGCTATACATTAAGAAACAGGACGGACAAAGCGTGACACGATGCAACGAATTTTCGCTGCACCGGGGATTTTAACCCAGGTGGCTATTACCCCTCGAAGCCGTGCGTGGGCCAGCATTCAGAAAGGAAGAAAAAAAATCACAAGGAAGCACGCCAGATAGCCAGCCGAGCGAGAAGCTATTACGAGAATTGAAGAGAGTGTTAAGAAGATCAAAAAGTAGCTATTCGTATCTCCAGGCGCATGATTTGGGGTAAAACCTAAGTTTCGCGTATTATTAGTTCTATCTTAAAATGCGAGTGCTTTTCTGAGTGGCTTATCGGATTAACCACCTTTAATGATAGAGGCAGAATTGTTGCATATTTTTAAACTATTAAAAATTAAAATATGCATATTTGATTAGCGTAATGTTAAATATATAAATGTCTCAAATAGATCTCCTTTGAGTAAGTTTTTCAACATACATTTTTTTTTCTTCGGCAACTGATCTTAATACTTTCAGACTTCATAAATGGCTTCAAATTTGATTTCTCGATAACTCTTTGTAACACGCAGAGCTTACTCTAGTAATTTTGGCATCTCGATCTAAACTGATAAATATCGTCCACCTTTCTTTACAAGATATAAATTGCTACCAAATTTCCCTACAGGGTACGAATTTTTATATTATTATTATTATTAATAGTGCGTACTATAAA
>CM063511.1:94909437-94941937 GCA_032207245.1 Pardosa pseudoannulata | reverse complement strand
GAATGTAGGTGTTAAGAGAAGTGAAAAAAAATGATTTAAATCAATGATTTTTTTTAAAAAATCAACTGATTTAAATCCAGATTTAAATCATGATTTAAATCATGCCAACCCTGGTAATATTGATATATAAATATTTTAAAAATTTGAAGGCAAAATATTAGTTTTGGAGTTATTAATTATTAATTGTTTCATAATTAGCTTAATTGAAAATGCTCCAGGTGCATCAATTTTGCATAAAACATTATAAAAAATATTTTAAGTATACCTTACACTTTACAAAAAAATGTTGTTTCCATAAACATTTATAGAAAATATAAAAAGAAAAAAATAATTATGATGATGATACCCATATTTTGCAGAATAAACAGCTATAGCGGTTAATTAAAATGCATAACTAACATAATATATACTTCAAAACATACCCGTTTCAACTAGACTTTATTTTATAAACTTTAACGTAAATAATACTGGAATTTCAGAGACAACGATCTATTTTCAATGCGACTGGAGTACTTTAAACATTTGTAATGCATGAAAATTTTACTTCAAACTAAACAGCTTTGAAGTTATTATTGCTATACCCATAAGTAATGATAAGCTTATTATACCCATAAGTAATGATAAAATGATGTGAATGAAAATATTCTTTTTGCTCCGTATTCCTAATGATATATTCTTTCACTATTCACTAAAATCGAAAACTCGAATTTTCGGTCGATTTCAACCAATTTGAAAGTCTACCATCGCCTTAAGTGAAATTGACCATTCATCGATTAAGCACATGATTTTTTTCTTTGTACAACTTGGAAAAATATCGATTCAAAGTTGTATTCAATGTTTGTTTATTTTCTACACATTTTTTTGTAATTGTCTGATCTTTATTTTTATCCCATTTCCTTAACTTTACTTGCCTGTCAGTTGAAATTTTGAAATCAATTTTTAACTACTTTCCTGGCAAGCTAGAGTTCAATAGAACATAAGAATTCTTTTGTAAATAAGATTGTTTTTATTCAGATCGGACATTACCGGCAAATTACGTTGATACTATAATTCAAATAATAACGTTTCTAAAAGTAAGTTTTAAGCAAAAACTGGTTTAATGCACTTAAACACCACTAAGTACATTTCACAAATGAAAAATCTGACAGAAAGGAAGCTAAATTGTCTCCACATAACCATCAATCTTAGCAACATCTCTCAATCACTCCACCTCGTTTTTACAATTCAGATTCCTAATGGAAGACAAAGAAATAAATCAAAGATAACTCGCTGTTCACGATTTTCATCATACACTTAATAAGTGCTATTAGCAGATGCTTTTAAATCCAATTCAGTGCTATAATTTCAGAAAATTTCTTCCAGGAAATGTCATTTGCTGAAACGGAAAAGTTCTCAAAGAACATCTGGAGAAGGGAGAGAGAGCTTTCAATGGAGAAATAATTAAAATAAATTTAACCGTTTAATATATTCATAACACGCCAAAGTTTTTGTTTTTTAAATAAACCAGACAGAAAGTTTATTAAATTATCACCACCCAATTATCAATCTCAGCAAGAGCTCTCAATCAATCTACCTAATTTTACAAATTAGAATACAAATTGGAAATAAAAAAATAAATCAAAAATATCCTTGCTATTCTCTGTTTTTAATACTTCGCTCAATAAGTTTTACTAGCAGAGGTTTATAATAACTCAGCGATAGAATTTTGAAAAATTCCTTCCATGAAATTTTTCAATTTTGACTGTAGCGGTTTGATTAGATGAACTACGATATAGAGTTTTTCTACAAGTGTGCTAGTGAGACTACCTACTGCTTAAAGCAAATTCCAAAAGGCTACAAGCATTAAGCTAGCAATTGGATTTAAATCTACGAAATTCCATATCTGAAACAGAAAAAATCCTCAAAATGCAATCAAAGGAAATAGGTAGATAGAGATAGAGACAGAGAAAGAGAGAGAGAGAAAGAGAGATAAAGAGAGAGAAAGAGAGACAGAGAAAGTGAGAAAGAGAGAAAAAGAGTGAGCGAGAAAGAGTGAGACGAGAATGAGAGAAAAAGAAAGAGAGAAAAAGTGAGAGAGAGAGTGAAAGAGAGAGGGTGAAAGAGAGAGAGAGGGTGAAAGAGAGAGAGAGGGTGAAAGAGAGAGAGAGGGTGAAAGAGAGAGAGAGTGAAAGAGAGAGAGAGAGTGAAAAAGATAAAGAGGGTGAGAGTGAAAGTGATAAAGAGGGTGAGAGAGTGTGTTTGTGAAAGAGATAAAGAGGGTGAGAGAGTGTGTTTGTGAAAGAGATAAAGAGGGTGAGAGAGAGAGAGAGAGTGAAAGAGAGAAAGAGAGAGAGAGAAAGAGAGTGAAAGAGAGAAAGAGAGAGAGAGAAAGAGAGAAAGAAAAAGAGAGAAAGAAAAAGAGAGGGAGAGAAGGAGAGAAAATCTCAATGTGAAAAGTAACTAGTCTAAATTTAACCTATTAAAAACACAACCAAAGTATTTTCATAAATAAATAAATCTGAAAGAATGAAGTTAAATCTCTTTCCCACAAGCATTAATATCAGCAACAGCTTTCGATCACTCCATCTCATTTTTAAAAATCAGATAATCAAGAAATAAATCAAAGTTATCTTTGCTGTTTACGATTATCTATCGAACACTCAATAAACGTTATTAGCAGATTCTTTGAAATCTAATTCAGCTCTATAATTTGAGAAAATTCCTGCTAGGTCTAACTCAGCGCTATAATTTCGGAAAATTCTGCAAAGTGCATTTGGATGAGTGAAAGAGAAATTTCAATACGAGAAGTAAACAGGCTGAATATAACCATTTAGCGCATTAAAATACAACAAAATACATTCACAAAATTAATAAATCTGACAGAAAGTAAGCTAAATTATCCCCACGCAACCATGAATCTCAGCAATAGCTTCAATCATTCTACCCCATTTTTACAATTTAGATTACAATTGGGAGACAAAAGCATAAATCAAAGATATCCCTCCTGTTTACGATTTTTAATCATAAGCTCAATAAGCGTTATTAGCAGATGCTTTCAAATCTAACTCAGCGCTATAATTTCGGAAAATTCTGCAAAGTGCATTTGGATGAGTGAAAGAGAAATTTCAATACGAGAAGTAAACTTACTGAATATAACCGTTTAAAGCATTAACATACAACAAAATACATTCACAAACAGGGTTGATAAAAATCATGATTTTTTTAAAATAAAAAAATCAGATTTATTTGATTTGATTTTCTTCAGAATTCTAATTTTAATTATTGTTGCGTTTTTATATTTTTTGCAATATAGATGGATTGTCATAAGTAACATCTTATATATCAACGCATGGATTACCAAAAATTAAATGTATAAATTTTAATCTAAATACATTATATTAATTTGTAATTGGATAGTGCAAACTAAATAAGTTGTAAATTTAGAGAACAAATTATATATTCATTTAATGCAAACTATTTATTAAAAAAAATCACCATTATTTCAATATTTTTTAATCAAAGATTTGACTGTTTCAATAAAAACACTAGTTTTGATGCTTTATCCACTCCTAATTTGTTACGAAGGCTAAAATGAACAATACCAAAACAAGAAAACTGTCTTTCTATTCTAGCAGATGAATTCACGGCTGTTGTTATTTTTAGATAAACTGGATTTCTAGTTCTGTAATACTCTCTTTACCTCCTATTACATAAAATGAATTCCACTACTCGTAATTAATCATTGTACCTACCCCTACTACATACTTTCTGATAACAACCCCTAAATTCTTGGCAAACACATGCTATCTATTTACACCTATTTACTTATTGGTATTTCTCTGCTGACTGATTCCCAATTCTCCTGTCTTTGGAATATAGGTTTTAAAAGAAGTGATTTAAAAGAAAAGATTTAAATCAAGGTTTAAAAAAATCAACTGATTTAAATCATCATTTAAGTCAACTGATTTAAATCAACATTTAAGTCAACTGATTTAAATCAACATTTAAGTCAACTGATTTAAATCAACATTTATGTCAACTGATTTAAATCAACGTTTAAATCAACTGATTTAAATCAACGTTTAAATCAACTGATTTAAATCAACATTTAAATCAACTGATTTAAATCAACATTTAAATCAACTGATTTAAATCATGCCAACCCTGTTCACAAAATAAATAAATCTTACAGAAAGCAAGCTAAATTATCCCCACTCAACTATGAATCTCAGCGACAGCTCTTAATCATTCTACCCTATCTTTACAATTTAAATAACAAATGGGAGACAAAAGCATAAATCAAAGATATCCCTAGTGTTTACGATTTTTAATCATACACTCAATAGTCATTCAAATCTAATTCAGTACAATAATTTCGGAAAATTCCTTCTGCGGGCAGAACTAATAGCTGAAACAGAAAAGTGTTCAACACGCATTTGGAGAAGGGAGAGAGAGCTTTCAATGCGAGAAATAACCAGGCTAAATATAACCGTGAGAAAGATGACAGCTAAAGTCATTAGGGACTGCTGGTCTCTTAAATCCCAGGACAAACTCGCACCTCTTTTTTTATTTTAAGAAAAAAAAGAAAGAAAACGCGCAATCCGTAAGTCACGCGTAGTTTGAGCAAGCAATTAAGACATTCAGTGAAAGAAACTTTTTCGCTTCTATTTTTTTTAATGTCATCTTTGACGCTTACTGAAATCTCTTCCTTTACTCATCAGTCGCTTTCTTATTAAAGATAACACTAAAAGAACTTATTCAGGGTGATGAGACACAAATCAAGTAGCATCGGTGACACTTTGAAAATTTAAAGCGTTAAGTGAGAAGCCATTCATTCACACAAACTCTGCGGAGCTTTATGATATTACAACTAATGAAAAAATATTTAATTGAAAAATCTAAAGTGTCTAGCCACATAAACTTTTTGATTTGACTTGTCAAGATATTTGTCTGAATTATTTTAAGCGTCGCACTGGAATTCCAAACCAATCAGTCTTTATGTTCCAAATCAAAAAAATATAAAGTAAAGATATTTCTTTTACTCTTGATTGATAGCAAGTAATAAAAAAATATTTAATTAATAACTTCAGATTGTCTAAAAAAAGTTTTATTTTTTATTTAACTTGTCAAGATATTGGTCTGAATTATTGAAACGCTTCATCGGAATGCAGAAATCTCTCGCTTCTTATCCTAAAATACAAAGTAAGGATCTTTCTTTCCTGAGTGATACTACGAAGAAATATCGTATTCATTTAGATATATAATCATCTGCAAACAGAAATTATTGAGTATTTGATTAAGGTCGTGGAGATACTTAATCAAATACTCAATCGGAGATGTTTTTCATATAATTCTTTTATTGACGATACGGGCTTAATGTCTTCCACTTATATTTAATTGAAAACTGCAGAGTGTCTACAAAAATTTAATTTTTTATTCAACTTGTCAAGATATTGGTCTGAATTAATTGAAACGCTTCATCGGAATGCCAAAATCTCTCGCTTCTTATTATAAAATACAAAGTAAGGATCTTTCTTTCAGCCCTGAGTGGTACTACGAAGAAATATCGCATTCAATTAGATATAAAATCATCTGCAAATAGAGATTATTGAGTATTTGATTAAGTTCGTGGAGATACTTAATCAAATACTCAATCGAATCGGAGATGTTTTGCATATAATTCTTTCATCGACGATACGGGCTTAATGTCTTCCACTTACACTTAATTAAAAACTGCAGAGTGTCTAAAAAAATTAAATTTTTTATTCAGCTTGTCAAGATATTGAACTGAATTAATTGAAACGCTTCATCGGAATGCCAAAATCTCTCACTTCTTATCGTAAAATACAAAGTAACGATTTTTCAGCCCTGAGTGATACTTCGAAGAAATATCGTATTCAGTTAGATATATAATCATCTGCAAATAGAGATTATTGAGTATTTGATTAAGGTCGTGGAGATACTTAATCAAATACTCTATCGCAGATGTTTTTCATATAATTCTTTTATTGACGATATGGGCTCAATGACTTCCACTTATTACCTCAGTTATAATAAATGCACCGACTGAGTGTAGTTAAGATTAATAATTATACTGGAACAATTTATATTTCTAAAATATATATTTCATTTAATCCCCGACACATTGCCTATTCAGACGGGCTTAAGGTGTTTTTAATACCATGTCAAAGAATCACCTAATTTTATCGTTTCCAGAAAATTGAAATATTCCTATGATTTTATCCTCCTCTCCCACCTGCTGATCTCGTATCCGATCAGTAGTTAACCATGATGCTGGTGAACATTCAGACCCACAGATTTAACAAATCCAATGTGTCTGCAAGGTTCAACCCTAGAACCCCGGGATTCTAATCCACCACGCTTACAAGGCTATCTCATGTTACTAAGGATACCCGGGTTAATCTAGCAAAATAATTCCCAAAAAACACAGCAAATGTGAAGTGGAAAAGATGTAGAATACCTTCGTTCAAATCAGTAAAATTTGTCATACTAACGCTTCCAAAGTTCCTTAGCATATAACTGCACTGAATATATTATATTTTATGTACAATTTCAGAATAAGCTTTAAAATATATGCCACAACGATAGAAATTTATTTTGAAAAATCTACTTTATGTATGTATGTAATTTTTTAATAACAGACAAACTATTACTGTGCTGTCTTAAATATTTATTATCAGTTAATGGATGTTAACTAAAATTAACGACACTAACTGATGTGATTTAAATTTCGAAATCTTTGAATAGGTTATCATAAAAGTTAATCTAATGTAGGTCTGTTCAACCACTAAAGATTGTGGACAACTCTGAAAATGTGTTTTATTCCAGCAGACCACTGTGTTTGAATTTTGTGAGGTGGAAATTCAAAATGATATATTATTATAACTTTTAGTAGAATAAAGAAAAATTTACAATTGCACATAAATAACTATAAGTCATCAATAGAACAACCAAATTATTCTATATTAGTCATAATTACTACGACATTTGTTCAATTATAAATTTCGTGAATTCTGTCACAGGCCGCTTATCTTTTCATAGCCGGACGCTGTTTGGTCACTTCTGATATCAATGAACTAGCGGATTAAGAATCGGGAAATTAGTTTCTGGTAAATTCAGGTATTTCGTTAGCTTTTGCAGATACACGAATTCATTAATTTATAAGTGTCTCAAAGCACGAAAGGGAAAAATTAAGCTCAGTCCTAATTCATGTTTAACAGAAAAACATCGAAAGGTGAAGAGGGTAATAGGTTATTCAAACAATGAACAAAAAGAAAGAGGATTTGGGTTCAGGGAAATAAAAGAGGTAATGCGGTAAGATTATCTTGAAATTCAGAAGAGGAGCGTTACGGAGTAGTCGCATAAAGTGGAAGGAGTGATCAAGAACTATACTTGAACTATACATGGAAAAATAAAAAGAATTTTTCCAATTCTTTTAATAACAGCACAAAAAACAAAGACATGCTTTAGAGCATATTTACAAATACAATCATGCATGAACCACATAAAAGCATGTATCAGTAAAATCAGTAAAATTTTTAATTTTCCGGAATTGCAAAAGTACCCTGTAAGGCAGGTAAAAAAAGGGCTGCTCTTTTTTGGCTGAGAATTATCTTGCAACAAAAAATAATCGATGATTCAATTTAAAATTATCACATTTGTACCTAATCTATTATTTAAGCCAAATATAAAAGAAAATTATTTACGTAATATTTAAGTTCAGTGATAAAAAGTATGAAAATAATGCAGACGATATTTAAATAATTTAAAATAAGAAATGATTAAATGAGATGGTTAAAGGAATGCCGTCCTAATTCTAAAAAAAAATGTTATTTTTATCTATTTATTATGTGATAAATTGATAAAATTAATCGCCTGCTCTTAACCGGGGAAAATAGGGCTTGAAATAATGGCATTAAACGCTCAAAAAGGAGGGAAGGGGTGGATTTCGAACGTTTTAAAGACGGCAGTATTTTTTGCTGTGATATGAAGCATATTTATACTAATTTATTTTAGAATCGGATCGATAGTTTAGGAGAAGATAAACTTTACTTGCTTTGATTTTCTCTAACCCTAACTTATCAAAAATCCATAAAGGATTCCTCTATCAATTCCAGGTTCAACCGCTTCATAAATTTGAGGACAGACGGATAGATGGACAGGTAACTTAGTCTATTATGCTACACAAATAAAATTAAAAGCACGTTAACACTACTATGGCAATGTGCAGGTTTGTGTGTACAAATATATTGCCATTTTCTTAGCTGCAACTTAAATAACATAAAACTTGAGAAATTAATTCTGCTCTTTTTTTTTTTAGATTCAACAACTAGTTTAGTTAATTATTTCTACATTTAAACAGTTTCTATAAGGGCTCAATAGAATGTTAGGACTTACCGACCATGTGATGGTGACTGCTACAACTTACTATCTCTTGTTTGTTTGTTACTCAACTTTGACAATGACTGACCTGGCCTTTATATCAGTACGTACATGCGAATTTAATTTACCGTATTAAGGACGAAATTAAGCAGTTTAACAAGAAATGGAAAATAAATTTCGGGTAAATTTTGACAGGAAGGAAGAAAACTTCATCGGGTGCAAATTGGTATTTTAATTAAACTTAAAGCTATTAACACATGCTGCAGAAATCAAAAACAGTAAGCGATTCATGCCTTGACTCCGATAATCTTAAACTGCCAATGTACTCATTGGACTTATTTCCACAACTAATGCTTTTAAATTCTCAAAGGTACATTGTGTCATGACACATGCAGCTGCCAGCTAGATTTACATCACATATAATAACCCGTAGGCTTATCAGTATCTCTGTCAAACCTATCTACCACACTTACCTTTCTGATTTTTACTAGCGAACTGAAACACAAAATTTGAAATACCTAAGTGTGAAATATCTCAAAGTGAAAAAGGAATTCTCTTATATCGAAAACAATCAAGAAATAACACACACGAATGCTCCTGAATTCATCTGATAAAGAGAATCCTCCCTACTGTGAACCCCTATTGTGTTATCGATGTATACACCTTTTCTTGGGGTTTAATTTTCAATTAACTTGCACAAGCAAGCAACAACCTCGCCCCGTCAAGCGCAACTCCGCGAGTCAATTAAAGTAACACTCCCTGTTTTCATGCTTCGGAGAAAATTGTCTCTCTCGATGCAATAATCCATCAGCCAACAACGGAAGGCCGGCTGGACGCATCGTTGCATTGCAGTGCAACATTGCCCATTATCGATGTTCGCCTGACATCGGATGTTCTAATCGAATCCGTGACATGCAAGGTTCCCCAGCAGTCCGCTGCCGTCGATGAGTTTACCAGACATAAACCAAACGTGGGACATTTCCACTTTCATATGACCAAACACACATGTCACAAGCATCGTTAAGCTACTTTGATACGCAGCATTAATCCGTCAAAAGGAGGAATGGGCTGCTTTATAATTTATGGCCTAAACAGCCGCATGCGAAGACGTGAAAATGTCTTTTTGCTTTTCCGCTGTCAGAACACAGAAAATAACTCTGCCAAAAGAATCACAATAGAGGCCCTTACCGCAACATTTAAAAAGTCGGTATTTTTTTTTTCAGTACTTAAAAGATTCTTAGTCAGAGTTGACTAATCATGCTCAAGAGCACAGGAAAGCCTAGGGGCGTAGTCTCTAGAGATTGATATAGAAAATTTCTGTCAGTATTCTTATCTGTGTTTAACGTTCTGTTTAAGTAACATGTTTATTTCTAAAATGTGCATTTTCATCTCTTCTCTCACGGCTTTAAATCCGAGGTCACGTATAGGTTTTTTTGACAGGTTAAACTGGCTGCCATATAGTCGTGAAAAATTGTAAAATACGGATTTATTCTTCCATTTCGTAAATTTAGAGATGTGTTTGCGAAGGTAATAAGTTATAAACTGCCAAACAAGTTTAAGTCAGAAGTTTTGGTTAATGGTATGTATGCTTGTACTGAAAACAAGTTAATATGGCCGAACGATGGCCAAATAGAGTAATGCTCTTCGGAACCGGAGTTCGCGGATTGGAATCCCTCTTTTGCCATGAATGTTCGTAGCCGTTCGGAATCGGCTTTAAGTAGTAGGTCTCGGTCTCATTAGCCCTCGTAAGCAAAATAGTAGACCGTAGTGCTTCAAACCAAACCAAACCAAGATAGTGTGTTTAATCCTTTATCAAATGATTTCAGATGCGAAAGTTACTTTATTTAAAGGAACACTATTTAAAAATAAAAATGTATTAAAAATAAAACTATGCTAAAAACATCTTTCGTAGGCGTAAAAGTATATTTTGGAACAGCTTTATATCCCTAATTTACCTTAGTTTGAACTTTTAGGGCACAATTTTTTTTTAAATCACCATTTACGATCATATCAGGTAAAATGGTTTCACAAGATCATGAACAAACAAATCCTAATATATTAAATATTACCTTTGAATATTGGGAAAAAAAAATTTCCTGCTTAAATGTATCATTAATATTAATATACACATTTAATTTAAATTGAATAACTTTTAAAATATTAGAGCCGTATTTAAAATTTATAACTAAAAGTATTTTTAAGAGGTTTGTATTAAAAACACTTGATTTTAAAATTAATATTTTTTTAAAATAAATAAAGCATAATTTGAACAAATTTCATATACCGTAAAATCTATTGCTAAGATACCCGAGCCCTTTCCATAGTTATAAGTTAATTTTTTAGTGTTTTTAAGTTGATCTTTATTTTTAAATTAATGTTTAATAAGTTAATGATTTAATTTACAACTTTAAACACAGGCTATCAAGTAAAAACTGTATAAAGACTATTTCTAAACACAACAATAATTCAAAATTATTTTACAGATTTTTTTTTCAAATTACAAAGTATGTCTTATACTGTTACCATTGTTTTCACGTTAACTAATTTAACAACTTTTTTTTGTTTTCCACTAGAACCTGTAATTCCTTTTATAATCACACAATTAACTTAATCCACTATACTAATAACACAATAATACAGTATTAAATTCTACACGCATTTTAAACGAAGTCGTAATTGAATATGATGAAAAAAAATCCTGGCTAAAATAAGGATTAGTGAATAAAAGTATTCAAAAGCTGAGCAAATACGCAAATCCTGACTACTACAAAGGGCCATAACTGGCCCATTTTCCAAGCTCTTTCAAGCTTCGACAGCTTATCGTATTTGAGATCTTCAACGGAAAAAAAAAGGGAAAACGGATGGATGCACGGCTGCCCAACAACGGTCTGGAACATTGCTAAAACGTCACTCACAAGTGATAGTGGAGTCTTTGAATTGAACCTTGAACTCTTTAAGGTCGATGAAAACCAACAACACAGAGGCGATAAACTACAGTAACAATAATTGTATTTTCTCAAGTCTTACATTATCAAACTGTAAAAATAGGGTAGTTAGTGTAAAGCTCTAAAGTACCCAAAGATTACTGGATGAACATATTTGCAGCTCATTAAGAAATGATACTTTCATTAAAGAGTGCAATTATATATGGCTCAAGGGATTTCATAAAGTGTTAGCGGATATATCGAAGTATCGGCTACTACAAATTTATTTTGAAACAGAAATGTATAAAAGTGTGTGTGTGCGAATGAAAAGGCGCTATCTGAGCTCGGAATTAGTCAATAATTCGAAGTAACAAAAATTGTAATAATAATTGTATTTGCTCAAGTCTTATATTATCCAACAGTAAAAATAGGGTAGTTACTGTAAAGCTCTAAATTACCCAAAGATTACTGGATGAACAAATTTGCAGCTCATTAAGAAATGGTACTTTCATTAAAGAGTACAATTATACATGGCTCAAGGGATTTCATAGCGGATATATGGAAGTATAGGCTACTACAAACTTATTTTGAAACAGATATGTATAAGTGTGTGTGCGCGAGCACGAAAAGACCCTATCTGCGCACTGAGTTAGTCACTGTCATTCTTAAATATAAATCAACAATTCATTTAATAACGCGGCACTGGAAAACACGAAATAAATGATAAAAACTTATAACCTGTAAAAATATGAGTAAAAGAGAATGTTATTCGATTTCTTTTTACACAATACCTAAACAAGTAGTAAAATTTGGATTTTTTTTATAGTACAAAATTGCATCGAGATTTTATGTTGTCTAAGTTCAATAGAATTAAAAGGTAAATCGGTTAAAAAAAATGTTTAGTAATGATGTTATTAATAGGTATGGAGCATATAACAAGTGTATATGATTTACTTAATTCTAAAAATATTTTTCTTCGATATTTCAAACTAACTTTAAACATCATTTGCAAATAACAAAACAAATCTTGATAAATCTAAGAACTATATCATTTTTATTTTTTTTTTTCAAAAAATATTTAATTTGAAAATTTATTTTTTTCTAAAACCGAGATTTTAAATTACCTAAATATTGGTATTTCCTAAGATTTTCCATCATTATTATTCTAGTTTATGAGTAACACATTTCCTCATAAATTACAACATTTAATTATACGAAATCTTAAAATTATAAATATCTGTTTAGATATGCGCGTAAGTAAAACTTTATTTTGGTTTAGTTTGCCCTACTATGGTCTACTGTTTTACTACACAATGGCTAATGAGATCAAGACCTACTGCATAAAGCAGATTCCGAACGGTTACGTACATCCATACGAGTCGTAGGATTCGAACCCACAAACTCCCTACTATATTTTGAGTCATTTCACTTTTAAACTGGAATTCTACTAGATTTGATACAATTTTCTATTTATCAAAATTGAAATTTTCAGAAAATTTTTATGTGATTTGTAGCAACGGTTACGTACATCTATGCCAGCAGTAGGATTCACACCCACAAACTCCACATTAATTTTGAGTCATATCACTAGATTCGATACAGATTTCTATTTATCAAAATTGAAATTTTCAGAAACTTTTTATGGGATTTCTGGCATGAGTTAATAAAATAAAATTATCAGATAAACAAAATTTTAAAAAGTTGTTTATCTCCTTATAAATAGATTTAATAAAGAAAGACGAAAAGATTTACATATTTTAACGAGTTAAATGAATGTTGAACTTGCTTTTAAAGAATAAATTTTTAATTATATGAAAGATCATGACTAATGGGTTAAATTACAAGACCATGGTAAGTTGGAATCCTGATTAAGTATAATTTCATATATATACAAAGTATAAGGAATAATTAACATCAAGTGAATAGTTTAGTTTGCTTTGGAGCACTACGGTCTACTTTTTGCTACACGAGAGCTAATGAGACCGGTACCTACTGCTTAAAGCCGTTTCCTAACGGATATGAACATCCATGCCACAGTGGGATTCGAACCCACGTACTCCGGTACCGAAGATCAGTGCCCTGACTCTTCGGCCGTAGTTCGGCCATCAAGTAAATAGATACGACAACATAGGGAGATACACAAAATAATCTAATTAACCCTTAATTCGACAAGATGTTTTTTCAAATATTTTTTAATTTCTGTTATTTTCCCATGTCTGTATAGACATTAGGATCTCTGTAAAATAAACAAAAAAATATATATCATTTTCCATTTTTGAGATAATGTCCGCTGTGGCGAACACTGACAATTATGTTATATAGTAGTTATAAATATACATGTCCGGTGTAGCGGCCAGACTTAGCCAAATTAAGGATTGATGTAGTTTATATTAACCCCTTCCGGTAAAATGACGAGTCTAGCTCGTCATTAGTTTTTCATTCCATACCGCAAAATGACGAGCTACACTCGTCATGCGATTAAAGTTACTGTTAAATATGATAATTAATTTAGTTTAAAATTTCTAGTGTACTGAATTTGGCAACACTTTTATCACTTGTGAAAATCACAAGTCACTATTGCATATTGTTTACTTAGAATTTCTTGGTACAAGTCATTACCAAATTAATGAGTCAGAATAAAAGAAAACCTACTAAGAAATGCCGTGTGTGTTACAAGAATCAAATTAAAAGTGAGACTACTTGGCGGTGTAAACAATTAAGAATTCCTTTGCATTTTGTTTTGAAAAGTACCACTAGCTTGAAGACTATTATCTGTATACCTTATTAATGTTTTGCTTTGATATTTTCTTAATTTTACTATTTCTGATATTATTTAACACTATGTAAAAAGTGGATTTTAATTAAGAATATGTAAGAATTGTAAAATGAAACAAGTTTTTTAAATAAAAATTAAATGGTTATTTCATGCACAGTTTTTCATTATTAAATCATACCGGAAGGGGTTAAGATAGTGTAATATGGAATACAACATACAAATATTAAGTTTAAAAAATTAAATCACGTGACGAAAGGCATTTTTACAATGAAGTTTAAAAAAAACCTAGGACGTGTCTCGACATTTCTTTTTACGTATCATTTAAAAAATTTTAAATGCAGGAAAAGTTATAAATAGTTCACTACACACTATAAGCATCAATCTCGACTTTACATAATTAAAAAATATTTTTTAAATTTACATAAAATGAATAAAGATTGGTTTTTACAGTCAGAGAAGAAAATACAGAGAATTTTTTCTGCAAATGCCTCGTTATAAGTCTGTAGAATCGAAGGTAACATGGGAAATCTTGCAGTTTTATTGGAACGCTATCCGATGCATGCCAAATCGAAACTGTCTCAACTCGAAATCCCTTAAGTACGTGAAAATATTTCTTAAAATGAAAAATATGTCTTTAGCTAAACAAAATTTTGATATTTCTGCTCAGTCAAGCTTAAAGCAGGCTAGGGATAGTTGGCCATGGGGCATGTGGGTTCAATAGAGATATTTTTAAACTATCTAAGCTGAAGACAGTATCAGTCCAGTCAAATGTGTGTGTCATCTCCTTTTAACCCCTTAATGTGCACTTTCGAGTTAACTCGAGCGCGCTAAGCTGACAAACTGTGCACACTCGAGATAATTCGAGCGGCGTTGTACTTTTGTAGATATTGTGCTGTGTGTTCTGCTAAAAGAGATAGCAAAGAAAAAGGTAAAAGAAAAGAGAGTCATTAAAAGTGTAAAAGTTGCAATGTAGAGCTATCTACTGCAACTTGTTTCGAAATATATCACACAAAAGAAAATTTTGATTAATTTTATAAATACTAGTATTGTTATTATTTATGTTTTAAAAGTATAAATAAGTATTTTTACTGATAATAATGTTTATTCTGAAATGGGAATTCGAAAAGAAAGATAAAAGTCGATGTGCGTGTAATATCACAATATTCGACTATTTTCTGCAGTGTTATCAAAATCCAAAATTGCAATAAAAATTTTGATTATTTTTGCAATTTTCTAGACAAGACAACGTTCTAAAATGAGTTTTTTACATTAAAAAAATTGACTTTTTTTGTCCCGGTCTTTAAAAAAAAACTGTGCATTAAGGGGTTAAGACACAAGAGTCAGCCTAGAAGCCAAGTCCAACGAATTTGACCCATCGCTTGTGTTAAATCCAACTTGCGTAAATAATTCTGATTACCCTTATACGAAAACAATTTAAAAATTAGCAGAATCAGTGGAATCAAAGTGGGTGGTTGAAAATAACAAGGCCTAAGATTCATTAAAAGCAAAGTAATTATTTATAAAAAGTAAAACTAAACAGTTTTCTTAGGAAAGTAAAATATCACATATTAGCTAATTCGGATTGACTTTTTTTTTTAACCAGATTCTGGCAAGATTCGGCCTTATATTGAGTTTTCTTTAAACGAACCACCAACATAATTGTTGCTGATCAAAATCCTTTTAATATAAAGCTAAAAGCCGTTTGCCGACAATACAGTAATGAGATATGGAGAAATGTTTTACACCTAACAAAATCAAGTGCCGATGGTACGGCCAGTCTTATCCAGTCTAAGTTTTGAATGAGGACCGCACGCGGCACTGCTTAATGGCTGTGAGTACAGCGGCGCCATAATAAGGCGATTTCACGCAGTACGGCAAATCTCAATTTATGACAATTCTGGCTTTAGTCTCAAACGGAAAGGCAGTTTATTGTTTGTCTACTGGATGTTGTAAACTTGAAAATGAATGGGAAGGGCATTATGGTAGTTGGTGATGTTGCGACAAATTGCTCTATACAGCCTTTTACACCACTGTATGAAAAATTCCAATTAGGTAATTATTTCTGACGATCATTTACTAGCAACGTTAAAAGGTAGGAATTACTAACGTGGAAACCTAATATGATTGAAAAAGAAACAATTTCGATCTTAATATTGGTACACATATCCCCCATTCTATAATGAACTCATTGATTTTCCTTATTTGTTTCAAATGATGCGTTTAAATATGTAATAAACAAAAACATCCCTGCCCAATTTTTTAAAAAATTTATTTTGTAATTTACAGCATGGAATAAATTTTCTTTTAGATTACTTTGTGCTTTCGTTCTTACTAAATCAAAAATTAGATGTGCTAAAATTTTGTACATTTATCATCCCCTATATAATAATAACCTAAGTTATCTGTCCGTCTGTCCTGGAATTTATGAAGCGCTTGGACCTGGAATGAACAGAGGCATCCATATTGAATTCTTAATGAGTTAGTGTTAGTAAAATTCAAAGCGAGTAAAGTTTATCTTCTCTTAAACTATATATCCGATTCTAAAATAAATTGGTACAAATATGCTTCATATCACAGCGAAAAATACTGTCGTCTTTAACCCTAGAAAGATAACCTACGTCAAATCGACGTCTGAAGAAGATTTTTTCAAATTTTTTAAGTAATAAATAATTATTTTTATAACTTCAAAACTTTTTGCTAGTGAAAATACAGATAATTCTTAATGCTTTTCATATATCCATAACACAATAACATTCATTGTGGTACATTACAATTGACACAAACATTACATACACAATTTAAAATATATGCACTCAAACATATACGATGAAATTGATAATATATACGCTTTGACAGTTGAGATTCTAATTTACTCTTTTGTTATATAAGCGAATATCAGCAATTATATTTTATGTTAAAATAGACTGTCTTTTTAAACTTCCATAGGTAGGTTATCTTTCTAGGGTTAAAACGTTCGAAATCTCCCCCTTTTCGAGCTTTTAATGCCATTATTTCAAGCCCTATTTTCCCCGGTTAAGAGTAGGCGATTAAATTTATTGATTTATCGCATAAATAGGTAATATAACAATTTTTTCTAGGATTATGACGTCATTAATTTACCATCTCATTTATTCATTTCTTATTTTAAATTATTTAAATATCGTCAGCATTATTTTCATACGTGTTTTATCACTGAACGATCATATGTTTTATCACCTTTCGAGAATGCATTGCTTCGTATAACAAAACTGGGTAATTTGTATATAATAGATCCATATTAATGCAGGGAAAATTCCAAAATCAGAAAAATATTTTATTTTACAGTGAATCAATCAGCTATTATAATGTACAATTTTCAGCTCGAAATGTTCTATTCCCGTAATGAGAATTAGGAGGTCAAAATATAACCCAGAAGGAATATTAACATACAGAAAACCATCCCAGTTTATCCGTTCAAGCGAGGTGGACCACAATGCAACATTTTAACTCGCGGTGGATTTATGACGCAAGGTTACGCTGCAAATCAATATGACACACTGAACGCAACGTTCCGCTGTCGTGACGGATGAAATCTTTCTGTCTTTCGTCTGGGGAACCAACGCACCTAGGAAATGAAAGACAAATGCTCTTGGCTGCTACGCAAAACAATTGGTGTAAGAATGACGGTCGTTTCTGCTACTTCAGATGTTTTATCCTCGCTCGACACAATAGACTGTAACACAAATGAGTGGAAAGGCCCAATAGGAAATCATAACACGTCATAAAAACATCAAGACATATGAATAAAAGCAATGTTCGCTAACCTACTATATAACCACAAGTAATGTTTCTCATACACACTTCCGTAACACTAGCCCAAGCAATAAAAATAGTAAAGAGCTTAGCAAAAACAATTATTTAACTGTTATTTAATTCAAAAAATTATCGATTGTTACTAAATAAAAAGGGATTGAATACTATTTGATACAGAATTATAGATACTACTATAGCATGGAACCGTATTGGTGATTTTTTTTTAAAGTTTTTTACATTAATTTCTAGAAACTGGGATGAAAATTGGAGGAAATTAAAAATTCCTATATACATTTATCTATAATTTCTGGATCTATGAAATTCACGTTTTTTTTCCCTTGTTATATCATACTTCATATTTTGCAAAATTAAATATATTTGTAACTCATACTATAGTAACAATGCATTGTTTAGTTAAGTGGCAAAAATTCAATAAATATCGCCAATGGTATCATATACAATAGCTATTCCTAATTATTATAATTTATTTTACTTCAATAATATTTAATATTGGAAATTTTGTTGAACCGGGGAGCACTTTAAAACAAGAACAGTGATAACTGCGCTGAAGTGAGCGAGATTAGAATCTAATTTGATAAACTTTTGATCTTTGATAGGACTATTTTTGCCATCCACATAATAATGAAATGTCCATTTCAGAACAAAAAACCTCATTTCTTTAGTTCTACTAAATTCAACAAAACCGATACTTCTAAAAACACAAAGTGGCGGAACCGAAACTTTCCGAATATAGATGCGAGAAAACGATAAATCGGGAGTGGGGGGGGAAGAAGACATAGGTCTTATGGAGATGGTCTTATGGTCTTTTGGAACCAAATAAATCGCTTTATCAATGCGAGAAAAAAAAATGATGCGAAAACGCTATATCGAGATTATATAGTATGCGTGTTGTATTTGTAAAAATGTGTTAATTTGCAGAAACTTAATAATTAGAATAATAATTTTAACTAAATATTAATTTAATTTTCACACAAGTTTAAGGAAAGAAAAAATGGCGAAAAGGAATGCCATTTGATTACGGATCCCTTTTATTGACTTGCTATTGACAGCTAAATTATATATGTAAATGTCAGTTCCTGATAATCAAGTACATTGGTTAAATATTTTACAAGTTAATCATTGCTTAAAAGAAAATTGGAAACAACAACAACCAGGCTAATTATCTAAAATGGATGTCTATTCAGTCAATTCCAAGAAGCAACATTGTTGACGAAGAAAATGAAATAGTTCAACATCTATCGCAATTCAAAGCAAATTAAGTCCTTCCATCAAATCTATCATCTTCAATAAGAACTAGTCTCTTTGCTATCCAGAGAAAACAAAATCGGGTTAAAGTACTTCATCGATTAACAATTGAGATGATTGCCTCTAAATGAGCAAAAGCATAAAAACAAAATCGTATTTGGACTTGGCCATCAATGACTGACAATGTAGCAATTTAATGTCATTGTCAATTTCATTATTTGAAGCTACAATTCTTATCACTCACTAAATATACCTCCAAGGAATTATAATTCCTTTTTCCAATTCGTGTCTAAATTATATATAAATATATAATTCGAAGCAAAATGTACAGAAAGATAAAATTGGATTAAGCAATTATAGTGTTGCCTGGACAAAAAACTATGTATTCGGAAATTCAGTTTATTTTGGGGATCTAATTAAATGAATAAACCGTAATACTTTGGTGACAAGTTCTAATAAAAAAAATTTAATCATTGAACTAATCTTCAAGCAATCAGCGAACTAATTTATTATCACAACAACGCACAAAACAATTCATCAGACAAAGTATTTTATTAAGCGATGTCGTAACTAAAGAAAATACAGAAAGTATGCGAGAAATGCATATCCCCAAATGGCGTAAAGAAGGAAAAAATTAACAAAATAACTAATTTTACACTCAATGAATTAACATAACTGATGAAGAGGATAAAAAGTATTCATGATTTATGTCTTTAGGAAGTAGTTGTAACAAGTACAAAAACAAAAAATTTGCACTGTTTACAAAATAACTATTGAACAAAGATTTGTGATTTACCATTTATTAATTTTAATCCATTAATAAGAAACTTTGAGTTATTGGAGTGGGTTTTTTTTTTTTTCAAAGCTTCTTTCCCTTTCATTGTAAGGAGAACCTTTATTATATATAACGTTAAAATTTATCATTTATGATTTTTTTCTAAACGTTTTTTATTTTTTCTGTTTTTAGAGAAGAGAAAAAAATCTCAAGACATAATGAGAACTTACTGAGGAATAAATATCATTCATTTAAGTGCATTCATTTAAGTAGTTGTTATTACTACAACCAATACTGCTGTTATTAAAACTAGACTACAAATGGCCCAGGATAATTTAATTTTGGGAAATATATTGTGTTTTTCTGTTTAGAACTGTGTGATTTTTCTGTTTAGAACTAAAATTCTTTCCGAAACTATTTATTCATCACAATGTTCATTCGTAATATAAATGTTAAACTTATCACCTAAATACACTTACGTCTATTTTTTCTAAATGTACATGCTCTTTCGCGCCCCCCTCCCCCTTTCTCCGAAGGCATTCAAGCCTCATATGGGGCTCCTTAATCTTACTTAATAGTATCCTAGTGAACATATTAATTTTTCTATATAACACAAAATTTAATTAAGCTTAATAATACACAAAATAATTTTTCTTAAATTTTTATTTCAACTGACATTTTTATTTTGACAGATGGAGTTGAAACATAATAATGGTGTAAAGATCAATGTAACATTCTCTGAGGTTTGTGATTTTTAATGCATAGAAACGTACACCTTTAAGTGCAGGAAGCATTCAATAGAAATTTGGAATGAATATTTTATTTACATTTTAGTTTTGTAGAACACCGGACTTAGCAGTTGTCAGTTGTATTCTGTTATCAATTATGTAAATGTGCTAATTCGTCTTAAATGTTAAGTTTGTAAAAGCCTACACTAAATATCTTCAATTACTTTCAAGTTATAAACGTTGAAAACATGTAACAATAATTCTTTTACTATAATAATTTACTCCTCTTATCAAATCTCCATACGTGTATATTACACACTTAAAATAATTAACACAGAAAAATTATTGGAATTCATTATAAAAAGACATTTGTATTTTCGTGACGTAAATAATTCCTCAGTATTCTGTTAATGATTTGAAAAATTGAAAGTGTGTCACCATTTTACAAAAACACTTTAACACATTGTATGCGGGACACGTACAAGTACGTTTTCTGACGATTGATATTAGAGCGCTGGTCACGTACTAGTACGGGTTAGTGTAACAACATGGTTTGTTTGTGGGTACAAAAATAACGGTACATACAGGAAAACGAAGCCGAATGTTCTTGTCTACTACAGATTCTGGAAAAATTTAGACAAATAAAAACTAGTTTTTATATCAATCGATGCGGAACTACAGAACGGGAAAAAATTAATACTATATACTGCTATTTCTATTTTATTTTTTATATTTAAGATACTATTATAAATTTATCCACAAAACATATTTGTTTACAAAAATCTTATGGTTGTTATTTATATATTTCTATTTATACATTTGTTTATATATTTCAATATAAAATACGAAAAGTTGGTTAAAAAATTAAATAATTTTCGATCTATTGAGATTTAACTGAATAACTAAATTTACGCTCAAAACGCCCGCTCCCGGTACAATTCCGCTGCGAAATGTACCCGCACACAATGTGTTAAAATATAAACATCTTCGAAGCTTGGTGAAATGATTTCATGTTATTGCCACACAGTTATGAATAGGGTTGGCACGTTTTTGCCAAATGTGGTGAAAACCGGTAAAAACCGTCCTGGCAAAAATACACTTTTGCCACTTTTCGTCAAATTGCAAAAATGGATATGTTTTATTTACGGGGATGTAACTATTTTAACTTTTACTAATTTTAACTCTAATCTAAAGATACATAATGTAAAGTTTTTTTTTTTAACATAGAATATTCAATTCGTCCTTGAAACAGTAATCTAAATCTAAAGTTATACCTAGAGATACAAAAGAAAGATAAAATGAAGATTGATTTTGCAAATTTTTATGTGCAATGTTGTTTTTAATGTAATTATTAGCTTATTTCCCCTACAAACTGTAGGTTTAAGCATTTTTAGTACTTATATAATATATCTTATACATGTATATATACACATTATAATTAAAGACATTACTATATTAAGTTGATAAATAAAGAAAACATTTTTTATCCCATGCCTTCAAATAAATTTATTTACAAAAATAGAATATTGTATTTTCATTGCTAACATCAATGAAAATTATATATTAACTAGCAAGTTTGCCCGTGCTTCGCTACGGTGAACTTAATATATTACTTTTAAACAAAGATTTATTTTTCGTGAATAACTCTCGAAATTCGTCACAGTTCAGTTCGAGTCATTGGCATGTTTATATATTTCTATCATAAGCGTATTATAACATTATTCAGTTTTTATAATCGAATTTGTCTTATATTAAATTTGCTCAAACTTTTTTTATTGTAAAATATGAGCTTAACCCTAAATTGCATTACTGTATTACTACTGTACGTTGATTAGCAAAGTTAACAGATCTTGCCATATTACGTGATAGAATAGGAAGCACAGGTTTTGACAGCAACAGTGCTAATTTTGTTGGTAGTAATAAATGTTTTCCAAAATTAAGGAAATTTATGACAAACCACATAGTTTTGTATGAAACAGAAACACACATTCATATCGACAACCACATGAATATGACGATAACTATATAAAATGATAGGTTTTATTTGGCCATGAGAGTCACTGAAATTTGTACTTTTTGTACTTAGAATATTGTTGATATGCATTTCATTGTAACATAAAAATGAACCAAGAATTAAATTTAAAATTAGTTCTCATATAAAAATGCTATAATTTGCATCACATAGAAATGAAAGTGAATCACTTTATATCTCAAATTTCAGTTCAAATCGAATAGATACTAAGCAGACGATTTTAAATAATATAAAATAAGAAATGAATAAATGAAATATTTAAATGAATGACGTCATAATGATATAAAAATATCATTTTCGCCTATTTATTATGTGATGAATTGAACATTTTAATCTCCTGCTTTTAACTGTTTAAAACAGCGTTTAAAACAATTACTTGGGATGACGTCACATTGCTAGAAATATTGCTTCTTTCCCTGAGATATGATGCGATAAATTAAAAACTTAATCGTTTGCGTTTAACCGGGGAAAATAATGCTTGGAATAATGACATGAAATGCTCGAAAAAGGGGGAAGGAATGAATTTCGAACGTTGAAAATTTACAAAAACCTTCCCAGGGATATACCTAAACATTTTCCAAATTTTCACGGCGATTGGATGCATAGTTTTTGAGTCTATTGAGTACAGACAGACACACACAAATTCATTTTTATATATATAGATTATATATATATTATAAAATAATTATTAATAAGTAAATTATATATATATATATATATGTGTGTGTGTGTGTGTGTATATATACACATTAGAATTAAAGACAACATCACTATATTAAATTGATAAATAAAGAAAACATTTTTTTCCCATGCCTCCATTATATACATTTATTTACAAAAATAGAATATGTATTTTCATTGCTAACATCAATGAAAATTTTTTTTAAATTGTTTAAATTGTCACATTAATACTAATGAAATACCTAATTAATATTCTGATTTAAGTCTCAATTGTATTATATACAAAATTATTTATTATTTTGTACATTTTTAAAATCCAGCTAATTTTTCTAGATTTTGCCATTTTTGCCGGTTTTTACCAGTTTGTTTTTTTTCCAGTTTTTGCCACTGTCCTTGAAAAAATATTTTGCCGGCAAATGACCAACCCTAGTTATAAATAATACAACCTAATTAAAATCAAATTAGCGTGAATGGCAAACACTGTAAATGTAAATAAAAAAAAATTTATTTCCTTTTTATGAAAATAAAAATAGTTTGATCAATTTGATTAATCTTTAACTTTAATAAACTATGAAATAAATCAAACAAGCCTTACCTCTTTTGATGTAATCCATGCTACACAAAGCTAAAAGTTACATGAAACACAGAATAGTATTACGAAGACTATTTATAACGTCCTCTCTAACGTCAGACAACTTACTAGTGGCCAGCTAGACAACCAGGCTGCTGATGCATTTCCGAAACACTGTTGCCGCGATAAGAGTAAGAATATCCGGTCAAAAGAGTAAAAAGGGACATCCAGAAGCGCCTTCAGGATATCGGTAAGTAAACTGATAAGCAATGTAAATTTAGTCTAACAAAAGTACGGCGACACCTATGAAATGGAGATGGATTACTTCCTAAGAAACTGGTCAAGCAGTAACCATGAAACGATTAACAGGTGATATATCGTGCATTGCATTTGGCAGGTCTCATTCATACAAATGTATGTCATATAAAAACGATTATGCGTGTCCGCAAATAATTTTGTTTTAGTCAAACAATAACTTAATAGTCAGTATGCATTCGTTGCTGCTTTAATAAAGTGCTGGTAAACAGCAACTACATATATTTGTACTAAAAAAAAACTATTGAAATAAAGAGAATACCGGGAATGCTGTCATGGAAAAAAAGGTACGGGTTACTGGTAAAAATTTATTATATGGCTTTCACAGTAATTTCCTTCGATTATCTTATATTTTCCGTATATTTACACTTATTAGCGAATGCTTATAAAAGATAAAGGATATTTTCCTTTTCAGTATATACATAACTCAGTTTTTTAAACATATCGTACATCAGTCAATAAGGTAATGTATGTCATATAAAAACGATTATGCGTGTCCGCAAATAATTTTGTTTTAGTCAATATGCATTCATTGCTGATTTAATAAAGTGCTGGTAGATAGCAGCTACGAATATGTGTACTATTGAAATAAAGAGAATACCGGGAATGCTGTCATGGAAAAAAAGGTACGGGTTACTGGTAAAAATTTATTATATGGCTTTCACAGTAATTTCCTTCGACTACCGTATATTTTCCGTATATTTACATTTATTAGCGAATGCTTATAAGAGATAACGAAAGATATTTTCCTTTTTAGTATATACCTTACTCAGTTTTTTAAACATATCGTACATCAGTCAATAAGATAATGGATGTCATATAAAAACGATTATGCGTGTCCGCAAATAATTTTGTTTTAGTCAAACAATAACTTAATAGTCAGTATGCATTCGTTGCTGCTTTAATAAAGTGCTGGTAAACAGCAACTACATATATTTGTACTAAAAAAAAACTATTGAAATAAAGAGAATACCGGGAATGCTGTCATGGAAAAAAAGGTACGGGTTACTGGTAAAAATTTATTATATGGCTTTCACAGTAATTTCCTTCGACTACCGTATATTTTCCGTATATTTACATTTATTAGCGAATGCTTATAAAAGATAACGAAAGGATATTTTCCTTTTTAGTATATACCTTAACTCAGTTTTTTAAACATATCGTACATCAGTCAATAAGGTAATGGATGTCATATAAAAACGATTATGCGTGTCTGCAAATAATTTTGTTATAGTCAAACAATAACTTAATAGTCAATATGCATTCATTGCTGATTTAATAAAGTGCTGGTAGATAGCAGCTACGAATATGTGTACTATTGAAATAAAGAGAATACCGGGAATGCTGTCATGGAAAAAAAGGTACGGGTTACTGGTAAAAATTTATTATATGGCTTTCACAGTAATTTCCTTCGACTACCGTATATTTTCCGTATATTTACGGTTATAAGCGAATGCTTATAAAAGATAAAGAAAAATGTTTTCCTTTTCAGTATATACCTTACTCAGTTTTTGAAACCTAAACGTAATACACAGGCAACTTAAAAATTCTACAAATTACATATGTAATGAATTATTTTTATTACTAAACAGAAAATCCGCTATATAATAATGGTCTAAGTTATTTATTCGTCTGTCCTCGAATTGATAAAGCGGTTGGACCCGGAATGGATAGGGACACCCATATTGGATTATTGATAAGTTAGGGTTAGCAAAATTCAAAGCAAGTAAAGTTTACCTTCTCCTATGGAAATTTTCCAAAATCAGTTCCGATTTTTTAAAATTTGGCTGAATACTCTCTCATTATTCTCGTTATCTGCTGGAATGGAAAGACAGTTTTCTTCTTTTGCTATTGTTCATTTTAGCCTTCATAACCAATTAGGAGTGAATAAAGCCTCAAAGCTAGTGTTTTTATTGAAACAATTAAATCCATAATTCGGTGCTTAAAAATATTGAAATAATTGTGATTTTCTTTTTTTTAAATAAATAGTTTCCATTAAATGAATATATAATTTGTTCTTTAAATTTACATCTTATTCAGTTTGCACTATTCAATTACAAAATAATGGAATGTATTTAAATTAAAATTTATATATTTAATAATAGGTAATTAGTGTGTATAATATACTAGATAGATAAGATGTTACTTCTTATAACAAACTATTCTATGTATATTGTAAAAAACATAAAAACAATAATTAAAATTAGTATTCCTCAAAAAACCAAATCCGATTTAAATCAAACGAATCTTGTTTAAATCAAATAAGTCTGATTTTTTTTCCAAGCCTGATTTTGAATAATTACAACGACCCTAAGCGTATTATTTTTCATTAGAACGACCGCCAATTTTAGTCTGCAGAACTCATGAGCAAGTGAGCTATTTCAAAATTATTGTACTGTGGTGCAACTTCAAGAAACCTGTACTTTTCTCTTTGTGTTTGCCTAAAAAAGGGGAAGGAGCGTGACGAAAAGAGGAGGACTAAATCTTCAATTATCTCTTGATTGAGTTTATTGCGGTAGGCGAAACTTTACAGTGCTGAGGAGAAATTTTGAATGAGGACGATTTTATTGCCCGTATTACCGGAAATGAAGAAATCTGCGATTCTGACGACGGAGAAGAAATCGTCCAAGCTATTGAAAACGTGAATGAAAAAGAAGCCTTCAATGCAACCAATGCCTTGCGTCAATATTTTGAAGGACAATTTAATTCTAAAGATTTCCTTCAAAATCTGACGGATATGGAATCAGTGATAATGAAAAATTCCCAAATGCACTTGAAACAGGCGTCAATCAAAAACTTTTTTTCAAAAATTCAGTAATGGAAATACAAATAAATAGAAGAGTTCTCTAAGTATGTATTTTTGCATCATTTCTTTGCTCAATTTTTTTTTATTATTTTTCAATTCGTTACAACAATCATATGATGTTGGTCCCACAAGGGGTCGTTATACCGAGGTTCTACTATATATGTATCCACATACACACTTAGGTGGGGGTGGCAATCAGATCTCTTATTATCAAGTAAATGTTTTTTTATATTATTTAAGTAAAGTTGTACACAATGTCAAACTTTTCATGCCTTCAAAAATGAAGAATCATTGAATATATTTTTATTTCTGTGTTTTTCAGATCGGCGGAGAAAATCCCCCCAATCCTTCTCTTTCTGTCATTAATGAAATAACAGAATTCTGCTAGAGTTATATAATTAAGAATGAGCTAAAATCTAGATGAAAGCATCAAAATAGATTGTCTTACACACGGGTCTACATATTTTCGAAAGATAAAGGTCAAGTGGTCGATGCAACACGGTAACAAAGGTCTCACACAGCTATTTATATATGTATCCATATGCAATTTCAGTTGGAGGTAGTAATAAGACCTCTCATTATCAAGTAAACGTTTTTTATATTATTTAAGTAAAGTTGTACTTCTGTCAAGCTTTCCTTCAGAAACGATCCAACCATTGAATACATTTTTATTTCTGTGTTTCAATGCAAGAACAACAAATGTCAAAATATCGGGAATATTTTACAATATAATGATTATTTTCAACAAGTATTTCTATCCTCTATGTACAGAGATATATAGTTGTCTCACATAAAAACATAACATTCCTTAATTAAACAAGTAATTTGATAGTGATTTAAAAGAAATATTTTGCATTTACAATGTAATTTCTTTCACAAACATAATAATACGATATCCATACATAAATTATTTACATGTAAACTATGCTTGAAAGGAAAAAAGAAAAAAAAATTTTAAAAGTTTTAGATTTCAAAATTCCAAATTTTAATAACTAAACTAGTTGATGTTTAGGTTTGAAATGCCTAATTCGTCAATTATGTAAGTTATAGACCTTCTTGTCTTATATAGGAAAATTTGATATTTTCACTACTACTTATTTCTCTTTAAACAATCTGCAATTCTTATAGTAACTAAGTTTTATTCTAGGATTCAATTGCATGTTAAAATAAAAAATGGTTAGATTTTATGTAAAAGACGTATGAATGATAAGTTTACAATAAACACTTATTTTCACACAATAACTACTAGCTCCAATAAAATTACTTTTTATTAATTGGCGTCTACCTATATTCTTACAAAAGTATAATATGAAATGAAATTTATTTACTATGGAAAATCAATAATTATAATTAAATTAATAAGACGAAAGAATAGCATGTAAATCTACATCTACAAAAGAAACATGTCTTGACACTAAGCATACCATCAACCGGTTAAATGACCGGTAATGTATATGTAAAAAATGCGATGGGTAATGAATTAAAAATTCTTAGTCTTTATGTTTGTAATACGTAAAAACTGACCATATACAATTTTGCTTAGTTATAAATATAATAAAGTTTGTTGGTTCATTTCCTTCCCAATATCTGTATTTCATACATTCAATCGGGAAACACAAAGTCCAGTAATTTGACCGGCTGTGGTAGAAATAAGTATGTATTAAGTGTTACTATGTTTAGTGTTAACACCTATCAATGGTAATACATTCGGTATTTAGATTGATTTCATAGCAATTTCGTATCACAAAGCAATTTTTGCCTTTCAGAATTGTTTCATTTCTTAAAATTAAAACAAATTATAAAAATTATAGACATTAATAAACACTGTGAAGATTATTAATGTTATGTAGCAGGGAGAAGTAGCCTACAGCATTTACAAGAATTGCAATACGTATAGAAAGCCGCCTGTGATATAAAGTAACATTCTAAAACATTACTTTAATAGAAGACTCTGAACTTAGCCTGTATAATTTTCCAATATCTATGTCTCATGCATTCAATCAGGAATCAAAGTCCGGTCATTTGACCGTATGTAGTAGAAATAGGTACATATCAAGAGTTAGCATGTTTAGTGTTAACACCTATCAATGGTGATGCATTAGGTAGTTAATTGATTTTCACAGCAATTTCGTATCGGAAAGTAGTTCTTGCCTTTCAGAATTGTTTCATTTTTTTAATTAAAACAAATTTAATAAACATAGTGAAGATTATAAATGTTACATAGCAGTGAGAAGTAACCTACTGCATTTACAAAAATTGAAAAACGTATAGAAAGCCAACAGTGATACAAAGAAACACTGTACAACGTTACTTCAGTAGAAGACTCTGAAATTAGCCCGCATAACTTTCCAATATCCATATTTCATACATTCAATCAAGAAACAAAGTCCGGTCATTTGGCCAGATATGGTAAAAATAGGTATGTATTAAGTGTTGATATGTTTAGTGTTAACACCTATCAATGGGGATGCATTAGGTATTTATATTGATTTCATAGCAATTTCATATCGCAAAGCAATTCTTTCATTTCAGAACTGTTTCATTTTTTTAAAAAATTAATACAAAATTTAATAATTTGTGAAGATTATAAATGTTATGTAGCTGTGAGAAGTAGCCTACTGAATTTACAAGAATTGCAAAACATTATATCGATATTTCATACATTCAATCAGGAAACAAAGTCCGGTCATTTGACCGGATATGGTAGAAATAGGTACGTATCAAGTGTTGGCATATTTAGTGTTAATACCTATCAATGGTGATGCATTAGGTATTTTGATTGATTTCATAGCAATTTCGTATCGCAAAGCAATTCTTGCCTTTCAGAATTCCTTCATTTTTTAATTAAAACAAACATTAACAATTTAACAAATATTGTGAAGATTATAAATGTTACGTAGCTGTGAGAAGTAACCTACTGCATTTACAAGAATTGCAAAACGTATAGAAAGCCATTAGTGATATAAAGAAACATTGTACAACATTACTTCAGTAGAAAACTCTGAACTTAGCCTGGATAATTCTTGAAAACAAATAAGTACAGAAACATACCTGGAAAGAAAGAAAGAACATCTGAGTGTTGATTTCCTTAAAGTATAAACAGGAATAAAAATACAAATATCAAAATACTGATAAATTCAAAATTATAAATTCTCCTCTATGACTAATTAATATACCACGTAATGCTTTCATTTATTTGAAAATAATTTATTGCCATGTAAAACGGCAATATATGACTTCTTAGGAATATGTCAAATACAAATTCCCAAGTAATAAAAGTAAAATAAATCATGCACTTAAATATATTAAAATTTTTGCACTCGGAACATAAAATATATTGAAGAATTTTAAAGTAGAATATTGATAATTAATTATGAGAACATCAAAATATACAACCGAGCGAATAAAAGGAGTTTTGTTGAAAACTCTTCAATATATTAAATAAGCTGTAAGGAATCCGGAACAACATTGATGTTATTAAAATAAGTCCCTTAATTAAGCAGAAATCATTTTCAAGCTAATTAACTGTTACTAAGAATAACGACAGGGATCAGCAATTTTAAATAAATGGCATTCTTGGATGGTGATACCTTTTCTCTGGAACATTTTCATTCAAATGGCGACGCCATTTACACACAAAATATCTTTAGAAAGTAGTCGTAAATGAGGAGGTAAGCGATTTTAATGACATCGAATGTAAGAACATTATAATAAAAGGATTGTTTATAACTGATTGTGTGTATCTAGAATTCATTCCGGTTCATTATTACAAAACTTCAAAAGTTTTATTTACACTTCAACACGCGTAAAATATCAATTTTATTAGAATAAGGTTTTACTTAAGATGTGGAAAAGAGAATTTACTTATAACGGAGTCTTCATAAATTTTTCAATAGAATATATAAAAATTTAGTTTTGAACATATTGCTGATTGGATTCATGCATGGTGGATTTGTTTCAAAATTTTGTGAAGTAATGTTGATAAATTTTCCATTACACAATTATATCATCGTCAGATTTTAACGAAGACAATGTTAGAATAAACGTCTTGCAATGATCTACAGTAGAAATACCTGAAAGAAAAATTTTAAAAACAGAACATCTTGCTTTTACTAAGATTTAAATATTTTAAACTAATATTCATGTATCAGTAGCAAAATATAATATTATTCAGCTTCGTAAAACAATATATGTAATTAAAATCATTATTGATGATTACATATGCTGTTTTTCAAAAACGAAAAATTCCGAGCAATAATCGAATATGTAGAAAGTTTCCTTGCTATACCAGAGTCTGAACGTTATAATTATACTGTTAGCATGGTTCTTCGTAACAGTTTGGAATCAGCTCAAAGCATCAAATTCTGGTATAATTAGCTCTGGTGTTTAAAGAAATGACCACAGCGTTCCAAATCAACTAACCAAGGCAAAAATCGTTTAAGAGGCAAATGAGTATGAATTTGACCGAATCGATCGCGTTAGCTGCAAGAAGTTTTCACGTATTTCAGCACAAATACGTTATCGCAGGCCGTATAGGACGTTTAGGGAGACACTCCGATTCTTTAAAGTACGTAATAATTATTCCAATCCAACCTCATCGGACCCTTAACACTTTCACATCTGGTGACATCAGCAAGGTGCCATTGGCAAACTTCTTTATGACAGTGAAACATGCGTGGTATGATTGGGAAACCTATTGTTATTTGCAAGTAACAGCTATGTGGTCCCTTTAGCAAGCTGGTCGGTATTTGCTGATGACACCGGCTTGTCGATCGTTATTCGCTGGTGACATCACTGGCAAGCCAATCATTACTTGCCAGTAATACTTACGTATTGATATTGGTTTCCCAGTGGAATAAACTCCATTGGCAAACTGGTGATTATTTCCCGGTGACATTGGCAAGCTAGTCGTTCTTTGCCGGAAACAACTGAGTGCTCACAATTAAATTTAGCAAGGTTGAATTTTATTAAAATGGCGTTTTATTTTTAGAAGAGACTTAGCAAAAATATATCTGATAATTAAACTACAAAATATTTTAATTTTTTTCCAAACCCTTCGATAGATATTTACACATAATATTGCATAGAAACCAGAATTTATTATTTTGTAATAAAATTTGTGCACTTTAATGAACACCTTTGTAAATAATTCCTTTAGCTGAAGATATTTTTTGTGAATCGTGCATAGAAAACGTGTTAAGGCAATTTTGAACATAAGATCATAATTTAATCACACGTATAATATAATAAAACGCCAACTATTCAACTACTAGAGTTTAAACCAATTAAAAAATTTAAATTGCTGCTACAAAAAATTTTAAAAGAATATAATTTAAAGGAAATTTTAAATTAGAGTTAATTCATCGAGTATCCCAAAAATTCAGCGATGTAAAAAATGAATATTAGTATTTTGCTGCAAAGACGAAGTCAAATCTAAATATTCCAGTTAATT
>CM063511.1:94874437-94904437 GCA_032207245.1 Pardosa pseudoannulata | reverse complement strand
AATTAATTTAAATAAATGTTTATTATCAAAAAAGTCATAGACAATATTTTTTACAAATAAAATCTGTTTTTGAAACACATTTTTCACAAACATTTCTATTACATTTAGCACAATGGTTTCTACATCTGTTTCTTTTGCACGATTGTTGAACTCGACAATTCTTCCGTGCGTCAGTAGCATGAATTTCTGTCATTGGAATGGAAGTGTTCTCGACTTCTTCTCTATATTTACTTTATACTATACTTTATATACTTTTTACTTTATATTTACTTTATACTACATTTATTTATTTTCATATACATTCTACAAGTCAAACTGGCTCACAACCGTGAAAATAGGTATACCACACTTGATAATGTGAAATGAAAGGGTCTGCGGGGAAGAGGAATGAAAGTTTACATATATTTTATTAACTAAAAACCAACGTATGTTTTTCAAAAGTGATATTACAGTTTATATATATATACATATATATATACATATATACATATATATATATATATATATATATACATATATATATATACATATATATATATATATATATATATATATATATATATATATAATATATATATATATATATATAGTAATCAGTCAAATTGGCTCGGTCCGTAAGTCTAGTGTTAAGTAAACAAATAGATTTAAAAGTTATTCATGTCAGAATACTAACGACAACTTTTCAAATCATTATTTTCAAATTTAAGTTGGTAGTTTCTACCTATTTGTCTAAATATTGGTGTTCTTTTATAAATAAATACAGTTAAACCTGTCTATGTCTAATTTTTTTTTCATTTTTCTATACCTCTCTATTAACTTTCCTTACTTTGTTCAATGTTTATCTCGAATATTTTTGAATTTCCAGATATAGTGGTGTTACGGCAAACCTCTTCATCCGTAAATTTGAAGCAAGGTCATAATGTACATTTGAAAAGAATCTAGGAAGATTCTAAGCTGGATTTAGGCAGAAAAAACACCAAGATTGGTTTTCTTGAAACTAAATTTGTGGATAAAAACAAAAAAGGTTTTTTTTTTTAAGCTGGATTTGGGCAAGAGACATAAGAGTCAGAAGAGAGGCAAGAAATTAAAGACATTATTATTGATCTGGAGGATGAAGATTGATAAACAATAAGGTAAATGCTTGAAGTAGACTTTTCAGTGGAGAATTTTAAAAATGCAGATGGCTCTCTTGCGATATCTGGAAATTTAACAAACGAAAAAGTAATCCAAGAAGTGTAGGTTTATTCTGATAGTGATAGTGAATTAAGAAAAGAGGATACAAACACTCAAAAATACAGCAAAATATGAAGAGAAGGGAATTGAAGCACTAAGAAACCTTTCGAAATTGCAAGAAAACTTTCGTCAGTATGATTTGTTTCTTTGTCTTTCGTAGAATAAAAAATATAGATCCAATAGAAAATGTTCGACACCAAAACACGTTCACAGACCTTTATTTCATTAGTCTATATAATTGGATTTGCATTATGATTAATGTATTACTTTACTTTACACTTTGAATATGTACTTATTGAAAAATCCGCTGTTCTGGATTGAAATATCAGAAAATTTTAAAAACCTTTTTATCCCGAAATCCAATGTATACCGAACTATTTTTCAGTCACAAAATCAAGATAGACGGGTTTAAATGTATGATATTACTTACACAACCATTTTAATCAAAATAATAGATAAGAAATCCGATACTCTTCTAAATATCCCCTTCAAACGTTTAAGATTATTTATGTTACGATATATATTTGTTATTGTAAATGGTCAGTTGTTTCTTTTATAAATCAGCAATAAGTGGCTCTAAAAGACACTTTTAGATATACTCTATAAGATAAGAGTATTAAAGAGCGCTTACATTGAATTTAAGTAATTGGTTTCTATAGATTAGGCACAAAATGGGCGATATTAAAACACCAAGATAAAAGTATTTGCACATTCTCCAAGTATAGTCCCTAACCAAACCGTAATACTTAATAATACCACCCTATATGCTTTCGCGATGCATTTAGTAGCAACAATGTAGCATTAATTTACCATTATCTTATAATTTATAAAACTAAGAATGAAAATATTTTTAAAATATAAATTAAACACACATTGGTCAAACCATTTTGATAGTATACAAACTGCTACCAATATCTATATAACTTTTTAAAATGTAAGTTGTAACTCTAGAAAATACCTTAAAAACATGATTGAAGAGGTAGAAAGTATTTTGTGAAATAGAAATTAACATGTTAATTACGGCGGAACATTTAACTGAATGCAATACACAATGAAACAAAACGCATGATCATATTAAATTCATATTCATACAGTTCAAACAATCAATTAGAAAAACGATTGATCTAACTATTATTTCTTAATTCGTTAAGTTATTTTAAGATTGCACTGTCTAACAGACATGCCAATATTCAGGCCCTTGTGTCAGTAGCAATAGCGTAGTGTGAAATTTTAACATGTTAATTACAGATTATGCATGACAGCATATCTTTTAGGTTTCTAATTTAAATTAAATTTAAAATATTTACACAATATTGTAAAAGTAAATTAAAATTTAGGCCGTTAAAAAGTTTTGAGTAGATTTTTTAGCTTTAACAACTTATTTTTCAGAACAGTGTATCTTATAGCAACATTGGCCCTGATTAAAATATTTCGATCGTAGGGTTTGTGTACTGAAATTTGACCTAAATTCAGTTTGGTTTCACCGCACAGCACTGAAAACTTTTAGCATGCAGCATGACTATGTGAAAATAGTAATATTCAGCATTGTATTTTAAAAAACTTTGTATTTAATTGATGAATTGGAATCTTTTAGATATTCAAAAGTTACGTTATTTTCAGGGGCAATCATGGGTGTTAACAGAGTTACCAAATTTTCTCATTTCTCCGGAGCAGCTTCGGAGAATCTGGAGTGGTTTGCACGTCTGGTATAAAAAAAAAACTAGAAAGAAGAAATTATGCATTTGCGTTGTTTTGTTATGTGTATGGTGTAAAAATATGCTGGTATAATCATGAAATTTGTATTTTTTGGCACCGATACACTAATCCAGTAATTACTTCGTATTTCCGGTAATGATTACTGATAATCCGTAGCAGTTGGAGAGTATACATCTAAAATAACCAGAAAATACGAAAATGTGATTCAATAATGCAAAATTCTCTAATCCGAAAAAAGCGAACTGCTAGAATGACATGGTATACATCGGTTGGCTGACAATGACAGGTTTCTGCAGAGTCAAATTATAATAACTTCTCCATTCGCTGCGAAACATGAGAGTTCTTCGATCTCCATAGGCAAGGATGTTCGTCAAGCCAGGTGGAACTTCGAAAGCGAAACAAGACGCGTCGGGCCGATCTTCAGACGCGCTCGCTTTGCAGATTTAGCGTAATGAATGCGATTTCCCGAAATGACAAGATTACTGACAAATTGCACTCTCGGGAACAGTTGCGGCTATAAATTATAGCAATAAGAGAGTCATGCGTTGAAAAAAAATGCCTGCAGTTCAGTGATTGTCACACAAACACAATGATACAATATAAGTTCAGTTTTTACTTATCCGATAATCCGAATCATTAACACATTGTATGCGGGACACGTACTAGTACATTTTCTGATGATTCGTACTTGAGTGCGGGAGACGTACTAGCACGTTTTCTGACGATTGATACTTGAGCGCGGGTCACGTACTACTACTTTTTCTGACGATTGATGATTGAGCGCGGGTTACGTACTAGTACGGGTTAGTGTAACATCATGGTTTGTTTGTAGGTACAAAAATAACGGTATATACAGGTTTGGTTTGGAGCGCTACGGTCTACTGTTTTGCACACGAGGGCTAATGAGACCGGGACCTACTGCTTAAAGCCGATTCCGAACGGCTACGAACACCCATGCCAAAGTGGGATTCGAACCCACGAACTCCGGTACCGACGATCAGCGCCCTAACCAATCGGCCAGCGTTCGGTGGTATATACAGAAAAACGAAGCCGAATGTTCTTGTCTACTAGATAGATTCTAGAAAAATATAGACAAAAACTAGTTTTTACATCAGTCCATGCGGAACTTCAGAACGGGAAAACATTAAAACTATATACTACTATTTCTATTTGATTTTTCATATTTACTATACTATTATGAATTTATCCACTAAAAAATATATTTTTTGGGGATACAAAAATCTTATGGTTGTTATTTATATATTTCTACTTATATATTTGTTTACATATTTCAATATAAAATACGAAAAGTTGGTTAAAAGATTAAATAATTTTCGATCTACTGAGATTTAATTGAATAGCTAAATTTACGCGCAAAATGCCCGCTACCGGTACAATTCCTCTGCGAAATGTACCCGCACACAATGTTCTAACAAAATAAAGCAATAAAATAAAATAAAGCGCACAAATTCCTAATATTACCTCTTTAAAAGAGAAAGAATACTATTCTTTCCTGATTCTAATTCTTGTAAAGCTGACTCTACTTCACTTTTTTGACATTAAATAAATTAATTCTTTAATAGTTGATATATCTCGGTTTGCTCCTCATTTGTGGTTGGGTGCCGCAGATATTAAAGATGATGTTAAAGACATCTGAGATACAGATCCAATGTCTGACTTCATACTGTCTTCTGTTAGTTTCTAATCACATATTTGTTTATATATTTTAATATAAAATGCGAAAAGTTGGTTAAAAAACTAAATTTTCGATCTATTGAGATTTAACTGAATAACTAAATTTACGAGCAAAACGCCCGCTCCAGGTATTAATGCGTAGCGAAATGTACCCGCACACAATGTGTTAAATCCCCTAAATCAGGGATGACTACTATATTGCACATACGAAAAGTACGGGACGATGAGAAAATTTTCCTGGCACACCAAAAAACTTTGAAATACCAATAAGAATAATGAAAATATAGCTTAAAATATTCTTTTTTCGACATGAAATGACGTTGAAATAAAGCTTCTTTGAACATACAAACACGTGTAACGTTTAGCGATTTAAAAGAAATTCAAGTTCGATTAAAATGGGTTTTATTAAAATTGATATTATCGGAAGACCGAAAGTTTTCGTGATTTCAATACTTCCGTTACTCATTGAACCCCAGTGAAAATATTATGTAAAGGAATCTCACAAATATAAAATTTAACCGTCATAATCGGAACTGTTATGACGGTAATCTCAATTATCTCAATAAACGAGTTGTGGGTTTAGAAAATACATTCAGTTCAGTGACTGTCACACAAACACAATAATACAATATAAGTTCAGTTTTTATTTATTCGATAATCCTAATTATTAAGGATGCTACCATATTACAGGCGACATATGTCACTGGTGACTTCTGCGTCATAATGATGTCAGAGAAGGAAATCTAGGGCACAAAATTCCCATCTCTGGTGATTTCTGACGTCATCATGATGTAGAAGTCCCCAGTGACATATGTCGACTGCAATATGGTAGCAGCCTTTATCATCTAAATCAGGGATGACTACTATATTGCACGTATGCGACGTATGACACGACGAGAAAATTTTCCTGGGAAGCCAAAAAAAATTGTAATACCAATAAGAATAATGAAAATATAGCTTAAAATATTCTTTTTTCGACATGAAATGACGTTGAAATAAAGTTTCTTTGGACATACAAACACGTGTAACATTTAACGACTCAAAAGGAATTCAAGTTCAATTAAAATGGTTTTTTTTTTAATGTATATTATCCGAAGACTGAAAGTTCTCGTGAGTACAATAATTCCGTTACTCATTGCACCGCACTGAAAATATCTCAATTATCTCAATAAACGAGTTGCGGGTTGAAAAAATACATGCAGTTCAGTGACTGTCAGACAAATACAATATAATTTATAAGTTCAGTTTTTATTTATCCAATAATATTAATTATTAAATCATCTAAATCAGGGATGACTACTATATTGCACGTATGCCAAGTAC
Source organism: Pardosa pseudoannulata (assembly GCA_032207245.1). Taxonomy (NCBI): domain Eukaryota; kingdom Metazoa; phylum Arthropoda; class Arachnida; order Araneae; family Lycosidae; genus Pardosa; species Pardosa pseudoannulata. The sequence goes on along the minus strand of CM063511.1, from coordinate 94,898,470 downwards.
GGCACGATGAAAAAATTTCCTGGCATGCCAAAAAAATGAAATACCAATAAGAATAATAAAAAAATAACATTAAATATTCTTTTTATGGCATGAAATGACGTTGAAATAAAGTTTCGTTGCTCATAGAAAGAGGTGTAACGTTTAACAAGTCAAAAGGAATTCAAAGGTTTTATTAAAATGGGTATTATCCGAAGACCAAAATTTTTCGTGATTACAATACTTCCGGCACAATGACAAAATTTTACTGGCACACCAAAAAAACTGTAATACCAATAAGAATAATGGAAAAATAACTTTAAATATTCTTTTTATGGCATGAAATGACGTTGAAATAAAGTTTCGTTGCACATACAAACAGGTTTAACGTTTAACAAGTCAAAAGGAATTCAAATTCTCTTAAAATGGGTTTTATTAAAATGGGTATTATCCGAAGACCGAAAGTTTTCGTGATTACAATACTTCGTTACTCATTGCACCACAGTGAAACTTATGTAAAGTCATCTCACAAATATAAAATTTAACCGTCATAACCAGAACTGTTATGACGGTTATCTCAATTATCTCAATAAGCGAGTCGTGGGTTGAGAAAATACATGCAGTTCAGTGACTGTCACACAAACACAATGATACAATATAAGTTCAGTTTTTATTTATCCGAGTATCCGAATTATTAAATCATCTAAATCAGGGATGACTATTATATTGCATTTGTGCCAAGTACGCACGATGAAAAAATTTTCCTGGCACTCCCAAAAAAAAAAAAATTAAAATACCAATAAGAATAATGAAAAAATAACTTTACTTCTGTTACTCATTGCACCGCAGTAAAAATATTATGTAAAATCATATCACACATATAAAATTTAACCGTCATAACCAGAACTTTTATGACGGTTATCTCAATTATCTCAATAAGCGAGTCGTGGGTTGAGAAAATACATGCAGTTCAGTGACTGTCACACAAACACAATGATACAATATAAGTTCAGTTTTTATTCATCCGATTATCCGAATTATTAAATCATCTAAATCAGGGATGACTATTATATTGCATTTATGCCAAGTACGCACGATGAAAAAATTTTCCTGGCACTCCAAAAAAAAAAATTAAAATACCAATAAGAATAATGAAAAAATAACTTTACTTCTGTTACTCATTGCACCGCAGTAAAAATATTATGTAAAATCATATTACAAATATAAAATTTAACCGTCATAACCAGAACTCTTATGACGGTTATCTCAATTATCTCAATAAGCGAGTCGTGGGTTGAGAAAATACATGCAGTTCAGGGACTGTCACACAAACACAATGATACAATATAAGTTCAGTTTTTATTCATCCGATAATCCTAATTATTAAATCATCTAAATCAGGGATGACTACTATATTGTAAGTATGCCAAGTACGGCACGATGAGAAAATTTTCCTGGTATGCCAAAAGAAATTGAAATACCAATAAGAATAATGAAAAAATAGCATAAAATGTTCTTTTTACGACATGAAATGACTTTGAAATAAAGTTTCTTTCGTTGCACATACAAACAGGTGTAACGTTTAACAAGTCAAAAGTAATTCAAACTCTCTTAATATAGGTTTTATTAAAATGGGTATTATCCGAAGACCGAAAGTTTTCGTGATTACAATACTTCCGTTACTCATTGCACCGCAGTGAAAATATTATGTAAAGTCATCTCTCAAATATAAAATTTAACCGTCATCGCCGGAACTGCATTCTTAACAATTCTAAGACAGCAATTAAGTAAGGCGGCGAAATTCAAACTCCACCTTAAACTAAAATCCGTTAAAAATATAATCAGAGCCTCTTATTAAAGCTTAATAGCTTAATATTCCTTGGGGTTTTCACATCAGTTACTCCTCCATTAGCTTTCTCCATCTTAATGAGCAAGCAGTATGCGAATAGTTTCAAAATGGTTTTAGAAGCGAAATTTGAAAAGCCAATAAAAGTTATCGTCAATTAACAACTTCAAAATGACTTCACTTGCCAAATAATTACTTCATAAATATAAAAGTGATCCCTTTGTAAGAAAAATAGCATTGATTTCAATGGCATGCCATTTTAAGGATGTTATCTGATTTTTGATTGATATTGTTTATAACTTAAAGTATCTTTGAGCTTTATTTCGGCCGTTTTACTGTTTGGAAAACAATTTACTACCGTTTAAATTAATTATAATTAGTATGAGTATGCATCAAATATAAGGTGCTTTTAGAATGAAGAAATATATAACATAGCAAAGGGATTATATACAAAAATAATTTTGAAAATAACTCATTACTTGTAAATCCCATTTAATAGTTTTTGGATGAATAGTTGCAATTATTTAAGCTTAAAAAGTCTAATTTGGATACTACATGACTTCCATGTGTGTGTGTGTGTGTGTGTGAGAGAGAGAGAGAGAGAGAAAAGGAGAGAGTGAGTGAGCGAAAGAAGGAGAGGGAGGGGGGAAAGGAGCGAGTGAGAGCGAGCGAGAGAAAGGAGTGAGAGTGAGAAAAGGAGTGAGAGAGAGAAAAGGAGTGAGAGAGAAGGAGGAGTGAGAGAGAGAAGGAGTGAGAGAGAGAAAAGGAGTGAGAGAGAAGGAGTGAGAGAGAGTGAGAGAAGGAGTGAGAGAGAGAGCGAAGGAGTGAGAGAGAGGAGGTTTGGAATTTTATAGTTAGAAATTAAAGGATTAATAACAAGAGAACGAACTCTTTGTGAAGTGGCAGAATATGGGAGTAAAACAGCACTATATAAGAGCAGAGCTCGCCAAATTCAAAGAGAACAGGTAAATCTTATGCGCTGGTGCGCTGTTGTATTCATCTCATATTAAAAACAAAATGGCTAAGGCAGAATATAATGTTCGATAAAATTTTAATGCTTGAAATGCATGTATCTCTCAGTTTACTTCGCAGGCTATGAGACTGATATATAATAACCTGATATAAGACGATTAAAATATTCGCATTTTCTATCATTAGGGATTCTAGAGTAGGCCTACTGAAATTTGACCTAAATTCCGTTTGGTCGCACAGTACTGAAAACTTTTAGCATGCTTTTTGTAACTTTAAATAGGTGGAGAATCATACCTATTAGTTATTGCTTACAAAAAAGGAAATATGAAATTTTTCTTTGTTGTGCATACGCACACTGTGTCAGAAAATTTTAAAAAAATTTTAATACAAGCTCTTATTTTTCACTTTATATATAAAAAAGTTCTTATTTTTTAAAAACAACATAAATTCAGCAAAACTAATAAAAATGGGGAACAAATGCTGAAAATCACATGTATTTACGATAATCAAAAAAGATACAAGATGAAAAATTAGAAAAAAATATCTATTTAAAATTGCTTAAAGGTGGTGTGTTTCTTTAATACTAGGACAACTAAGAAACATTTATTAGAAATAAAGTAAATTCAACATAACTAATAAATATAGAGAGCAAATGCTGAAAATCCCATGTATTTACGATAATTAAAAAAGATACAAGGGGAAAAATTGGAAACAATCTATTTAACATTGCTGAAAGGTGATGGTTCCTTTAATAATTCTTGGACATCTAAGAAATATATTTATTAGAAACAAAATTCAGCAAGGCTAATAAAAATAGAGAGCAAATGCTGAAAATCACATTATTTACGATAACTAAAAAAGATAAAAAGGTGAAAAATTTAAAAAAAAAAAAAAATATTTAAAAGTGCTTAAAGGTGATGTGTTTCTTTAATAATTCTAGGACATTAAGAAATATATTTATTAGAAATTTAGCAAAATTAATAAAAATAGAGAGGAAATGCTGAAAATCCCATGTATTTACGATAACTAAAAAAGATACAAGGTGAAAAATTAGAAAAAAAAATCTATTTAAAATTGCTTAAAGGTGTTGTGTTCCTTTAATAATTCTAGGAATCTAAGAAACATATTTTGATTAGAAACAAAGTGAATTCAGCAAACTACTAAAAATAGAGAGCAAAATGCTGAAAACCACATGTATTTATGATAATTAAAAAAAAAAGATACAAAGTAAAAAATTAGAAAAAAAATTATTTAAAATTGCTAACAGGTGATATGTTCATTAAATAATTCTTGGGATATAAGAAATATATTTTTAGAATCAAAATTCAACAAGACTAATAAAAATAGAGAGCAAATGCTGAAAATCTCATGTATTTACGATAACTAAAAAAGATAAAAGGTGAAAATTAAAAAAAAAATTATTTAAAATTGCTTAAAGGTGATGTGTTTAATAATTCTGGGACATCTAAGAAATATATTTATTAGAAACAAAGTAAATTAAGCAAAACTAATAAAAATAGAGAGCAAATGCTGAAAATCACTTGTATTTACGATAATTAAAAAAGATTCAAGGTAAAAAATTTTTAAAAAATATTTTAAATTGCTTAAAGATGATGTGTTTCTTTAATAATTCTAGGACATCTAAGAAATATATTTATTAGAAACAAAGTGAATTCAGCAAATCACATCTATTTACAATAATTAAAAAAGATACAAGGTGAAAAATTAGAAAAAAATTATTTAAAATTGCTGAAAGGTGATGTATCCTTTAATAATTTTAGGACGTCTAAGAAACATTTATTAGAAACAAAGTGAATTCAGCAAAACTAATAAAAAATAGAGAGCAAATGCTGAAAATCTCATGTATTTACGGTAATTAAAAAAGATACAAATTGAAAAAATAGAAAAAAATCTATTTAAAATTGCTTAAAGGTGATGTATTCCTTAAATAATTCTAGGGCATCTAAAATATATATTGATTAGAAGCGAAGTTAATTCAACAAAACTGATAAAAATAGGGAACAAATGACGAAAATTACATGTACTTACGATTATTAAAAAAGATACAAGGTGAAAAATTGGAAACAAAATCTATTTAAAGTTGCTTAAAGGTGGTGTGTTTCTTTAATAATTCTAGGGTATCTAAGATATATATTTATTAGAAACAATGTACATTCAGCAAAACTAATAAAAATAGAGAGCAAATGCCGAAAATCACATGTATTTACGATAATTGAAAAGATACAAGATGAAAAATTAGAAAAAAAAAATCGATTTAAAATTGCCTACGGGTAATGTGTTCCTTTAATAATTTGGGGACATCTAAGAAATATATTTATTAGAAACAAAACTCATCATTAATAAAAATAGAGAGCAAATGCTGAAAATCACATGTATTTACGATAATTAAAGAAGATACAAGGTAAAATTAAAAAAATCCATTTAAAATTATTTAAAAGGTGATGTGTTCCTTTAATAATTCTTAGACATCAAAGAAATATATGAGAAACGAAATAAATTCAGCAAAACTGTTAAAAATAGAGAGAAAATGCTGAAAATCACATGTATTTACGATAATTAAAAAGATGCAAAGTGAAAATTAGAAAAAAAATCTTTAAAATTTCTTAAAGGTGATATGTTTAATAATTCTGGGAAATATATTTATTAAAAACAAAGTAAATTCAGAAAAACTAATAAAAATAGAAAACAAATGTTGAAAACCACATGTATTTATGGTAATTAAAAAGATACAAGGTGAAAAATTAGAAAAAAAAATATTTAAAATTGTTTAAAGGTGATGTGCTGCTTTAATAATTCTAGGAACTATATTTATTAGATACAAAGTAAATTCAGCAAAACTAATAAAAATAGAGAGCAAGTGTTGAAAATCCCATGTATTTACGGTAATTGAAAAAGATACAAGAAGAAAAATTTAAAAAAAAATATTTAAAATTGCTTAAAAGTGGTGTGTTTCTTTAATAATTCTAGGGCATCTAAGAAATATATTGCCTCTACTAGTTGCATTAGTTGTGACGCACAGAGAAAAATATCCAAAACAAGACTACACAATAAAGAGGAGATGACACAGTCTCGGGAGCATGTGTCGTTCCTATTAAAAAAAAAAGACTTCTTTTCACGAGCAGCAGACAAGAAATGACCTTTTGCAGCTTCCGAATCGAAGGACAGCTGACGACCTTAATCCGCTGATCTTTAAAGAGCCTGTTGCAGAAAAAATTTTGCAGGTGGTGTCAAGAGACGATAGGCATCATGCCGCAGCAGTCCAGGCAACTTTTTGAGCATATTGAACTGAAACTCAAGGTGAAATTCCCCAAGGACAGGAGAAAAATGCAACAAAAATATTCTCAAGCAGATGGATCTTTAACTTCCTGAATACGAAAAGAAAAAAACTGTAATGGCAGAGGGATGGATGAGTCGCTTTAATTATGTCATTGAGCAAAAACATTCGATGAGTGAGCCGAGACTCATCATGCTCTGAGGCGTCGTTAAGAGTCGTGTTACGTAAACTTAAAACAACTCGCACTATATTATCATACAGAATTTCTCATCTTAGCGTCAACAAATGGCAGAGTACTCAAAACGAAATGTTAAAAGCTCAAAAGAACGCTTTTTTAAATCAAATGATTGCTTTAATAATTGAAAAGTAAGAACTTTAATAGTAGTTAATTAACTTTTACGAAAAGAAAATTAATATAGTTACGTGCAAGCGCTTTCGCAGAACACGGCTGGAGGGCTAGAAAAATTCACGGCTGGCGGAAAATCAGAGATCATAATTATTCCATTCAAGTAAACACGTTAAGAAAATGAATCAAGGATTTACACATTGTGCTTCGTGAAAATGAAACTATACAGGTGAATAACACTTCGCACATACTTGAATTTATTTCAATAAAATACAGAAAAATTACATTCGAAGTTCAATAAAAAAATATATTTGTAAAAGGTATCAAGAGTGCGTTAGTAACTATGTAATAATAATATATATGTTACTCACAGCTAAAACTGTTCATCAATTTTGACATTAAAGTTTATAACAAAGAATATAATTATCTATACAAGAATCTTTTCAGATTTAATCCGGATGACTTCTTTTTCTGTCCTATTCAATCATATTGTTATCTCATCTCATTATTTATGCATCTCGCATTGACGACTCAAAACCCGAATATATAATATGACAACATGATTTATTTAATGTCACTGTTTGTAACAACAGATTTATGATTTTATTTAAATGTCACTGTTTGTAACAACATTTATAATTTCGTGATTTGAATCTGGATCTCAAACCTTAACAGAATATTAATTTTTTAATGTTAACAGAATATTTATTTTAATTTGTTTAATGTCACTGTTTGTAACATCAGATTTATAACACCGTGATTTGAATCTGGATCTCAAACCTTAACAGAATATTAATTTTTGATTATTAACAGATTATTTATTTTAATTTGTTTAATGTCACTGTTTGTAACAACAGATTTATAATTTCGTGATTTGAATCTGGATCTCAAACCTTAACAGAAAATTAATTTTTGATTATTAACAGATTATTTATTTTAATTTGTTTAATGTCACTGTTTGTAACAACATATTTATAATTTCGTGATTTGAATCTGGATCTCAAACCTTAACAGAATATCTAGAATTTGAACATCTAAAAAATATAATAGGTTATTCTCTTCCAAAGTAAACTACCTCTAAGCATTTGCATTTTATACGTCTCCAAGAAATGCGAAATTTTACATTACTTTAACATTACAATATTTCTTTAAAAATATTTCACGGAATTTAAAAGGAAATTTTTCAAAATGCATTAATATTGTAATGAAAGATGCAAGCATCAAGCTATAAATAATTAGTGATGTAACGAATATTGATTTTACCAAATAGCCGAATATTCAGCCTAATTTTAAGCCGAATACTTATCTTTTATGAAAGTCACTTTGATTGTAAATTTATAATTAAATTATAAGATATTTTCAATATTCTAATATATCATTTGTTCTACAATTTTCCTTGTAATAAATTAAAACAATTTAATTCATGATTTTGTAAGAGTTGGGCATGCCTTAAATATGCTTCACAAATTTGCGCAATATTTTATTACGCACTTAAATACTCATGGTCTAAAGCAGTGATTCTCAACCTTTAAGCTATCGCTCCTTATGAGGTCTAAATGTATTCAACGCCCCTTCCCTTTGTAAAAAGCCGAACGATGGCCGATTAGTTAGGGTGCTGGCCTTCGGTACCGGAGTTCGTGGGTTCGAATCCCGCTGTGGCATGGATGTTCGTAGCCGTTCGGAATTGGCTTTAATCTGAAAGTTTCGGTTTCGCTAGCCCTCCTGTAGCAAAATAATAGACCGTAACACTCCAAACCAAACCCTTTGTAAAAAATCTCGTAATTTAAAGGTATAGGTAGGGTAGAAGTACTCAATTATAAGAGGCAAAATTTTTAAGTAATTTTCTTCAATAGAGTTATAAATTAAATTTTGTTACTCAGACACTCTGAAGCATGGCTCAAATGAATGCTATGGACGAATGGTTAAGGCGCTGCCCTTCGGTTCCGGAGTTCGTGGGTTCGAATCCTACTGGGGCATAAATGTTCGTAGCCATACAAATCGGCTTTAAGTAGTAGGTCGCGGTCTCTATAAACCTCATGTTCCAAAAGAGTACACCGTAGAGATACCAAACGAAAGTTTGGTTTCGTTTGGTTTGGTTTAGAGTGCTACAGTCTACTTTTGCAACACGAGGGCTAACGAGATCGGGACTTAGAGCTTAAAGCCGATTCCGAATGACTACAAACATCTATACCACTGTGGGATTCCAACTCACGATCTCTGGTACCGAAGGCCAGCACCCTAACCAATCGGCCATCGTTCGGGCCAAACCAAACGAATTCTGTTGATTAAATATATATTTCTGAATGTCGGCCCGATTTTATGCAGAAAATAAAGAATGAAAATAATTGGTTATGGTACCAACATGTAAGTTTGTTTTATTACTGATAAAAATCGTTTAAATCAGATTATTAATATGCAATAAATTTATTTAATACTTTTTAAATTAAGTTTGAAAGCCAAAACCCCCTCACATTGCCATCCTACGACCCGAAACAAGTTTACTGCCCCCTCCCTACACAGTACCAGCCCTAGTCTAAAGAAATAGATAATCTTCTACATCACTAGACCCATTTCGAAGGTTTTAGACTTCTTGATAAAATTCTACTAACCTTATACATTCTTTTTCTCATTAGGAAAATAACTAATCTCTTCGAAATCTTAATTAAGGTTATTCATTCTTAATACACATTTATCCCTAGAACTCCATTTAACCTAGTCATTATCTCCATTAATGAATGAATTTCACTATCAAAAGATATTTCGAAGATTATCTTCCACATAAATTTAGATATTTTAAAGATAATTGTCTCTGAAACAGAAGCCAGAGCTTTCACAATTTCAAGAATGCCTACAATGATGTCAGACAAAATAACTTGTAGTTTTAACCTTTCCTAGAAATTAATCTAATAACTGATCACTCTGAGGCATCCAATTCGGAAACTTGTTCGAATAGGGGTAATTTCGAAGCTAGATACATTCCTTTGCTTAAACGACCATCAAATGACACACGTTTATATTATTAAATGTAACATCATCGATCGATTCTTAACGTTCGTACTGTGTTTACTAGGACATCTTCGGAAATTACAACATTTAATATCCAGCGTTAATCATGCGTTGTTAGTCGACCAGGTTCGCTAACACGCACGAACCATAAATAGCTGCATCCTATTTAGAAAACAAATGAAACAAAATGGTCCGAGGATCTCGAATTTAAAGAAGACTTTACAGAGGTTTGTCAGAGTATTAAAACAAATAAGCTTCATTATTTATTTTCCTTTACATCCCATTTGGTTGCATGGTGAAATTCTTGGCACATATTCTGGGTCACATGACATTCGATTTCGTTACAATTTATTTAAGGAGTCATACGACTGTTAAATCGATTAAAAAAATTGGATTTTTCAGAAAAAATATGTAAAAAGGAATTTAATTCTGAACATTTTAAAACAATCCCTGTAAAAAATTTCCAATATTGAGAGGAGGTATAAATAAAAACGTTTCCGCTGCTTACTATAAAGAAACTTAATTTACAAAACTTTAACTTGAATTTACTCAAATTGTGTTTTTTTTTTTTCACTTAACGCGCATGTTATCTAAAAAAGTTTTAAATATTTTTTCATGAAATTTTTAAAAGGTTGCACACAGTATAATTTTCATCTGATTGAATCTAAATTTTCTTGTATATTTCCCCTTCCCTTTTTTTTTCAATGAAAAATTTTTAATTTTTAACACGTTGACTGCCAGACGCATTTCTGATGGTTTGTCCAAGGCACCGACGTGAACTTTTCATTATGCGATGCATATTATGCTGAAATATTATTTGCAGCTGATAAAATGAGTTATAAAATCATGCTTGAAGAAGTTTTTTTTGTGTGTGGATGTCACCGGTGACCTCCATGGCAGTGAACGTTTAAATTATCAAGAACCCAATATGGATAAGAAAAGACCACCGACTCAAAATGAAATTGAGTACTATGCAAATTTAAGTGATTCAGAATTTGGCGGGATTTTTGACGAGGATGGTAACGACAGTAGCGATTATGAACCTTCGGAGAATTCAAGTGATATTGAAGATGAAATCGTCTCCGAACCTGAAGTTGATCCCGAATCTGAAGATAATGACGATGAATCCCAATCAACAACATCAAATGCGAATGATAATTTGTGGGCAGAAATTCAACAAAGTCCCGATTTATTTTCCAAGAACATTGATTTTTTGTTCTTTTCCCAGAAGCCATCTATCGATATTAGCACTACGAGTACTACTACGAGTTTATTCATAGCTGCACAAAAATGTAAACATAGTACGAGATAACTCGTAGTTGGCGTCCTAGAAAAGAATGCAATCTGCGAGTTATCTTGTAGTTAACAGTCAACGTGTTAAGGAAAAAAATTTTTTTTCAAATAGTTTTTAAAAATACATATGCATCTTAAATAAATACAAAATTTAGGTTCAAAGTTATTTTGAGCTAATGCAGTAAGTTTTAAAACCATAAGTTTGCCTTTAACTTAATTATATTTTCAGTTTGATCCACCATCTTCCTCATCATATTGAGACGCTACATTACGCCATATGAGAATTGTTCTTCATCAAATATAATTCTGTAAATAAAGATTCAGCAAAAGGGTAAGTGTTCGCTCGTTTGTATCTGGTATCTTGTTCTTTATGTTATCTCAACAGGCGTAGTATAAGATAGTACAAGAAGTACATTAATACACAGGCAGAATACTAACTTCATCATTCCAATATTTATTCCAAAGCTTCATACAATTAAATACATCCTTTCTTATCATAAAAAGGCACGCAAATCGAATCGGTAATAAAGTCTACATCAAATATCACAAAAGATTACTCGAACTATAATTAATTCCATTTCCCCGAGAGGACTTCGACCTAAGACCGATTTCAATAGAAGATTTCTTTAGATAGGTTCTTTCTAAAAGAACGGGATTTTAAAGGCTTTGCCCGTTCACCAAAAAGGAGACAATACTCTCAATGGAAAAAGACAAAAGCGCAGGAAATATGAGTGGATGAACACACGGCTAAAGGAGATGCTTTAAGTCGAAAAGTAAGCTGCAAAGTGGTGCAGACGCGACAGAGTAAAAGATTGTGACCATTTGAGTTCTTTTTTTTTCTTCGCAGCTATGAAAGGGAGAAAAATTGTAGACGCAAAGAAATGAAGATACGACAGGGAATTTCCATAATTTGTCAAGTGAGTTATTTACATGCAAATGCCTTCTCCCGCAAGCACCGTTTGGAAAAGCACTTTCTGGCTGCTGAATAAATAAGTCCTTTTTTAAAATAAATAGGAAATAAATAAAACGGTGAATATTTTTGACGCGATAGGTTTTTTCCTCAAAAGGGAATAAAAATTTTGAAAAAGCGTGGTAAACATCTCAAATCCTATTAAAAACTGAATGAAAGATTCCAATTAAAAAACTTCCTGTATATTAACACTAACCATTTCAAAACTTATTTATACTTAAATTTATTTACATTTCAATATTTTGCACGGAAATATTTTTAAATGAAACCAGAAATAATTTTTCTTGCCATAAGTTATATGCTTACGAATCCCCTATATAATAATAGCCTAAGTTGTCTGTCCTCGAATTTATGAAGCGGTTGTACCTGGAATACATACAGGCATCCATATTGGATTTTTTATGAGTTAGGGTTAGTGAAATTTAAAGCGAGTTCGAAATCCACCTCATCCTCTACTTTTCGAGATTTCATGCTATTATTTCAAGCCTTATTCTATACTAAATTCATTATTATAGGATGGCGAGGGCGGAGTGCAATATTTAAATTTCTGGACTGTTTTTACTTGACCTTTATATATTCTAACCATTTCCTTCACCACGTGTAAGCTGGCGCATGGGGTAGAGTGTCTGCCATTTGATCGTCGTACTTCTCAGAATAGTTCTGCCCCCGACGTAGCCGAATATTTCTAAATGTCTAATTAAATTAATAATTTCTGCTTTTTCTTTTGAATTCTTATTCCTAAAGTTGTTTTATTATTTTTAAATTTTTCAAATTTTTTATTTTTTTATTAAATTCACGTATTACCATTATTATAGCAAGCTCCATTTTAAGAGCAGGTTATTAAATGTATCGATTTATCACATAATAAATAGGTAAAAATAAAAAAAGTTTCTAAAATTATGATATTCCTTTAATCATCTCATTTAATCATTTATTTTAGATTATTTAAATATCTTCTGCATTATTTCCATACGTTTTATCACTAAACTTAGATATTTCGTAAATAATTTTCTTAAGGTAATATTTTGTTGTAAAATAATTCTCAGCTAAACAACAAACCATTTTTTTTACCTGCCTTAAAGGGTACTTTACAATTCTGGAATATTGAAAATTTTATTGATCCCGTCATATGACGGGCTATATGCTAGTAATATGATAAAAAGTCGTATCAAATTAATCTGACACTTATGCTAACATCGCATTAATGGGTAAGTGTGATGAAGGATTAAGAATATGGGTTAGAAAATAAAGGTAAGTTGATTTTAGTTAAAAAATTAGTTATTAGTTAGTAATTAGATTTTAGTTAAATTTACATTATATTATATTTTACTTAAATGTCAGGTTTAGATATTGGGGAATGAAAATTTAAGAGAATTATTACCAAAAACACATAGGACTAATTAATAACGAGCGAGTGTCAGCGGAAGAGTACGCTTATTGTTTCGAAACTTTTCGAAACAGTGGCTTATTCACAGAAGGCAACAAGACAGGCTGTTGCTGAAATTCTGAGACATTTTATAAGCAAACTGGGTTAATAAGTCATCATAAAAAAACCCACACAAATTACGCTTTAATCACTTAAGATGTTATTTCAAGTCAAATTGTGTTTTTGTGGTTGTTACTAACCTCCGAAGTGAACCAAGTCCACAAACAAATAAAAAGTCTAAAAAGAGCAAAGATTTGGGAAAAAACTTTATCCAAAAGGAAATTCAAACACTTTAAAATGTAAGGGGGTGAAACTTGAGTAGTCATACACTTAATGTATGTCTTTTTTTTATAAAAAAAAAAAACCTCGGTGGTAAATAACTTACCCTAAGGATTACGCTTTAAGATATTTAACAGGGAACAGTTCACTCCGCAATAGTAAAATAAAACAAAAAAAGAAAAAATAATCATGAGTCATTCCTTAGAAATGTCCAATGTTTAAAATAAATTAAAACAAATTCATGGAAGAAGGTAGTACTATGCTAGCCGATAAAAGGTGTTAAAGTAGGCGAAAAAGGTTAAAGCTAGAGAAAAAAGATTTAAAAAGCTAACAAAACTAAAACGAAGCTCTATATTTGGTGAAGTTTATTGGGTTTTAAAATAATTAAGAACAAATTACTTTTACATAATTAAACCTGGGAGATATGGGGTCTCCCCAAGCATGGGTCCAGCCCCGGAAGTGAAATGAAACCCTTGTTTAAGAGGAAGAGACCTCTTAAGTGTCCACTAACGAAACGTAAAATGCAAGTATGGAGTTTTCTCTGGCCTCCAAACAGTAGGGCATCACCAAGCAGTTTTCTACAGTACTAGTCATGCATCGGAGGAACATTATAGATATCTCTAATTGTTTCTCTTGTTTTCGTGGAATATTTTACTCCGCAAAGTATATCTTCAAGTATAGAACATATCTGACATTGAGGTCTCTGAAGACGTAACTTTAGCCAGAGTATTCGTGATTAATTCCTACATCGAGGGGAACTATTGTATATGTATAAGAGATTCATCCGATAGTTCAGTGCGAAAGTTAAGGATGGACGTCATATGGGAGAATGAGATGGCAGACGTTCTGGCGAAGGATGGTTCTGAAGAGTCATTACCGGTTACCAATTCACTGACATATCTTGAACTGTATCATTACAAGACATGCTGACAAGCAGATTTGGCTCGTTCCCCCAAGCCATCCCTGGTATCAAGCAGATTGTCCTGGAGGATCCCTTGCTATTGATTGCGATAGATATGTTCAGACAACATTTTCCCGATTCCTCAGTGGACATCTGAAGGAACTTAGTTTCGAGAGAGGTCTCAAAATGCACCCGAATTGTCCTAAATGTCAGAATGAACACCGGCACATATCCTTGAGTGCCTGGGGTTGTCTCTTGAGGACCTATACTGGTCTCCAATGCTTGTTTTTCGATTTTCTGAAAGTAAATGGACTTGTGGATCTCGTCTAGTATATTCTTGGACAAGGAGAAAGAGGGGGTATGGCCAGCCCTCTTCCCAACATTTTCCCAATCAATAAAGTGTTGAATAAAGGAAAGACAAAAAGGAACTTTTACTGTGAATATAATTAAACAAGCAAAGACATTTAATTCTTCTACAATTCAATAGAAAAAGACATTACCATAACAGCTATTCCAAGACAAACTGCAGATATAAATCACAAGCTAACATATTCATTCCTTATAAAATTCAACAGACACAAAAACTATCACAACATTTACGATTAGTGTGAGCGCATTGAGTATAGCTTTCGCTACTATGTTTATAAAACCTCACAGAAAGCCCCTAAAAATAATTGATGTTTCTCCGCACACCACAAATTAGGAACCACTATTTCAAAAAATTCTCGAAACAGTGGTTCATTAACAGAAGGCCATGTCTATCTAGAACCACTAATTTGTAGCATTATAACATATCGCATTCACACTTCTTTTCAGAGGAGAAAAAAAATCGATGATCTCAAGATGGCTGTGGACCGCAATTCCCACGGAAGCCGAGTATTAAATTCGCCACATGAATGATTCATTCATACAAACGGTGCCCATGACGGGAATTTTTCGGTCTCCTAATCACTCTCTGCACTGCCATAAGAAAGCGACAGAAAAACATGTCATTCTGGAATTCTACTTCAGGGAAGGACCACTCACGTAGCCTCGAAACAAAATGAATTTTTAGGTCACAAAACACAAATGTGTATATTCAGCAGTCTTTCACTCAAGAGGCAAACACAGAAGCACTGCTTTATGACATATTAAAAGTGACATGTATGAACAATTATGAACAATTAAACAAGTATGAACAATTAAAAGTGAATGTACGAAGAAATAAGTAAGCGTATGTTAAAATATATCTATGCATGCATGTATATTTGTTTTTCTTTTTAAACAAACCCACACGATATGCTGTAAACTCACCAAATCTTAACGCCTTATCGCCTGTCAACATATACATGTTGAAAAAGCAACAGATTCAATTTATGATTCCTTTTCAATCAATTCTGGTGAAGATTCCATTTTGGTGAGTCTACACGATATGCTGTAAACTCACCGAATCTTAACGCCTTATCGCATGTCAACATGTACATGTTGAAAAAGCAACAAATTCAATTTATGATTCCTTTTCAATCAATTTTGGTGAAGATTCAATTCTTGCGAGTTTACACGATTAGCTGTAAACTCACCAAATCTTAACGCCTTATCGCCTGTCAACCTGTACATGTTGAAAAAGCAACAGATTCAATTTATGATTCCTTTTTCTCGATGAAGAATAAGCGGATTCATCGTGTGATATCAATAAATTTTAAAGCATTTATTTATTTTTAAAGCATTTGGGAATACTAAATTAATATGTATTTCTGGATTAAAACAACCTTGACATTTTTTTCTATTTTCCCTTTTTTAAAATTTATATTTTTATATACTAAAAAATGTCGTTATTGCGATAAACTGCAAATTTTTTCTCTTCATATAATTATATGGTCCTTCCTCCCATGCATTTTATAAACTTTAATAAAAGCAAAGAAGTTATAAAATGGTATAATACATGTAACTCATGTGGAACAAAAGCTTGTCTAAATATATGGTTGAAAGTAAACATTGAAAACTTTTTTTTTTTTTTTTTTTACTCTTTTACTTCCTTCAATATGTAAAGTTAGAGCTATAAGTCTGATAAATAATTCATAGAACATTATGTCTGGGTTCATGCGTATAAAAGTATGTATTTCTAAAACTATTCTCTTTCAAAAATTATATTTTCTAGAAAAAGAAAAAAATTCATGAACATAAAAACGAACCTCTAGAGGTTCGACTTATTGAGGCCTAACTTATAAATATACCCATTTGTTGAAAATGACAAATAGCTTCGGAACACCACAAAAAAAATATATTCAGTGGTATTTCTGCATCAACCATCTTTCCGGGTCCCGATTACGATGATTTGACGTTTAAGAAAAACTGCTTACTTTCCCTAAAAAGAAATAAAAGGCAAGAACCTTATACATGCTGGGAGGGAAAAAAAAATGTAACAAAATAAATTGACCTCTCCCCCGTATTTTTTTTCCTTTTTTCACGAAAATGCCGTTGCCAAATTGAAATACGCCGCACGCAACGCTGTCACTCCATTTACTGAATTGATTCCATTGTTAGCTTGCCATAACGTAGGTCTGACGTCAGGAGTGACGTCAGAGACTCCTTCCGGAAAGGAAGAATTATTTTCTTTTTAAATTCGTTCCCTTATCCCTCTTTTTGGTGAAAGAACCTCATCCAAAAATACCTGCATAAATACCTTAGAGCGCTATATGAATTGTCACAGTGATTCATTGTAATATAGAGTAATACCATGAGTGATTCTAAGTAAGAAAAAATTTTCTGAACATTCTACAAAATTTTCTGAAATAGTATACTCTGCTAATTTAAAATAAAAACTATATTAAGGTTAATTTCTGGATGCTAGAGCTGGATGATATCTGAATTAAATATTGTGATTTATCGTGTACCAAATATCGATATATTAATATGTTCCAATATATATCACCTTATTTATTATACAGTTGCAAATATAAGTTTGTTCTGTATAAAATAATACAAACACACATATATCAGTGTGTGCATGTGTGTGTTGGTTACCTAGAAAACAAAAATTCAATTTCTTAATCTGAATACATAAATTTAAGTTTTAACATATTGCTTTAAAAAAGAAAGTCACATAACATTATTACTGTTCTTCTGTAGAAAAATTTTTGTGGACGCGTCAAAAAAGAAAAAAGGGTGAGAAAAGATATAAAACTTTCTGATTATCTTCAAAATTCATTTATATATTTTTTATTTTAAGCTTTTAGGCTTTAGATAACATTTTTTTTTCAATTTTCAGAAACAGATTTTTTCGAAAATTCTTTTTAAATTTTCGGAACAAAATCACACAAATTGTTGGAAAATTTAGAAATTTTTCGGATCAGAATCACTTTTGAGTTCCTTTGATACCTCGGTGTTACAATACTTAGGTAATTTAAATTACCGTTATAGAGGAATTATTTTGCTATATCGAGGTACTAAATAATTTCAATTCAAAGACAATTATGGGATAGTTTAATATCTTTATGACACAATAATAATTTTGTTAAATGTTTTCAAGGTATAGAAAAAAATTATACAATACTATTCCTAAAACAGGGACACTTACTTTAACAGCATTCGTCATAACCAAACAACAAATATTTTATGGACATTTTATTGTGAGAACACCGTATGGGTGGTCAACATTATTTCCTAAACTGACTTGAAAGGATTCCTCCCAATCACTTGTGCTATTTTGGAAGGATCCCGGGTGGATTCTTTAGGCTTTCGTTTAGAAAATATTAAACGGCCTTCTCGCGCTTCACGAGTGGCTATGGCACAGCACTCACTTTTAATCAGGGACAGAAGATCTTTCCTGAGTGCCATTGGTGTGGGGCAGACAGGGTAACACCGGCCCATATATTAGTTTACTTGGACTATAAACAGGACGAGGTCCTTCGGGATCCTCTACTGTTTTTGGAATTTGTGTTTTTTGGATTTATAGAATCTAGACAATTCGGGATTAGTAACAACAACAAAAAAACATTATTCCCTAAAACACGAAGAGGATCTTTGTAATTTGGAAGCAGGGATCAAAAAGAAGGATCGCGCCCTTTACCAAGGCTTGGCCTGATACCTTCTTTACAGCTAAACTGAAATTTATTACACTATTGAAAAGAAGTAATAGCACAAAAATATCCTAGCCTTTCCATCTCTTTTGTGGATCAGTAGTTAGTGGTATTTTCCTATACCAAACCAGAACAATGGGTCCTAATCCAACTGAGGACACGGATGTTCGGAATTGACTTTAAGCTGTAGGTATCGGTGTCATTAGACTATTGGGTCTTAATGGGAGTTAACTTCCCCTTCCCTATAGTTTAAAATACGGGATATTTTACAGAGGAAAGGGATGAAAATATTTCGACTCTGTATGGGGGGGAGAGCTTAAAATCAGTGCATTAGACCTCGTACAAAATACACGACCGTTGCTCTTCAAACCAACCAACCTTTGTCTATCAGACTTATTCCTGACAAGGTGTCGTTGAGCTTAAAAAGTTTGGGAACCTACAGTAAACAACCAAACATTGAATCCACTATGGTGCATTGCACTACTCCCAAAAATCTGCTGAACATGTAAAAGAGGTAACAGCTGAAAATATTAATTGCTCCTATTGTGACCCTGAATGAGTGGTAACAGATGCTTCAAAGACATCACCAGGAAGCTAGGATTAGAGATTTATTTCAGACATCGGTATCTGAAAAAAACTCAACACAGTAGCTCCTTTTGATAAGAAAAAATACTTTTTTCTTTTTAAGCTCCGATTCCATCGTTCTGCTTACAGTAGACTCAGTGCACTTGAATTTGTGACATTCTAGAAGAAACCCCAGATAGCTAGGATCAGAATTTAGACATATGACTCAAATAGATCTACGTTTCTATAAAAAGAGGATAACAAGATCTGTTTAGTGATTATCTTTACTCTTGAACTATTTTTCTAACGTGAACCAGATGACTTCCCTATTCTAGAAGTATTTTGACAAAACCTTTTTTGATTTGGTAGCACAAAAAGAATACGGGGTATGACATATTTATAAAAAAAAGATTGCTTATACAATAACAGTTTCTATAAATAAGTCTTGATAACATGGTTCTTATCTTTATTATTTTGATAATCTTTTTTTTTTTATTTTATTTCAACTTGAAAGACAAAACAGAAACTTCCGTTTATGTTTTTATTGAAATATTTTTGGCGACAAATACTTTTATTTTGGTAGATAAAAATGACTTTATGTATATAGATTAAAGTGGATAAAAGAAAAGTAAACAAAAAGAATATTAATGCAATTATGATAACAAAAAACAATTTTGACATTTCGATAAATTTAATAAGACAGTGAAACTTAATTAAAAAATTTTTTGAGTATATACATTTTTTTTTTTTATTAATCACTACATTTAAATAAAATAAAATAAATAAAATAAATGAAACATACACTGTTATACAACAGGTTTTTTATTGATAGAAAAACGAAATTATCAGGGAAAATATACTTAAAGTTAAAAAAAAAAAAAAAGTATTTTTTTATTTAACAAAAAATCGTAACGAACCATAATCCCTCCCATATAGAATACATATCATTTTTTTTTTGGTCTATTTTGGAGTGCGACCTATCACTCACTTTTCCGTTCGTTTACGCTACATTTTTGGGAGATGCAATGCAGCACGCTTACATCCTCCGGAGAACACCCAACAACTCAAACAAATGCTGATGGACAAAGATGGACGAATGCTGATGGACGAATATCCATGCCATAGTGGGATTCGAACCCACGAACTCTGGTTCCGAAGACCAGCACCCTAACCATTCGGTCATCGTTCGGCATATCACTCGAATGGACTGGCCAGCGTACACCCCTGATTAAATCCCATCGAACATCTGTGGGTTGCTTTGGGGAGACGAATTGCAGCACGCTTACATCCTCTAGAGAACACCCCCACAACTCAAACAGATGATGATTGCGGAATGGGCACTCCTACCACCATAAATGTTGGACCAGCTGATTCTGGGTAGGTGGAGACGGTGCGAAGCAACCATTGTAGTTAGGGGAGGGCATATCTCATATTAAGGAACATCTGCTTGTTGTTCTTTCTCTTGGATAGACAATCATGAGTCACAATACTATGCGTTCAATAAAGCTTGTTTTTGTTTGATTCCATACCGTATGCATTGTATTCCTTTTTCAGCGCCGATGCTTTCGTCACCCTTTACGTACATAATACTCTCATTTCTGAATTTCATGTCTTTCAGATGATTTCTAGTAGAGTTAGGGCAAAATACCCACCTGTTGCTTAAGTTTTCACACCAATGTACTTTCATATGCCATTGTAGATTTCGACGGTTCCTTATAAATGAAACTGATGAAATTGTATACTTAAATAACTTTCATCATAATATTAATATGCAGATTTTAAATTCGCCATTCCTATCTAGAGCTTAAAATCATTTCATGTAAACATGCTACTAAAGAATTTAAGAAAAACGTGACATACTTAGTTTACTATTATTAAGCCTTTCGTCTTATTGTCAAGCCTTTCGACAGACATTATATGCAGTATATTACTAGATTACTTAGTTCTTGCACTCGTGCGTCGATCCTGGTTTGTTTACAAAGTTCAAGATGTCCACTATGCGAAGTACATAATGTTTACTTTTTCTTACTTTATATAAGGACAAGATGAATAGATAAATTTTTTAAAAAATACAATTTGTATATGCCATATGTGCCACTGATGTACATGATATCGTAACGATGTAAATATGTATTAAAATAATTATTAAAAGGTATAAAAATTAAGAAATAGTGAAATATATACTTGAAAAATATAACAACGGGAAACTTCTTAAATTTATTTGAAACTGAATCTATTGTTGTAAAAAAATCTTGAAAATCCTGAAATACTGCAGTATGTACAAAGAGCAGAGATAATGTTCTAAATAAAATCCGGCGATCGATAAGGACATAACAGGCCACCGTAGCATTTCGCACAGGAAATCGCACAGGAGGGTTGAATCTGATTTACAGGGGTCTACCCTCCAAATCAGAGATGCTGTCAGTGCATGAAGAATAGCAGATACTACTCACGATAATGAGGACTCAGACATTATTAAATTAGTCAAATTAAACTGCGAAATAATTAAAATAGGATCCACGGGTTCAGTGAGGTAAAGTACCGGATAAATTAGGTTGTGACATAAAAAATTAAGATACACTATGCAAATAAGATTAAGCTAATCAATTTAAGTTACACAATACAAATTTTTTTTTTCTCCTTTTCAAGAATCAAGAATTTAAGTCCAGGAGAACTAAAATCCTACAGAGTGAAATTCTTAGTCACTGAGAGTTACTGCGGATTCAGCAAAAAGCTGGAAGTAATTTCATTGGTTCCTGGGAATTAGACTAAGAGAGTAGTGATTCCAAGGAGACGTACAGTGTCAACTGGAAAAAATCCCTAAGTCCTTTCTCCAGTTGACTCTGTACCCCCTTTAAAGAGGCGCTTTACTTAGCCTCCAATATGACGAAACTAATGTCAAGTCAATGAAGAAGTTATCCCTGGTTTACAAAATCACATTTGGATTTGTTTCAGATTTTTTTTTTTTTGGCTCGAGGTACTTCATACCTTAAAAAATGGAGGCTATTTTTCAAATCTTCATTTTTCTTTCCAAATCTAATTTTAAAAGGTAATTAAATCTTTGAATTGAAGAAATAAGTGGTACTTTTTCCTCTATCTGTTTATAAATACTAGAGATTGAAAAAATTTTAAAAACAACCCCTAAAGGGGACCATACCCTCTTTAGGGGTTGGTTGTGATTCTGGCAATCGATCAGTCAATTCAAGATGTTTGTTCACCATCGCACCTTCTGAACAGTATCACCTACAAAGTTGCATCCACATATCAGAAAGAAGCACATTAAAAGTAATATTCAGGGATTGTAGCAGGGATCTCGCATAGTGAAGGCCACACTACCAGGGTTGGCTTATTTTGCCCAACCCGAAAAAACCTGGGCGGGTTTTTTCCACTTGAAAAAACCCAAGTGGGTTTTTTCAAAATTGGGTTCTCAAAATCTTTATTTAAAATTCCACATATTTAACTAATAATAAATATATTGAATTAAATCTATAATATATATTACATATTTCATCTTTGACAATGATCCTAGAATTTTTTTTTAATTTGAGGGAGTCTAAACTGCTAGAAAAAAACAAAAACTTAAAAACTTTTCAGGGAAAAATAGTTATCTGTATAACAAATACAATAAAATCTAAATTAAACTTAGTTAATAAGAATGTATGATGAAAAAAAAAAGAATATTGAAGTATTTTTTACCTGTGATAAAATTAATCGAAAAATTGGGTAAAAAATATGTATAACTGCAAATAATAAACATGGGGATAATATATATATATAATTCTGCTACTTATCATATATAACTTACAAATTAACTAAAAAAGTATCTTCTGAATGCTTTAATAACACAATACTGCTAATAAATATAGAGCAATAATTTAATACATTTTATTGAAAAGAAAAAACTTCAAATGCAACTATTTCAAAGTCAACTTTTAGTATAAATAATCGCCATTAAAAACTAGTTTTTTTAAATTAGAAAAAATTTATAATATGAAAAAAATATATTTTAAGATTTCAAAATTTTCTTTAATTTAGACAAAAATTTCTTCTGCATAATTTAAAATTGATTTTTAAAATATTTAACTTTAAAAAGTGATTTACATTTTAAATTTATTTTAATCATACAATTAATTATATATCCTGTCCTCTTACATAACAAAAAACCTGAATAGTTTTCAAATCCCCAAAAAAGCATCTAAAACCCTTTAAAGTATAGAAAAAACCCTGATAAAACCCGAAAAAATCTAAAAACCCTGAAAAAACCCACTGGATTTTCGTTTTTCTGAAAAAACCCGGGTTTTTGCCAACCCTGCACACTACACAATATCAAGACTGAAAAACTCAAATATTATGACAAATACAGAAAGGACGATACTTGAAAATATATTATAACAATCCAAATCACACAGTGAAACTATTTCTCAGTTTCTTCATAACTGATCGGTTTAATCAAATTAAATAGTATTTATCGGACGCATCAAAATTTTCAAAAAAAAAATCAAGGCGTTAGTAAAAATTTGAATTTTTAAACTTTTAAAAGTCTTTTCAATCTTTATAACAAGAAAAGTTTTCTAAAATTTCCCTTGATATATATAAAACTTTCTACACTAGACAATGCTTGAATTTTTAGATCTCTAAAATTATATTTTATACAAAAATATTACGGTTTGAAAACAATGAAACTTTTAGTTTCTTATATATATTTGTAAATAAGAATAACAAATACGCAACTTATTGTTGATTCCAAGCACAATTTTACTGTATGCATTATGTAAAACCTGTATAAAAATCGAATACTTATATATTAAATTATATATAAAAAAGATTTACTATCTTTAATGATTGGAATTTAAATAAAAACTAGGATTGAGAAAAAGACATTAAAAGTTTTCATTTGTTAAAAAAAGCTTTTATAAATGAAATTGTATACGTAAATAGCTGTTATAATATTAATGTGCAGATACTAAATCTTGCATTCATATCTAACCCTTAAAATCATTTCCTGTAAACATGCTATTAAAGAACTTAAAATATAAGTGCTATGCTTAGTTTACTACTTATACATGAGCAATGTACTGCTAAATGGATAAATAATGATTTC
>CM063511.1:94824437-94869437 GCA_032207245.1 Pardosa pseudoannulata | reverse complement strand
AATCACCAACCCTATAATGTAGTATACAAAAGAGTAATAGTAAATCTCTTTCCAGCTTTAAAACTTCGTAAAAGTTAAAACATTAACTACCAAACGGTTTCAGCTCAAAATCTGTGAATACATCTTTTACTTTTATTCTCTGTGGGCAACTGATAGAATAAATACAAATTATTCTAAAGAAACTTTCCTATATTGACATGTTGAATACCACTCAGTTTTCAGAAATCTGGCCTGAAATGACACATAAATCATATTATATTATTCTTGGAATAATTATATTTTGTTAGTTTTTTAATAAATTTTCTGTTCACGAAAGCCAGCATTAACTTTTTGTTCTGTTCCCAGAAACCATTTATTATCGATATTAGCACTGATATACAATGAGTGTATTCGTAGCTTCACAAAAATGGCAAGTAAACACAGTACCAGATAACTCGTAGTTGGCATTCAATGTGTTAGAATACACAAATATAGGACACAGCTAGGTTATCAGCATGTATCTTACAAAATTAAGAAGTAAAACCCAACTTATATTCAAATCTCAATATTCTCTAATCATTCTCAACATTAGATATACGATGGCCAAATATGAAAGTCACTGAACTATGGTACTACAGTCCGTGATTTCAAATCCCATATACGGCATATGTATGTATTTGAAATAGATTTAAACCATTAATTACTGTGCACGTATTTATCTGTTTGCAAACTCATTAAATCCCTCCAAAATGCTTCCGCTTGACCGGATTATCCTAAGAGCTTAAGCGAGCATGGGAGTTTTTCATTTATTTTATTATTATAAAAGAGTTCCCTTTTAAAATCGCTTATAACTCACGTAATTTCCAACTACCCCATTTTTAGACCTGACATATAACTAAAAAAAAAATACTACAAAACGGTCAAACAGATTCCACCTCAAGAGTAAAAAATTATCAGCATTTTATTAAATAAGAAAAAAAATTATGCATGAAATTAACTTTTACCCAATCCCATCGGGGAAAACCGAAAATTCCATCCTACAACACAAGCAGACTTAATTACGGAATATCACACAGTAAAACTGGCTTGTTACATTTTGGGGTACAATAAGTCATCTTTTGCTACAAAACCTCCGACACACAGGGCCTGGGACCATTAAATATGCAGGAAGAAATGCGCGCCAAGTCACTTTCCTTCTCCAATTCACGGAACGAAACATTTACGACAGCGAAATTCCGTGATAAAATATTAACAAGATTCAAGGCTCGCTTTCCAGATTACAGACTTAAAAATTGAACTTCCCTGGCAAAATCACGAGAGACAGAAAGCTGGTAAGAGAGAAAAATACATCTGTCGACTTGAATCCCAAAAACTGATATTTTCTTTTTCTTTTTTTGCTCTAGGCAAATTTCCCATAGACACGCTACAAAGAAAGTGCGCAGTCAATGTGCTTTTTCTCTCAATGTATTTCATATAACATTTCTAAAACCCATAAATCACAGTCATTAGCGCGAGAAGCTAAAAAAAATATTCAGTTATTTTAGAATCAGCTTTAGAGAGACAAGTTCATAGCTGTAGGAGTAAACGTTCTAATGAAAAGCCAGAAATATTAATGTAGTTGAGAGATATGTCTTCTAAGGAAAGATATCCATTTATATAAATACATCATACCAAGTACTAAAGAACGAAACAAAATTGATTTCCATTTAATAAGAACTTACTTCCTGGACAAGAGAACATAATTATAAAGATGGTAAAACCAGTGGGTCATCCAGTTAGTTAAATATATTCCTTGATAAAAGAAACTAAATTTTCAAAAGGAAAAGTTTTGTTTCATCCCTAACTTATTGTTTAACAAGAATGAGTTGTCCACAATTAAAGTCAACCAAGTCCATTTGAAATTTTTTACAAAAGTCCAGTCCTAAAGATTGTGAATCATGATTAATTCATAAAACCTTAAAATGTTTTTAGAAAATGCTTAATTGCTAGTGTTTTTAACATATGTACAAATGCATATATCAGAAATAACAAATTTTTAACGAGAGTAAGAAATACTATTTCATAAAAGAAAAATGGTTTTCAGTAGTTGTGAACCATTTAAACTATAGTTTGTCCACGGATCAGAGACCTTATATCATATTTGCGCATGTCTGACAAAGGTAAATGTATTTAAACAATAATAATAATGCTTATTTCCACGTTGAGTTTGTTTATAAAATATCTGGAGTCGCGAAGTTCTAAGGGTATAAAATATTAAATGAAACATTTAACTGCGCTTACTTTTTTTTTTTTTAACTTCTCGGATGTAAAGTGCAAAAGTATAAAAAAAAACCACAAGGCTAAACAAATATTATGGAAAGACAATTCTAAAGATTGTAGCAGATGAGCTATTAAAACTTCCATTTTCGCCTAGATTTGTTCCCTACAGTAAGACTGGAATATCTTTGGCACTCCAGTCTACTGAGAACTAGTATTCATGGCCGTAGTCTATCAACCTGCACTAAAATGCAGTACTGTTTGAAATTACTACTTTAAATAATTAAGACAATTGTTTAAAGTTATAATATTTTCCGAAATGAAAATAAACTAAAATGGATAAACTAAAACAAACTAAATACTGAATCTAAGAAAAGTTGAAATAAAAAATGCCAATTTTAATAGCGGGATAATCTTGTAAAGACAAAGGTTTGTAGTTAGAGAGCACTAATCAGTATTGTATTATACAAAGATATATGAATTGACGAATATTCCTTAAAGCCGATTCCAAACAGCCATGTCAAAAGTAGCATTCGAACCCCAATTGTTCTTTCGAAATGACAGCAATCTATCTTTTCTTCCATAAAGAGATTATGGTCGCAGTGCAGTGTGACCTGAATTTTTTATAATGGAAGACAGAGCAATGAAAAAGGGGGTATATTTGATACATTTTCATTAAGTATAGCCCTTTACTGATAAACAATTAAAATACGCAGTCTGTTATAGCATTTAAGGTTCAAGCCATGCAATCTTATAAAAGCATTCTAGTGTTATAAAAATGTATAAGAAAAATAGTATCTTTAGAAAGGATTAATAAAACGACCTTACGAATGGATGCTACACTAAAAGTATTGATTTAAATACAAACTAAGAGGCTAACATTAATACAACTACAAATAATCGCTTATTTAAAATAAACAGGCCACGAAGTTATACTTGTATTAACTAGAACAAAATGTTGCTATTACGTGCAATAAATAGAATAATCCTGCAAGTAAAATCCCCTCAATCTTATTTCAAATTCCTTATTTTAAAACAACACGGTGCTGTAAATATATAAAAGCTTGTTCACTGTATTTGAAAAAAACAAAGATGATTGATGATCAAGTAAGATACACGCGATGAATACTTTCGAATGGAATGAAAATTTACTACGTGAAATTAGAAAAAGTAAAATATTATGTGTTTGCAGTCTTTCGACCGTTGCGGTTTACAACCGACTATCAAAAGTTTCAATGCATGTCCCACGCAAGCACCCAGGTTTTAGCCAGATGCGCTTCAGGGTGAATTTGACAAACATGTGCATGTTTCAAAATTTTGGTTGTGAATTATTAGTGGAAAAAAACAAGATGTCTAGACAATAAAAGGTGTAATTATATTAAGCATTCAAAGGGAAATTTTGCATATGACTGTCTGATAACGATAACAATGTTTCGAATATGACGAATAACTTAAACATGTCTTAGAGCTGATAAGCTTTAGTATTCTGCTTCACCAACTGGAATGTCTAAACTGTAAAACTGAAGCAACATGGACACCACATGCATAAGCAGACTGATAGACACTTATACATACTGCCAGAATGTGTGTGTGTGTAAAAATTATTTCCTCTAGTCACAATAATTATGTAGGCAGGGTTGGCTTCATTTGTCCAACCCGAAAAAACCCGGCCGGGTTTTTTTCAAAAAGACCCACTCGAAAAAACCCAAGTGGGTTTTTTCAAAATTGGTTTCTCAAAATATTTATTTAAAATTATATTTAACTAATAATAAATATATTAAATTAAATCTATAAAATATATTACATATTTCATCTTTGACAATGATCCTACATTTTGTTTAATTTGAGGGGGTCTAAACTGCTAGAAAAAAACAAAAACAAAAACTTTTCAGGGAAAAATAGTTATCTGTATAACAAATACAATAAAATCTAAATTAAATAAAGTTAATAAGAATGGATGATGAAAAAAATAAGAATATTGAAGTATTACATGTGATAAAATTAATTGAAAAATGGACAAAAAAAATTGGGCAAAAAATATGTATAACAACTGCAAATAAATAAATTTGGGGATAATATATATAATTTATTCTGTTACTTATCATATATAACTTTCAAATTAACTAAAAAAAATATCTTCTGAATGCTTTAATAACACAATACTGCTAATAAATATAGAGCAATAATTTAATACATTTTATTGAAAAGAAAAAACTTCAAATGCAACTATTTCAAAGCCAACTTTTAGTATAAAATAATCGCCATTCAAAACTAGTTTTTTGGTGTTAGAAAAATTTATTTTAAGATTTCAAAATTTCCTTTAATTTAGACAAAAATTTCTTCTGCATAATTTAAAATTGATTTTTAAATTTTTAAATTTTAAAAAGTGATTAACATTTTAAATTTATTTTAATCATACAATTTATATATCCTGTCCTCTTACATAATAAAAAACCTGAATAGTTTTCAAATCCCCAAAAAAGCACCTAAAACCCATTTAAGTATAGTAAAAACACTGATAAAACCCGAAAAAAGTCCAAAAACCCTGAAACCCCCCGAAAAAAGCCAAAAAACCTCAAAAACCCTGAAAAAACCCACTGGGCTGGGTTTTTTCTGAAAAAACCCGGGATTTTGCCAATCCTGTATGTAGCCCCTATTATTTTTACTTTCCCGGGCTACTGGGCAAGAAGAAACCTAATCAGCTTAGCAGTAATAACGATGCAGTCGGCCGACATTGAAGAGAACGACACAAGTCTAATTAAAACTTAAATTGACTTAGTGACGCGTCCTAAATTTATTTATATTTACCAATTAGAATGCGATATTTAAAGCTTTATTTCTTATGCATATAATAAAACGGGACAGAAGCGTAACAGAAATTGGTTAGGTTAGGTTTGATTAGGAACAGTACAGTCTACTTTTTCAGCTACATCTGGGTAAATGAAACCAGGCTCTACTGCTCAAAGCCAATTCCGAACGACTACGGGCATCCGTGCTAAGCAAGTAGAAGAAATCGTTCTTTTACGTCATTGACAAACTCCGTTATAGCAAACTCGCGTAAAACGAACTCTTGAATATACGAACAGATATTTTAGTCTCACCTTTTTTAGTCTTCCTAATATTTTTGTGCCAATTTATTCTTTTATAGCAAACCATTGAATTTTTAATCTAATGAAATTGATATTTTTCATTTGTCCACCAATATTTTTTAAGTGAAATTTTTAGTAAGTATGAAACAGTATTTTATCTTAAATTTCATAACAAATATAGAGTGAAAATAAGCTTTTATCCACACAAAAAGTAGACGAAAAAGTACTCAAACCCTCCTTGGACTACAAAAATCATGAAATCTTAATAGAGTCAGAATCACATCATTAGAAGATTATCGGTAATTAATCTAACACAACAGTAGGTAATAAAAGTAAAATTACTTTTTTTTCATTTGTCTTCATTTATATAAAACTTAATTCATGCTTAAATTCAATAGGTAATTATTTAATTTAAACAGTTTTAGCTAATTTAAAGAATTGACTGAAATCGATTAAATTGAAAAAAATCTTAACTTATTAGATCTCAACTTATTAGATTTTAAATATTTTACCAATGACATCACTAATGAATATGCTTAGCAACTTGTGAGTTAATTTTGCGAGATCAATTGTATATATATATATATATATTTGCGAGATATATTATGTATATATATATATGTATATATATATATATATATATATATATATATATATATATGTATATATGTATATATATATATATATATATATATGTATATGTATATATATATATATATATATATATATATATATATATATATGTATATATATATATGTATATATATGTATATATATATATATATATATATGTATATGTATATATATATATATGTATATATATATGTATATGTGTATATATATATGTATATGCGTATATATATATGTATATATATATACATATATATGTATATATATGTATATATGTGTATATATATATATATATATGTATGTATATATATGTATATATATGTATGTATATATGTATATATATGTATATATATATGTATGTATATATACATATATGTATATATATATATGTATCTATATATACATATATGTATATATAAGTATATATATATAGGTATATATATAGGTATATATATATGTATATATTTATATATGCATATATATATACATGTATACATATATATATATAAATATATGTATATATGTATATATATATATATGTATATATGTATATATATATATATGTATATATACATGTATATATACACATAGACATATATATATATGTATATATATATATATATATATATATATATATATATATATATATCGAAATCGCAGCCTTCCCCCCACCCCGAAATAATGAAAAGAATCTTTGATCTTTTAAAGTTTATAAGCACGGGGTTCGGCTGTGAAAAAAGAAACATTAAAAGACAAAATTAAAAACTTCTTCCTCTCTTAGATTAAGTATCAAAACATTTAAAGTTCGCAAAAATAAAAGGAAAATCTAAACTAAAAATATTCTTACATTTCAGTTTTTTGGCAATAAGATAAACAACGCATAAATCACTTAAAACTGCTATGGTGTAATTCAAGATTAAACAGAAAAAATATTAAAAAGTGAGGTCCAAACATATACTACTTTTTCCTTTTTTTTTCTACTTACAACAGAAAAAATAAGCTCTCACACACAGAGTACACGAAATACTTTTCTAAGGACCATAATATCTCAGAAGTTATCTTTTCTTTTGTGTATACAAAAGAGGAGTTACTTAGATTTTAAAAGACTTTTTCTTTTTGTCGGGAAGGGGGGGGGGATTTTTTCAAAAAGTTACATCCAAGCAATGCTATAATGCTTTATCTCAACTTCGTAATAAACTTTAAAAAAGCCATTTCCCTCAGCATTTTACGCGGTAGATAGTAAAATTTCATTAGTTTTTCAAGCCATTTGCTTAAATCAGAGTTCAAAATAAAGAGAAAAAAAAATTTATCCATTCGCTGGAAAAATTGGATAAATTTCTAAACAAAATAATAAGTGCATATTTAAAACATGAAAAGAAACAAAATTTTGAAATCTTAAGAATTGATAATTATAAAAAAAAATTCAATAAGCCATATGTTTAAAAATAAAGAAATTTAAAAATTTACAATGGTTTGGTTTGTTTTCGAGTGCTACGGTCTACTTTTTTGCAACACGAGATGAAATTTACAATTAGAGATAGTAAAAGAAAAATTTGGCAATATGTGCTTCTGTTGACATTTCTGAATTAACTCAAAAAAATACCAATAAAATAAATTTAAAACTTATTTATATATCTGCTAAAATAAATCATTTTTGATGTTACATTTTCCATATCATAGTTATAAAAATTCAAATATAATAAATTCAAATCATTTTAGGGTTTAAAAATATTGATAGCAAAGCACTGAAATAGTCTTAAGAATTGATAATTATAAAAAAAATCAATTTTCATAAGTCATGTTTAAAAATTAAGAAATTTAAAAAATAATGAAATTTACAGTGGTTTGGTTTGTTTTGGAGTGCTACGGTCTACTTTTTTGCAACAAGAGGTGAAATTTACAATAAAAGATAGTAAAAGAAAAATTGGGTACTATGTACTTCTGTTGCCATTCCTGAATTAACTCAAAAAATACCAATAAAATAAATTTAAAACTTATTTATATATCTTCTAAAATAAATTCTCTTTGATGTTACTCATTCTAAATCAGAGTTCCAAATAGATAAAAAAAAATACGATTTTGTTCGCTGGAAAACTTGGATAATGTCTAAATAAAATAATAAGTACATATAATTGAAAACATGAAAAGAAACAAAATTTTGAAATATTAAGAATTGATAATTATAAAAAAATTTTCAATTTTCATGTGTTTAAATTAAGAAATGTGAATAAAATTAAGAATGTGAATAAAATTAAGAATGTGAATAAAATTAAGAAATTTAAAAAAATATGAAGATTACAATGGTTTGGTTTGTTTTACAGTGCTACGGTCTACTTTTTTAGCAACACGAGATGGAATTTACAATAAAAGATAGTAGCGGAAAAATTTGGTAATATGTGGTTCTGTTGGTATTCCTGAATTAACTAAAAAATACTAATAAAATAAATTTAAAACATTTATAAATCTGCTAAAATAAATCATGTTTGATGTTACACATTCCATATCATAGTTATAAAAATGCAAGTATAATAAATTCAAATCGTTTTGGTGTTTAAAAAAAATTACAGCAAATCAATAATTTTTCATTCACGACGTTTTAGGCCCCCATGATGCATTCGTAAGCAATGTAATAATAAAGTCTTTCATTAATACAACGCAAAGGGCACTAAATTTCGGCGACTTTGGTTTACCCCTTCTCTAATGCAGATTTTGTGTCAAAACACTAGTGAGGAAGCATTCAATGCACTTAATTCGATTATTATAGCTACTCTTAATAATCAAAGACAAGTAGCAGGTCAAAAGATAGTTAAAGATTTTTTATGTATAATATTTAAACGCTTAACTGCATTCACATAAATTAAAATAATTCGTACTCAAGACATGCAATAAATGTATGATTTCCCCCCTTTTTTTAACCCTTTAAAGGACTATTTTTTCTAGTAATGTTATGTTAAAATATTTTTGGGAGTGAGTTTAATTTATAAAAAGAAATTCATTTAGCTTATTATCTAAAATAAATTTGATTTTAAAAACAATTTTTTTTTCGGTGGGATATTTAGGTGGTATTCAGATGTTTAGTAATAAATAGGAAAATAGTTTCCCATTGACACTTAAAAATAAATGAAATTGGTGGGAAGTATACTTATAAAGGTTTAAATGTTTGATTTTCAAAATTTAGTATTACTGTTTTTAATATACTATGTAGTAATAACTTAGTACGACTATGTTATAAAACTTTGAAAAAAAATATTACTTATATATATATATATATATATATGCAATAATTTCATATATTTCAATAATTACATATGTTTACACATATCTGAAATAATTGCATATATTTTCAAAAAAAATGAGAAGTTGTTAACCAAATTTCGATTTTACATCTCTTTATTAATACGTTGTAATACGTCGGTCCTATGGTAGGTTTAACAATAATTCTTCAAAATTCTGTACGTTTAAAAACAGTTTAAGTGAATTTGCACAAAAATATGCATGCAAATATGATATAAAATGTTTCATATTCAATTAATATCAAAATTACAAGCGTGTATTTTCAATTTAAATTAATACTAGTAGAAATATTTTGACATCAAATAATAAAAAAATCATTTTTCAGCAAAATAAATGAGGATTTTTCAGCCCAAATGACAACAGGAAATTTCGAATTAAGGAAAAAACCTCAACACCTTCTTAAATTTGTCCTAGCAATTTTAAGCGTCTGGTAAATTGCTCTATTTA
Organism: Pardosa pseudoannulata; assembly: GCA_032207245.1. Lineage (NCBI taxonomy): Eukaryota > Metazoa > Arthropoda > Arachnida > Araneae > Lycosidae > Pardosa > Pardosa pseudoannulata. Next base: position 94,859,742 of record CM063511.1, on the reverse strand, counting down.
CAGAGGGAATTTTTCCAAAGAATTAGAGTGCCATAACAATCAACCGCTTTTCCTTGTAGTACACACAGTGACAGAAAGTAAATCAACGTTGATATAAGAAGAGAAAAAAAAAGGAATTAAATGGAGAATTTTATGTTGCTGCACAGAAATAGCAACCATAGATCATTTTAATTACGTACATTTAGTGAATTATATTTGTTTTTTCTTTACCCTTGGTAATTTTGGAGCAAAGTCATTATCAGATCTAAAAATAGAAAAAGAAATTGGATGGAAAAGAATCCTGTCCAAGATTAATTTTACTTCTAAGATGCCAAATTGATAAAAAGTCAAGTAAAACAACTAAGAGGAGTCAAAATCTCTAACGTTAGATTAACATAAAACTTGCATACTAAAATATATAAATTTTTAAAGTTGACAGTTGAAGTTTCAAATTATTTTCTTCGGATAAAAAATGTTGATTATATGGAAGCAGTAATTTCTGAATAATACTCATAATGGTTTTCGATTAATAATCCATTTTCTTAAAGTAATAATACTGTCGTTGAGGTTACTCTTTATTTCGGTGAGCCCCTCCAAGGATAAAATCCTACATTTGCGACTAAATATTTTTTTCTCTACAATTATAATCACTGTTAGATATATTTTGAGTGGCGACACAAATCAACTTATCTATATCCAGTACGACCCAGGCAGTTAAATGTTTGGATAGTCCTGATGTACAGCCTACAGTCAAGTCGGTGAGCCCCTCCAAGGATAAAATCCTGCATTCGCGACTAAATATTTTTTCTGTACAATTATAATCAGATATATTATTGTGGAAACACAAAGCAACTTACCGATATCCAATAACCCCAGGGCAGTTAAATGTTTGAATAGTCCTTATGTAAAGACTACAGTCAAGTCTTCTATATCGCAGTACTTTTAAAAAGCGATTTCCTTATAGCACGGAACGGGAAATTATGACAGCTCTCCTATAGCACCCGTCACGACGTGTTCTTCGAACAAGAACGTTCTAAAAACTCAAATTATTTGAAAAATTTGTTTATAGCATACATTTATCTATTCGATGTATTACTGCAAATAGTTAATAGCGATTATAAATAAAACAACCTTATATGCATTAAATTACGTAGCAGTAGGTTCCATATAACGGGGTATAAATTAATCGGGGTTGTCTTATTTATGTTTCTCATAACAATGTTTCCATAGAGCGTATATCCTGATATGAATTCCTGCTAAGTTTCATATAATGTTTCCATACAACGCAGTGCAAATAATCGCGTTATAGAAGAATTAACTTTATACAAGTCTGAGCTCACGAGAAAATAACTTTCCCCATCCGTAGTTGAATGATACCCATTTCAATTAACTCTAATAAATTATGGGAATACAGTTCGTTCAGTTTGACGTTGAAATCATAAGTAGAAAATTATGTTTACAATTCTAAATATTACTTTGTTCAGATACATTTTGTTCTCCATACAACACATTATAATTCATTGCCAATATCAAATTCTACTTTCTAAAAACCCTACCGGAACATGTTTTATGTCAGGTAACATCTTTCCTGTGTAATTTCTTCTCATAATTCTGTTTCTTAAAATTAACTAGGTCAATTTCATACAAAAATCATACCTTTTACTGTGTGTTTTTTTAATTTAAATCCATCAGAAATTAAGTAGGATAAATACTTAGTAATGTCTTAGGTATTACAACAAGTACTACTATAACTAACAAAATAAAAATCTCCATTGATTGATTCCCAGAGGCATACAGATTCATAACAGATTCGTATCTGTTATCTAATGAACAAGGAAAGGAAAAATGGGGTCCTTCGATACAACAAGAGCCAGTTATTAAGATAAAAGGCTTTTGATCATTATCTTACATATGTAACCTTAGATATACTTTTTGGACATGCCTCAAGGGATATCTGCCTGCTCTCTGGTTTTTGCTTGCCTTTTCGGATCAAAATGACAAAAGCAATTAAAACAGTATCGTTGAGATTTCCTATCGTTTGTTTATTTTCTATTTTACAATTTAAGTCAACGATCCAATGTTTTAAATACATTGTAGAAACTAAGAATCATAAATTACTTCAAAAATATAGTCCAAAGGTTTAGCTAATAAAGATTACTTAAATGTTCATTGGTTAAATGTTCACTTTCTTGTGTATGAAATATATTGTACTAGAAACTATAAAAAGAGCGCAGAAGTGCTCTTTAACCCTTAATTTGACAAGATGTTTTTTCAAATATTTTTTTAATTTCTGTTATTTTCCCATGTCTGTATAGACATTAGGATCTCTGTAAAATAAACAAAAAAAATATTTTCCATTTTTGAGATAATGTCTGCTGTGGTGAACACTGACAATTATGTTATATAGTAGTTAATTACTTGTAAGATTTAAACAATTCTACTCCATATATATATTCTTTTACGTTTGTGTTATTTATAAAGTGAATTAATAACATTCAGATAATTACAATTTTTGCAGCTGACTAATTAGTCCTAATTTCTACACTAACCTTTTCTTTAAATTTTCATGATGCTGCTATTTAACACGCAGCATTACTGTGTGGAAAGAGTAATTTATTCAGCATTAATTTTGGAATAACTCTGTATTTAATTGCTGAGTTGGGATCTTTTAGTTGTTCAAAAATTTTGGTATTTTCCGGAGCAATCTGAGGAGTTTCCGGAGTTATCAATTTTTCAAATTTCTCCGGAGTAGTTGGCATGTCTGCACACAAGTAAGGGACTAATGACAACATCACACAAGTATTCCTCAAATAACGCAAGACAGAAACTTACAATTTTTATCTATCGCCAAGGTAAAATTGGATAAAAAGTCGATCATCAAAACATCTAGTTTACCAAATTGGTTCAATTTTTATCCACCAGGATGCACTACTATCATTCTTCTTGTCTTTAAGACAAAGGGAATTATTAGAAAGGGAGAGAAAACCAAGATTACAAATATTAATTATTAATAAGAATGATTGAATATTATTTTGCATTAAATTTCTTTTAATTAGCACACAAAAATTTTGGTAAAAATACATAATTTGTTTTTTGTTGTTGAACTGGATATCATCCTAGGTAAATGCATGATTTACTGTTTTGTTAGAATTTAACTAGTAAAATAGTGTGTGATAATTTTTATACAAAAGTATGTAAAGAACACTAAAATATATTTTGAAGACAATATACTGTATTCTCCAAGAAAAAAAATTATATGTACTATCCAACGTATAAAAAAGTTTATAAAAAAGTTCTTATAAAAACGTTTAGTGTACTATCCAACGAAAAAGAAAAATTGTGCTTGTATGGCTGTGTGCAAAAATTAAACTAGATATCACCCTAGGTAAATGCATGATTTACTGTTTTGTTAGAATCTAACTAGTAAAATAGTGTGCGATAGTTTTATACAAAAGTGTTCATAAAGACACTAAAATATATTTTGAAGACAGTATACTATGTTCTTCTAGAATAAAATTGTTTTCATGAATAGCACCCTTTTAGTGAACTATCCAACGAAAAAAGAAAAATTGTGCTTGTATGGCTGTGTGTAAATATTGAACTAGATATCACCCTAGGTAAATGCATGATTTACTATTTTGTTAGAATCTAACTAGTAAAATAGTGTGTGATAGTTTTTATACAAAAGTGTTTGTAAAGACACTAAAATATATTTTGAAGACAGTATACTGTATTCTTCAAGAAAAAAAAATTCTCTTCATATTACCATTTTAACCCAGAAAACATGCATACTTGCAGCAAGTTTGATTTTTTCTGGATAATATCTTGTCATAACAAATTTGATGCAACAAACTTGCATCAAAACTCCTGAAAGTTAGATAGAACATAAAGTCACCACTTCTTTGCAATGCTATTTTGCTGCAAAACTGTGGCAACCTTGTGATGACAACTTTGAAGAAAGCGAAAATTCTTAGACTTGCTGCAGTCTTGTTTCAGACTTGCAGACTTGTCATGCTGAACTTGCTACAAGTTTTCAGGCTTGCAAAGCAAGACTGCTACAATTTTGCTGCAAACTAAATTTGCTATCTGGGAGTGTACTGTCCAACAAAAAAATAAAAATCGTTCTTGTACCGCTGTGTGTAAAAATTTAATTTCAAATTGTTCGAATTTATTTTAAAATTAAGTTAAATGCTTTTAAAATTATAAATTGAGAATCAAATCTGTTGGTCCAGGGCAACTGAACATGTGCCCTGCTGGTAAGTGTCCTGGGGTAAATAATACTATCATATTGTATTGTATCATTAAATGTTTCGTGAAATAAATGTCATGTATAAAACCACAATATAAGTACATACTACAGCTCTATCAATAGATCAGGAAGTTATTTTTGCCTTGGAAAAATAACAGGTTAAAACACACACGGAAGCACCTATATAAAACCGGAAATTAATAAACTCACATTGTGTTTCAAGTAAACAAAATAACAGAATGAAGATTTAAAAACTCTTTTGAACCTAACCTAAGAAAATTGCACATGGTTTAAAAATAGACATGAGAGAAAACATAATTAAACCTTTTTTATACCAATCTTTTATACATAGGTTTGAAAGAAATTCTAAATGCAATCCAAATAACGTCAAAGCAGATCATAACATAATACAGAGCAAGACTCTTTTCTTTAAAAGCATTTTTCTTTTTTCCCAAAGTGGCTGGAACTGTAAAACCTTTAGTTCCCCTTCGCGTAGTTGCCAAACGAAAATATATTCTTCCCTTATCACTACGTGCAAGGTAAGGAAGAAGAGGAAAGAGGAAACTGTAGTCTCTCCCAAAGGTGCAATTAAATTGGACATCGGTAAATAAAACATTCGGTTACTACTAGCAAACACACGAAACGTCAGTACGTTTGTTCGAAATCTGTCTGTAAACGACAAAGCAATACAAATATCCGAACAACCTGAGGTTCTTCCTTTTTATTCAGTAAGACAGAAATAGGTACATGTAAAATCGAAGCAAACATTAGTCTTCCCCAAAATGTATAATATTTCATCAGCTGCATCTCCGAAACAGATAAATCGTTTTCTGAAAAGACAACAATGAAAAATCGCAGTCACGCGAGGTTTTCATGAATGAAAGTGGAAAAGAAAATTTACGTTTTTAACATTTGTTTTTAATATAAGTTTTAACAAAAGCTATACAAAAATAGCTTACTGAAAGTACGGGAAACAACGTTGCACAATGTCGTATTAATCCCTTATATAACAATAACATTTGACTTTGGGTTTTCAGTACTAAGCATGTGGTTTTAGATTTAGAACCTATAAAATACAGCAAGGTTTCACAAACTTTCGATACCTCTCAGCTCTATCTATAAGTTTCATAATATTAAGTACCCATTTGTATAAAAATAAACAGCTAAAATAAAAAGTTTTTTTACTTAAATGCATACACTTTAATACCAATTAAAATATATTTTTCATTCTTTCGTAGATAAAATAATAAACTAAAAATAAAATTCATTTATAATAAAATGTAAATAAAATAATTATATCAGAAACAACATAACCTAAATAATAATAGCCTAAGTTATCTGTCCGTCTGTCTTCGAATTCATAAAGCGGTTGGACCTGGAATGGATAGGAGCATCCATATTGGATTTTTGATGAGTTATAGTTAGCAAAATTCAAAGCAAATCTTTAAAACGTTCGAAATCCACCCCTCTCCCCCTTTTCGAGAGTTTAATGCCATTATTTCAAGCCCTATTTGCCACGGTTAAGAGCAGGCTTTTAAGTTTATCACATAATAAATAGGTAAAAATAACATTTTTTCTAGCATTATGACGTCATTTCTTTAACCATCTTTTTTAATTATTTATTTTAAATTATTCAATATCGTCTGCATTATTTTCATTTACGTTTTATCACTGAACTTATATATTAAGTAAATAACTTTCATTCATATTTGGCATAAATAATAGATAAGGTACATAGGTGATAATTTTATATTGAATCATCGATTATTTTTTGTTGCGATAAAAAATTTTATCACCGATATTAAAAACAAATTCTTTTTATAACTGTCTATCAGTCTATTTCGCAAACTAATAAATATCTAGCGTTTAAGTTATATATCTTTGAAAATTAAGTTTGTTCGTCTGTGTGTTTGCTTTTTTTATACATAACCACACGGTTTGACTAAATGAAATCAACGTGATTCTAAACTGCATTCACAGTATCGGGAGACAGAGGATTATGAAGATAAACAAATTACTGAGCTTGTATCAGATAAATGTCAGCCATAAAACAAACTATTTTTTTTAACCTGCCTCATAGGGTACTTTACTATTCTGAAAAATTGAAAATTTTACTGATCCCCTCATATGACGGGCTACATGCTAGTATATGTATTAGTGTTTGCAATACCAATAAACTAGCTTAAAAGTAATTTGCCAAAAAACTCTCAAAATGTTTACTGATTCATACATTTTTACCGGTAATTACAAAATACAAAACTAGGTCTGTAAGATCTTATATGCACTATAAAATGCTTTTAAATTGAGTTCGTGTGAAAAGTTGTTGATTTACCGTTTGAAATTGATGCCATAGCGTAGATAATTTCCTTTAAAAATTGTTCGTAATTAACTTTAGGAACTGCAAACTGAGTACGTTCAAGATAAATCTTCAAAGGTTCGAGATAAAATCGAATTAGAAGGTACCCTCATGGGACACGGGTATAGAATACAGTTTGTAATGCTAGTGAATTGTTAAATATACCCTCAAAAGGTAAGCAGTAAATTTTTAAAAAACTTGATTGGTAATCCACAAATAAAGAACCTGCATTATATTTTCATTGCTTTACTTCCATTAATTATTGTGGCAAAAAAAATTGGGAGGAACTTAACGATAATTTTGACGTAGCTAAGAAAACTTTGAATTTTCTTCCTTAGTGAATTCAACGTGATTCTAAACTGCATTCACAGTATCGGGAGACTTCAGAAAATTATGAAGATAAACAAATTATTGAGCGTGTACCAGATAATTCTCTGACAAAAAACATACCACTTTTTTTTATCTGCCTTATAGGGTGCTTTACAAATCTAGGAAATTAAAAATTTTACTGATCCCGTCAGATGACGGGTTTTATGCTAGTCAGAAATATACAATTACATATTACCACCAGTAGTTACTGAAACTTACATTCACACTGTTCTTTAATTGTATTAATATTAAAATTGCTGTAATACATGTAACTAAATATTAATTAATACAAAAGCTAGCTTCTATGAAAGCCGTATGTGGCCTCAATGGGGCACATTCCCGACCTCAGATCGGGGGATTCTAATTCTCAGCACAAACACATAAGGTTCCACGTCATTAAGATATACGAGGTTCCTTTGCTACACATAAGAAAACGTTTAGAGAACCTTCCAGCTCTTAATTACCAACGTGGATGAGATCGCATTTCTCCCTTCAGACCACCTGACCGATGTAATTACACCCCTTCCCCCCAAACACCCTCATTTGCTGGTCACACAAAACGAAAAAGGGAATACACAACTAAAATCTTTGGGGGTAATCAGAAGGTAATGGAGATAGGAACAAGACATATAAAAGGTAGGTATTTACTTCAGCCATTAGAGGTATTTCCAGGAAATCAGTGAAAGCCTGGTCTATTCTTTAATTTAGAAAGAGGTTATTGCTTCTATATGTCACAGCTTTTACACAGCCACTAATTTCGCTTTCCCTCAGGTAAATTTGTCGAAAAACGACTTAATTTAACTTTGTGAATTACTAAACTTTCATTAAACTGTCTAACACGATGTGCCTTAAAGCTTCTTTTGACGTCTGCTCTTTTAAAAAAATTCACCTTTAAAAAAGGATTCTGAATATTTAAGCATTTATTTTTATTTTGCTACAATAGACCTCTACATTTTAATGTCCATGCAACCACTATCTGTCTGTACTTTTTACGGTTTGTCAAGAAATGCACTTTATTTAACCTCAAAAACCTTCTAACTTTTCATTAAAACTGTACCTAGATATGCCTTTCAGCGTTTTTCAAACTATGCATTCTTTACTTTCAGCTCTTTTTTTAATTCATACAAAGTTTTGCATTTTTTTTAGCGCTTACTTTTATTTCAGCACAATACACACCCATATTTTAAGGACAATGAAAATTAACTAATGAAAATTTAAAATCTGAATACCCTTTGTAAATATTACTTTGTTCCAAATTAAAAACTGGCGTTTGCAGCTTTATGAATTGAGAGATCCAATTATAGAATTCCATTTATTAACTATAGATTTTCATTTCCCATTGTTTCTTTTCAAATAATTGTAACTAATTATGCTTTCAATTGTTTTTAAAAACTAATAGTATAAAAGAAGTAATTTTCATGGATCGATTAACGCAGCAATGGACAAACCTTTTTAACGACGGCCACCAAAAAAGAAAAGAATAATTTGGGCGATCCAAAATTAATTATTATAATACTCAATAAAGACTTAAAGAAATAGTATAGTTTAAAAAATCTTATATTTATGTGATTAATCACTTGCCTGGGGAATATATTTCTCTTTAATTTTGTTTGTAATTATCATCAAAATGTTAGAAATAATTATTTTTGAAAAATACAAAATTTTAAACGAAATATTTTCAATATTTTTGCATGTATGAGAAATGTTAATGGATTACAATAAATTTTGCTCAAATTTCAGCAAAATAAATCGAATGACATAATATTCTGAATAAATATAATAAACTAATTCAATATTATTATCTGTATCAACTACCATGAATCCCATGTCCCTCAGATTCCTTTGAATTTCGCAAATCATTTACAATATTCAAGAAATAGCGACAAATAGCGAGAAACTGCCAAACTTTTCGCGTGAAAGTATCTCTATCTATTGGGAAAATGGCAAATTAAATATTATGCATTGGACTAACCGATTTCGGGCTTCACGAAATTGATATACCGTTTTTTCTCTTGAACTCAAGTCGGGCATTCCAAAATTAACACATTTGCCGTTGCCCAAATTGAGTTCGGCAGTCACAGGCAAGGGATTAATCCCCTATATAATAATAGCCTAAGTTATCTGTCCGTCTATCCTTGAAGCGGTTGGACCTAGAATGGATAGAGGCATCCATATTGGATTTTTAATGAGTTAGGGTTAACAAAATTCAAAGCGAGTAAAGTTTATCTTCTCCTAAACTATAGATCCAATTTTAAAATAAATTGGTATAAATATGCTTCATATCAAGAAAAAAAAATACTATCGTTTTTAAAACGTTCGAAATCCACCCCTTCCCTCCTTTTAGAGCGTTTAATGTCAATATATTTCGAGCCCTATTTTCCCCGGTTATGAACCGCCGATTAAATTTATCACAAAATAAATAGGTAAAAATAACATTTCTTTCTAGCATTATGACGTCATTCCTTTAACCATCTCCTTTAATCATTTCTTGTTTTAAATTATTTAAATATCGTCTGCATTATTTTCATGCGTTTCATCAATGAACTTGGATTTTACGTAAATAAATTTCTTTTCTATTTGGCTTAAATAATAGATTAGGTACATATGTGATAATTTTAAGTTTAATCATCGATTATTTTTTGTTGCAAGATAATTCTCAGTCAAAAAACAAACCATTTTTTTTATCTGCCTCACAGGTTACTTAATAATTCTGGAAAATTAAAAATTTTACTGATCCCATCATATGTCGGGCTATACGCTAGTGATGTAAAGGTTCTTCATCTTTCAAATAAATAATATGTTACCCCTTTGAGTATATTCCTAAAAACTAATTTTATACTGTTAAATATTTTGCAAGTTACCTATTTCGCAGCTAACAAACTGTATACAACAGAGGTTTCCCACTGGCAACCCGCGAAAGCTTTTTGAAAATTATTTCGTAACTTCGTAGATTATTCGCTGAAAATTCATTGAAAATTAAGTGCAGAACTGGATTTGCTGCTGAACTGCAAATTCATCTTTGCTTTTTATTCTTAGGTTGACATTAACAGAACTGGTGATGAATAATCGTTCATTGGTTGACGGTAGTGACTATTCAAAATGCTCCCACAACATTATCCTTTTCTAAATTCCATTTTGATTAATTATTAATTTTAGTTTGCGTTTGGATAATTTTTCTTCGTTTCATTTGTCAATATTTATTCAAATAAACGAACATTGTTGAGTGATCTTCAAAATTCAATATTTATGGATATAATAGCTTGTCGCTTTTAAATTTCACTTTTTTTATATTCAATTCTAAAAACAAAATACTGTTATAAGAACTTTAATTATTTTATTTAAGTTAAAAAATATATATTTTTCTATTTTGATTCTCTATTATCTCATATTTATTCTTACTTTGAACAAATGTTGTACAATGTAAGGATAAATACGATAACAATTACAATTGTACAAATTGCTGTCAGTAAGAATAAATATGAGAACATTTATATATAAATATGAGAATATTGTAAGTATAAATATCAGTACAGAAACAAACTCATATTTATTCTCACTTTGTACAAATGTTGCACAATGTAAGAATAAATACGGAAGCAATTACAATTGCACAAATTGCTGTCAGTAAGAATAAATATGAGAACATTTATGTATAAATATGAGAATACTGTTGCAAGAATAAATATGAGTACAGAAACATACACAAAAGAAATATATTTTACATCACAGAAGTTTCAAACTCATTTATCTAATTATAATGACGTAACCTTTCTTTTAAATTAAATTATGCATATATATTTTTATGCTAGAATACATCTGTCTTAGTTACAGAATATTAACACACTGTATGCGGGACACGTACTAGTACGTTTTCTGACGATTGATACTTAGTGCGGGTCACGTACTAATACGGGTTTGTGTAACATGGTTTGTGTGTGGGTACAAAAATAACGGTATATACAGAAAAACGAAGCCGAATGTTCTTGTCTAATACATAGATTCTGGAAAAATTTAGACAAATAAAAACTAGTTTTTACATTATTAGTTTTATGATTACTCTTTTCATTTTTTATAATGTAAAAATTTTTATATATAACATAATTCGTAAAAATTAAAATTATATACTACTATTTCTATTTGATTTTTCATATTTAATATACTATTATAAATTTATCCACTAAAAAATATATTTTTTTGTTTACAAAACTCTTATAGTTGTTATTTATAAATTTGTTTATATATTTCACTATAAAATACGAAAAGTTGGTAAAAAATTAAATAATTTTCGATGTACTAAATTGACGCGCAAAAGGCCCGCTCCCAGTACAATTTCGTTGCGAAATGTACCCGCACACAATGTGTTAAAAAAATTGGTCAATTATGAAATTGCGGCCCGCAATCATGTATGAAGTTTTCAATGTGGCCATCAAGTCCATACTAGTTGAAAACCGTTAATATACAAGTTTGATGAAAAATGAGGCATTAATGTCACTTTAATAATCACTAGATAACAGTCATTAACAATTTTTTTTATGATCACTAACATAAGTTTTTAATGCACAAGAAAAAATTCTAAAATATTACTTTAGAAGGAAACTCCGATAGCTCCAGATATAAAATTTCAGAGGGGAAAAAACAGCACATGAACATACCTAAAAAGAAAGAAAAAAGTATAGTTATCATAAAATTTTTATTACCACATCAAGAATTAAAAAAGTTAAATATTTTCGAAACTATTTATCACCCTGCTTTCTTCGAAGGGCATTTACGCATTATTCATCACCATCAACGGACGAAAAACACGTTAGGGAAAGAATAAAGACTTTTAAAGAAATGCAAGATTTATGAGGGGAGATAAGCATAAAAAATATTAAAATTAATGGGAGTTGAATCCAGAGTATTAACCTATGCTGTAAGACATTACGACGCAGGGCAGAAATAAAATTTTCTTCCTTAGCATTTAACATTTACCCCAATGAGTTAGTTCTCTAAGTATTTCCTTTTGATTGTGTATTTAGATGAGATAATAGTTGACTTTGGGTTTTCAGTACTAAGCATGTGGTTTTAGATTTAAAACCTGTAAAATACAGCAAGGTTTCGATGCATCTGAAAACAACTAGCATCGGCGTGCATTTAGCTGATAACTGACTTTGGAACACTACCACTAGCATGGATGTTCCCAACTACTGGTGAATGAGAAGGATAAAGTTGTTTATGTTGAGACGACAATGATGAAGGTTTGATTACCTAGTCAATTTTGATTTTAGATGCACCAAAATCCCATTCCTTTTTACTTTATGTCTAACAATGCTGAAAATGCGTCTGAGTTTTGAAACTTTTGTTTAGATGCATATGAAAATAATTCGTATTGGCCTGCATTGAAATGATAAGTTTGACTTGGAATACTACCACTCCCATGGATATTCGCAACTGTTAGTGATCAATGAGAAGGATAAAGTTGTTTATGCTGAGACGATAGATGAAGGTTTGATTATCTAGTTAAATTTAGATGAACCAAAAGCCCATTCCTTTTTACTTTATGCAACAATGCTGAAAATGAGTCCAGTTGTGAAACTTTTGTTTAGATGCATATGAAAATAACTAGTATTGGCCTGCATTGAAATGATAACTTAGAATACTACCATCAGCAAGGATGTACCCAGCCTTTATTGATCGGTCATAAATCATATGTACCAGTATAATTAACTATCGTGTAATGAAAATCTGATCGTAGCGATCAATGCTAACTAGTAGATTTATAAGTTAAACTACGCTAAACACACTATCTAAAAGGAAATGCACATCTATGTTTGCTTGCATACAATAAAACCTGTATTAACAATATTTTCTTTGAACACCAGAATTCCTTATCTTACGTAAAATCACAAAGATGTTATTAATAGTCCTATAAATATTTGCATTTTTTAAAATTATTTAAATAAAGTTATATTTCTCAATACAATCTATGGATGTTACGTACATAGACATAAGATGTTTAAATGGTTTAGTTAGAAACGCTAGGATCTACTGTTTTACTACACGAAGGATAATGAGACCGGAACCTACTATTTGAAGAAGATTCCTAACGGCTACGAACATCAGGGCAGTAACTAGGGCGTGGCAAAGGTGGCATTTGCCACAGGCGCATTAGTCATAGCGGCGCCTCATGGTGAGGAAAATGGTTTCCGAAACAGAACGATTCGCCTCGAGTAGAGATAAGGAAGAGTTGAAAAATAATTTTTTATTGTAAAATCCAATGTGTTTAAAATAATTTTTTTAATAAATTTGCTTTTTAAATGGTCCTATAGATTAAACTTGTTATAGATTCTTACAACATGTTTACCTAACACTCCTAATATGCCTTAATATAAATCCGAGTATTCGTTTCAAATTTTGAATTTATTAAAGTTACTAAAACTTAATTTATTCCTTTGAACTCGAGGACTCCGGAGTGGAGCCATTTAAAATTTGTCTTCAAACTCGAGGGCTCAGCTACGGAGACAATGCAAATATTTTTCAGTTTTTAACATAAGAACAAAAACAAATCGTAAAAACTAATTGTTTTGCAATGTCTCCGTAGCGGCGTCCTCGAGTTTGAAGACAAATTTTAAATGGCTCCACTCCGGAGTTCTCAAGTACAAAGGGTTAGATTTTGAAATTTGCCAATTTTTTTTATACAATTTCAACGTACAAATAAAACATTCTCCTTAACTCTTAATTTGGCTAAGTCCGCTACACCGGACATGTATATTTATAACTACTATATAACATAATTGTCAGTGTTCGCCACAGCGGACATTAATTATCTCAAAAATGGAAAATTATATATTTTTTTTGTTTATTTTATAGAGATCCTAATGTCTATACAGACATGGGAAAATAACAGAAATTAAAATTAAAAAATATTTTAAAAAACATTTTGTCAAATTAACCCTTTAAAGGTCACTACTATAAATTCCTTGGGATTTAATGAAATTAGTTCATAAATGCTATCTATGAACTTTATAAATGTAAATGCACAATTTTTTTACATTTTTTGAGGGAGGTGGAATTTAAGGGGTGGTTACAATGCAAAATCCAGCCCCTTGTACGGAGTGAAAATAATTTTTTAAAGGTTTAATTATGCTGCGGGAACATGATTATTACTTAAAAGGGTATGACAAAGAAAAACTAACCAATTTACAGCCGAACGGTGGCCATATAGTACAGCACTGCTTTTAGGTACCGGAATTCATGGGTTAAAATCCCACTGCAGGTATGGATGTTCGTAGCAATGTTTGGTTTGGAGCGCTATACTGTTTTGCACACGATGGCTAATGAGACCGGGACGCTTAAAGCCGGTAGCAATTCGGAATAGGCCTTAAGCTATTGGTCTCGGTCTTATTCACACTTGTGTTGAACGACAGTAGACCGTACCAAATATAAACAGTTTAAAAGTGTGGTTTGGATAGACATTTATTTGGGTTTGTAAGTAAAAAAATCCTATTACTGACTTTTCCAGGTAAAGTAAGATTAACCACGTATATTTCAAATGAAGTATAGAGCTCTTGTATACTCTCTGTTGTGAGTTGGAAATGTCATAAATATAAAAAACCTAAAAGTCCATCCTATGGTCTTTCAAATGCAGGGAAAGAATTTAACAGGTGGTTTCGCTCCGAAACCACTGTCTGTTAAAGGGTTAAGAGTTAAATAAACTTTTCAGTTGCTTATCAGCAAAATAATACCCTCAGAGTGTTCCAAAAATATTTTTAAATATTAATAATATAAAAATAGAAGACAAAATTTTAAATTAATAGTAACACTTTTTGAAATAACAAAATATTTGAGTTCATTCTGAATACATGAAAAAAAAACCTGTTTACATATTTTCTCACTATATATGGTAGTAAGGCCGCTGACTAGTTTTTTACCACGGGCGCTAAAGGACCTAGTTACGGCCCTCACGAGCATCCATGCCAGCAATGGGATTCGAACCTCCGAATTCTGGAACCGGAGAGCAGTTCCCTACCCTCGTTCGTCTAGGTACTTAAATGATAGAACTGCCTATAAAAATAATTTTCTGGGTAAATTCGGAATCATTGTAAACAAGTTTTACTGATTTCTTTTATGTTTTCCTTAGCGTTTCTTTACCGACATGATTTTATGTTTCAGTGGGCTAAGGGGAAAAATAATAAGAGACAAGGCTTGATGTTTTGGCAGCAGAAATTTACACAGAATATCAATTTGGCAAATCTCATGTTGTTTACATCTGATGGAGAGAAAAGAAAAATTACCGTTACTGGGTAATTAAACCAACTGATCATTAAAACGTTTCTACAAAAGATTCAAAATGGGAAAAATGAATTTGTTTTCAGTTCGCATAGATAATTATAGACTACAGAAAGCTTTCTTTCCAATTAAATAGCACTTGTGTTAAAGCTTTAATGAGAGCATAAACAAATATGTATTTTCAAAAGAAACCATTAAGTTTAGCAAAAAGCCATGTAGTTGGAAATCAAGTCGTGCAAAAGACAAGTTTGGACAAGAATACTAGCGTATATGACTTACGTTCGATCATATAGGAAAGAGAACTTAAAAGAAATAAAATATGAAAACTGATACTCTGATATGTTCTGCGATTGTGTTCGTACTTATGAATCAATATATGAAATAGAAAGCTTTCATGCTACGTTAGTTGATTTAAGAACTCTAAAACCATGAAATTAAAAACGTAACACAATGGTGGATGGACAATAAGATATGAAAAGTGATACTCTAATATCTTCTGCGATTGTGTACACACTTGTAAATCAATATATGAAATAGTTTTGGTTTTGGTTTTGGAGCGCTACGGTCTACTGTTTTGCACACGAGGGCTAATGAGACCGGGACCTACTGCTTAAAGCCGATTCCGAACGGCTATGAACATCCATGCCATAGTGGAATTCGAGCCCACGAACTCCGGTACCGACGATCAGTGCCCTAACCAATCGGCCAGCGTTCGGCCAATATATGAAATAGAAAGCTTTTAAGCTACGTTAGTTGGTTTAAGTGCTCAAAAACCATGAATTTAAAAACGTAATACAATGGTGGAAAATAAGATATGAAAAGTGATACTCTAATATGATCTGTGATTGTGTACGAACTTGCAAATCAATTTATGAAACCGACCACTTTCAAGACATGTTAATTGGTTTAAGAGGTCTACAACCATGCATTTAAAGACTAGCACACTGATAGACACACGAAATCGGTAAAACTTACATCCTTGTTTTTTATACATTAAAAAGAGCTACACATTTGCATGGTATTAGCACTGAATAAACAAATTGAATTTAAACTTAATTTAAGACTTGTTTAGAATATGTAACCTTATTAAGTGTTATTTAAAACATACATATTAAACCATTAATACTCGAGTAATTTCTGACGAATATATATTGATAAACATCTTAAATTTAAGTTATGGATCCCGGAATTTAATGCGCAATCCATATGCAATTTAAACAGTTGATGCAATCAAACAGTTGATCAATATGCAATTTAAACAGTTTCAAATTGTATAAATGTATCATTGGTTGGTGATCAGCTGTCATTTTAAACTTCAAAGGATGCCATTTATAGAAACAGGAAAAGTTAGTCATACGAGATTTATTTGGGGTTGCATGTAAATACAGTACTGTAAAGTAAAGCTTTATAACACATATTCGTTTTGGTTTAAATTGATGCACCTACCGAAAAAGTAAATGTATTCGCGAGACCCAAAAATCATAAAATGTTGACTTTACTGGCAAAATTATAAAGAACAGTTGGTAATTATTAACAATAGCCTCGAAAATTTGGCTCTTTGCTCATAGAATTGTTATCTTCCTTCACTGAAAAGAAAAAATAGTTCCAAAAAAAATTAAATATTTTATAATCTGTCCCGAAAGAGAAAAGCTAGGCATATGCGTGTTAATAGAATTAAGGGGAAGATATATTATTGTATAATTTTAATGATACAAAAAGAGCATAGTTTTATCATGATATTACACACTCAAAACTAGACAA
The DNA here is from genome assembly GCA_032207245.1 of Pardosa pseudoannulata. Lineage (NCBI taxonomy): Eukaryota > Metazoa > Arthropoda > Arachnida > Araneae > Lycosidae > Pardosa > Pardosa pseudoannulata. The sequence continues at coordinate 94,842,760 of CM063511.1, read as the reverse complement.
AATATTTTTAATAAAAGGCATACCCAGCTTTATGACTAATATACAATGCTCAAACATTTATAAGGGATTGAGAAAAAGGTAATCCACAAGAAACATTTAAAGGCAGCAATAAAGTACAAAAATAAAGCTCTAATTATTTTAAGTTAAAAGAAAAATATACAACGAGAAATTGGTTTAAATGCAATTAAATAGTCACCTGATAACAAAAATTTGTCTTTTGTATAGCAAAAACAAATACGTCCAACACGTCAACGTACGTCAAACGCCTTTTTCAATAAAAATTTTAAAAAGAAACTTTTAAAATAATTTTTTATTGTATTTGCTGTAGAATTTTGTCATTTGCATGATTTGACCCTCTTAAAAAATGTTTAAAAAAGCATATACAGATTGAAGGCTACAGTATCGATATTTTGGTTTTGAAGATGTATAGATGCCGGAGTCGAGGAGGGAAAAAAAACTCAGTTGAATTTCATGGCAGTCATTATTTTAAAACTGAATTTCCCTACAAGCAAAATTTGATTTAACTTTATATGAAAATTAATTAGAAACCACATAGAGAAAGACTGGAATCGCATATATTTGGGTTTTTAACTATCCACAAAACCGCAACACAATTGTCTGTTTCATATGAGACTCAAGGGTACCACGAAAATGGTCCCAGCAGCTGAGAGTGATATTAATTGCTTGAGGTCGCATTCAGCCCATTAAAATCTAAAAGAATGAGCAATGCGGAACCCATATAGATACATTCATCACCTCACACTCACCATATGGGCTGCCGATGAATCTGAGTGTAACGTAAAATAGCGTACATTTTGCGCATGACTGATTTTACGGAGTACAGACACATGGGGGTCTGCCCTAATAGTCCCCCGAAACAGATGGTCACGGTGAGTCAGTTGATACAATGATCCCTGCGTCTGATAAGCTAGGGGAGAGATTGATTTAAACTAAATGAATAAATAATTGATGGCGATATAACAGCCATTTACATCGACTCGGTACTATATACTCGACCATTAAGATAGGGAAATTGAATTCCAATTTTCATTGATAAGGCAACTTGATGACACATGGTACACCAGATTGAGATAAACTAATGAAAACACTATACAAAATATCTGACAACACAACAAATAAATTCATGAATAAATAATTGATGGCGATATATAAAACACACAAGTACACCATACCAGTATCCAGACAAGCACACCAGTTTGGGATAATCTATGAAAACACTGTATAAACAATCTGATTACCCAAAAAAATAAATGGAGGCGACAATGAAGTAACATCAATGGAGGCGACATTTTGCTAAAAACTTGTTATTTCCATCTTAGACTGGTTTTAGTTTTGGTATGGAGCGCTACGGTTTCAACACGAGGGCTAATGACACCGGGACCTATTGCTTAAAGCCGATTTCGAACAGCTACGAACACTCATGCCACAGTAGGATTCGAACCCACGATCTCCGGTACCGAAAATCAGCGCTCTAGCCATTTGCCCATCGTTCGATATTACCATTTTAGTGATTTGAAAAATATAAGAACGAGAAGCAAAATTATATACATAAGTACATGATATGTATGTATGTATGTATGTATGTATGTATGTATGTATGTTTGTATATATATATATAGATATATATGTATGTATGTATGTATATGTATATATATATATATATATATATATATATATATATATATATATTTCTATATATATATATATCTATATATATATATATATATATATATGCATAATAAATTTATATGCAGAGAACTTTAAGAAAAGTTTTAAGTTATTAGCAAAAATTATAGTGTGTAGTAAAGTAATAATTGTATTCATTATTAGGATTATAAATATATATATATATATATATATATAATAAAAACTTCTCTGCGAACTAAAAACTCTTCAGTCCCTAGAGACCCAGGGCTTATGGTGCCAATCTCCTTTTCCGAGATCAAGGCCCCTGGGGTACGAAGTATGTGCTCCGGTTAGGTGGTCAACCATACGCGGAACCCCCAATGTTTTGTTCAAAAGCATGCTTGGTCCTCAGTTTGTCTACCCACTCAAGGGATGAAAGGCAGGCTGAGTCAACCCTGCCCTGCCCGGGGATCAAACCTCGGGCCTGTGTTGTAGGAGCGAGAAGCACTACCACAACAATCTTTTAATACGCCCTATACTTCTTACTAATAAAAAAAAGTACACAGTATATATATATATAAATTCATTTTGAGTTCCCAGGATTCCGTGGAATGCAGTTTGAAGACCAATGACTTAAAGTATATAAAATAAAAGTTAAAGAATTTGGTTCAAAATGCATTATACGTCAATTTTGTATTCAAAAGAACTTTAACAGATATTTATACAACACAAAATGGATACTTTCGTTATTTTTATCTATTTTTTCTAAATGATCATGATATACACAAGGTTTTATTCTAAGATCTAGATCTATATAGTATTATTCAATAGAGAAAAAATGACCTTATTTGTAAAAGGCAACTACGGGGAACATTAATTATAAATAAGTAATAATTTTCATCTACTCAAAATTTTACCCTGAATTTTTATTCACTTTTACGTAAATATGTGGCTAATAATATTGAATTTTCCAATAGACGGATTAAAACCAAAATAAATTGGCCACCAACGACTTAAAAAGATAGCTTTTGCTTCATATTGGTAAAATTGATAAAATTATAATTAGGAATTTTATTACAAGAAAATTATATATATAATTCGAAAAATAGATATTAATTGCCCTGTTAAGCTAATGGAAAACTTTTTTCAAGCTTCCATCGCAAATGAAATGCATAACAAGAATTTTTCGGTTGGAATGAAGTAGGGAGAATTTATAGCATAAAGTAATAGGGTGTAAAAAGCCTCATTTTAACTTTTATTGCTACCCACATAAAACTAGTTATCACTGCTTTTTAATGTCACCCATCTGAAAGCTGTGCAAAGTGGCTATAAAATTAAAAATTATTCTTGTTAAACAAGATAAAATGTGTTAATTTCAGTCATTCATATTAAGTACTATCTGATGGTTCTCTTTAAAATAAAGCAACATTTTCCATTATAAAAAGTATGCATAATAAAAGTTATTAGCTGATAATTATCACAACAAAATTATTTTAAACTTTGTTAGATACAATATAAGTTCTGACACTTTAGTAAATAAATTGAATTTCTACTAAAACCAGGGTTTCTTTCTTTTAAAAAATCGTACTAATATATGCTTTAAACTTTATATAATATATATATATATATATATATATATATATATATATATAATATTTATATATATATATATATATATATATATTTATATATATATGTATATATATATGCATATATATATGCATACATATATTTGCATATAACATACATATACACATACATATAACACACATATATATGCATATAATATACATATACACATACATATATATGCATACAATATACATATACACATATATATGCATATAATATACTTATACACATATATATGCATATAATATACTTATACACATATATATGCATATAATATACATATACACATACATATATATGCATATAATATACATATACACATACATATATATGCATATAATATATACATATACACAGATATATATGCTGTGTAACGATCCGTTACATGACCCCAAAACGAACAAGGAGCCCAAAAGGTGACCTTTCGTCGTGGACTCACGAGTAGCCGATATAGAACCAGGTGGTCTAACCGTAATTGAAAAACGGTGTGTACGGCTCCGAACTGTCTGAACATTGTAACCTGTTGAATGGACCTTTACTGTGTATAATTGAGTGCACCTTGCGATTAGCGGTTACAAAAAGGCCATTAAGTTGGTTAAGTTAATGAATCGGAGAATTGCTACATCTGGAACCAGGACAGCTGATTGGAGACTTGGGAGTGACCGCAAGATTGCGTCACCCTGGCTCAAGTTTCTCGAAGAACCGAGAAGCGGAAGGAGTGCTTAGTATAAATGGAAAGGCCCGGACTAGAACGGGGGCTTTGCTTTGTTTTCTCTCGAGGTTCTACCTGCTAGAGCCTGGTCGATCGAACCGCTCTTATCTCCGTGTCCGGAGTTTGTTTTTTTAGAGACCGCCAGCGTCTCCGTTGCTAGATAGTCGAACATTCGACTTAATTCCTAACTTCTTACCTAGAAGTATATAGAGTGACTTTGCACTCTAATTTTGGATCGACTTGCATCCTGTGTTTTCTTCACGAACAGCGTGATACGCACTCGGAACCTCCGAATGCTGTGAAAGCCAACCGCGCTAATACTAAAAATATCGAGTCAACATTAATCCCGGCACTAAGTAGTTTCCAGCTATTGTGTTTTAAAGCCCTAGCCATACTGTTCTATACGCATCCTTGTATGTGCATATTATCTCTGTACGAGATCCCTGAATGTTATCGTTTATTGAATTTGTACATATCTGTACATAGTTTATTCTAGTGAATAAAATATTTAGTCAAGAATACCTAAATTTCTAGCTGTTTCATTGAAGGCCTCGCCTACTTTATTTCCAGTACGTTACAACATAGATATACATGCATATAATATACATATACACAGATATATATGCATATAATATATACATATACACAGATATATATACATATAATATATACATATACACATAGATATACATGCATATAATATATACATATACACATAGATATACATGCATATAATATATACATATACACATAGGTTTGGTTTGGTTTGGTTTGGAGCGCTACAGTCTGCTGTTTTGCACACGAGGGCTAATGAGACCGGGATCTACAGTTTAAAGCCGATTCCGAACGGCTACAAACATCCATGCCAGCAGCGGGATTCGAACCCACGAACTCCGGTTCCGAAGAGCAGCACTCTACCATTCGGCCATCGTTCGGCACATATACACATAGATATATATGCATATTATACATATATATATATATATATGCATACACACATTGAAATTTATGGATTATGGAACAAAAAGCAAAACAATTGTATCCCCATATAGGGAAATATTTTAAACAATAGTGCATTCAAAGAAACAAACATTATATATTTAATTATCACTAAAAAAGTAAAAACTTCGGTAAATATGAAAAACGTTAAAACTTTTAAACAGTTTATTTACGTTTCACGAATGAGTTTGAGTAATATCGGTGAACCTATTTGCTACAGAAATATCAAAACATACTATCAAACTGTTTACAATTGTATTTAAATTTTTATCCGTAAATCTTAAATAAAAGAATTGCATTGTATAATTTGTCTGTATGTTGTGTAAATCAAATTATTGGTTTAGGTTTGGAGCGCTACGATCAACTGTTTTGCTACACGAGGGTTAAGTGTATATGAAATTAGTTTCGATAAATTAATAATCGGATTTCAAACTATCAACAAGATGAAATTTGGAAAGGATGTGGGATAATACGTTATCATGTCATGACAGAAAATTTCCACGAACAGGAAGAATTGTGAAACTTAGGAGGAACTGGGTGTTATCATGTTACAGGTAAACAAAACGTTCCAATTTTTTGAGTGCAAGTTTGAATGTACTCGTAAAAGAACTTGATAACGATGTAATTATAAAGGGGATTTTGAGCTAAAATGAATACGTTAAAATAATTTAAAAATTGTACTCATCATGGTGAAAGATACCAGTTGTAATACAATATTCTGAAAATTTAATGTACAATGCCACATCTATACCCTATATAATAATAGCCTAAATTATCTGTCCGTCTGTCCTCGAATTTATGAAGCGGTTGTATCTGGAATGGATAGAGGCATTCATATTGAATTCTTGATAAGTTAGGGTTAGAAAAATTCAAAGCGAATAAAGTTTATCTTCTTCTAAACTATCGATATCATTCTAAATACAATTTGTATAAATATGCTTCATATCACAGCGAAAAATATTGTCGTCTTTAAAACGTTCGAAGTTCATCCTTTTCCCCCATTTCGAGCGTTTAATGCCATTATTTCAAGCTTTTTTTCCCCGGTTAAGAGTAGGTGATTAAATTTATCAATTTATCACATAATAAATGGGTAAAAAAATTTTCTAGCATTGACGTCATTCCTTTAACCATCTCATTTAATCATTTCTTATTTTAAATTATTTAAATATCGTCTGCATTATTTTCATACGTTTTATCACTGAACTTAGATATTACGTAAATAATTTTCTTTTACATTTGGCTTAAATAATAGATTAGGTACATATGTAATAATTTTAAATTTAATCATCGATTATTTTTTGTTGCAATGAAAATTTTATCACCGGTATTAACATCAAATTCTTTTCATAAAAGTCTAAGAGTCTATTTCACGGACTAATAAATATCTAACGTTTAAGTTATATATCTTTGAAAATTAAGAATTTGCACTGCACGTATATTTTGAAAACAGCAAAAATGTGATTTTTTTTTATATATATTGATGCGTCATTACCGTCATTACCTCGTAAATTTCGAAATAAATACTGTTTGTTTTGGAAAACAACGATCAATTTTTTGCAACAAGATGGCTAATCAAACCGGTACCTACTGCTTAAATCCGATTCCGAACGGCTGCGAACATCCATGTCACAGTGGGATTCCAACCCACGAACTCCGGTTCCGAAGGACAGCTTTCTAACCATTTGGCCATCGTTCGGCGAACTGAATACGGAAAACCCGTATTAGCGTAATGGATAGAGAATTTGGCTGTACTATGAAAGAAAAATCACATACCTGAAGTAATATGATATGCATTCATGAATTTAAATTGCCCAAGTAACATTTCATATAAACAAGTATTAATTCTAAGAAGCGTAAATGTTCAAAAGTTAACAATTAGATATAGAAGTATGTGAATCATGGGAAAACAAACATTTGTAGCTAGCTTGCTGCGAAAAATATAAATGCAAGCCTAAATTTACCAGATTAATAAAAACGTGACCCGATGTGCATGTACGTGACACGAGTGTTTATTTTGATATAACCACTGATAATGGGAATAAGCAATGAGAAGACAGCAAAAAATAGCATTGCTGAACAGGATTTTACTGTTCAAAAATGTGGTCTTTAATTGTAAAAGAGGCCGCAATGCTAAATGGTTAACACATTGTCTGCGGGTACATTTCGCAGCGGAATTGTACCGAGAGCGGGCGTTTTGCTCGTAAATTGTTATTCAATTAAATCTCAATAGATCAAAAATTATTTATTTTTTAACCAGGGTTGGCATGATTTAAATCATAATTTAAATCTTGATTTAAATCAGTTGATTTTTTTTCTTAAAATCATTGATTTAAAACATTTTTTTTCACTTCTCTTAAAACCTATATTCCAAAGACAGGAGAACTGGAAATCAGTCAGCACAGAAATACCAATAAGTAAATAAGTGTAAATAGATAGCATGCGTTTACCAAGAATTTAGGGGTTGTTATCAGAAAGTATGTAGTAGGGGTAGGTACAACGACTAGTTATGACTAGTGGAGTTCATTTTATGTAATGGGAGGTAAAGAGAGTATTACAGAACTTGAAATCCAGTTTATCTACCAAATAACAACAGCCATGGTATCATCTGCTAGAATAGAAAGACAGTTTTCTTCTTTTGGTATTGTTCATTTTAGCCTTCGTAACAAATTAGGAGTGGATACGGCCTCGAAACTAGTGTTTTTATTGAAACAGTTAAATCTATAATTCGTTGCTTAAAAAATATTGAAATGTGATTTTTTGTTTTTTTTTTAATAAATAGTTTGCATTAAATGAATATTTAATTTGTTCTTTAAATTTACATCTTATTTAGTTTGCACCATCCAATTACAAAATAATGAAATGTTTTTAGATAAAAATTTATGTATTTAATTTTAGGTAATCAGTGTGTAGAATATACTAAATAAATAAGTTGTTACTTATAACAAACTATTCCATGTATATTGCAAAAAATATAAAAACACAACAATAATTAAAATAAGAATTGAGAAAAAAAATCGAAAAAATCTGATTTAAATCGAAAAAATCTTATTTAAATCAAATAAATCTGATTTTTTTGATTTTTTTTTTTTTTAAATCTTGATTTTTTCCAACCCAGTTTTTAACTAATTTTTCGTATTTTATATTGAAATCTATAAACAAATATATAAATAGAAATAACAACCATAAGATTTTTGTAAACAAAAAATATATTTATAGTGGATAAATTTATAATAGTATCCTAAATATGAAAAATCAAATAGAAATAGTAGTATATAGTTTTAATTTTTTCGAATTATGTTATATATATATATATATATAAACATTTTTACATTTAAAAAATAAAAAGAGCAATCATAAAACTAATAATGTAAAAACTAGTTTTTATTTGTCTAAATTTTTCCAAAAATCTATGAAGTAGACAAGAACATTCGGCTTCGTTTTCTTGTATATACCGTTATTTTTGTACCCACAAACAATCCATGTTGTTACACTAACCCCTATTAGTACGTGACCCACCTTCAAGTATCAATCGTCAGAAAACGTACTAGTATGTGTCCCGTATAAAATGTGTTAATATTAAAGGGTTTAAAAAAAACTCGGACTAATAAACACTGATTTGTGTTACTAATATACTTAATTACTAATAACAAAGCCTAATAAGCACTAATTTGTGTTTATTAGTCCGAGTTTTCAGTACCAATTTCCCAACACAAGTCATCGATCCATTTCCAGTAATGACATTTAACTATTATGGACACCATGTGGGCCACAAGTGTCCTCTCTGAGGAACCTATTTAGTACCAGCCTCTCTCCATTAGACAAAATTAATTTAAAGACAACCAGCAATGAGAAGACGGCAAAAAAATAGCACTGCTGAGCAAGATTGTACTGTTCAAAATTTGGTATTTAATTGTAAAAGAGGCCCAAATACAAATTTGTTAATATTAGGGCTAAATGATTTAAAAAAACTCGGACTAATAAACACTAATTTGTTACTAATGTGCTCAATTACTAATAAAACGGACTAATAAACACTTATTTGTGATTATTAGTCCGAGCTTTCAGTACCAATTCCCCAACACAAGTCATCGATCCGTCTTCAGTAATGACCTTTAACTATTACGGACACCATGTGTGCCACACGTGTCCTCTCTGAGGAACCTATTTAGTACCAGTTTCTCTCCATTAGACAAAATTAACCCAAAGGCAACCAGCAATAAGAAGACGGCAAATAATAGCACTACTGAGCAAGATTTTACTGTTCAAAATTTGGTATTTAATTGCAAAAGAAGCCCAAATATTAAATAGTTAATATTAGGGCTAAATGGTTTTAAAAAACTCGGACTAATAAACACTAATTTGTTACTAATATGATCAATTACTAATAAAACGGACTAATAAACATTAATTTGTGTTTATTAGTCCGAGTTTTCAGTGCTATTTCCCCAACACAACATGTCATCGATCCATCTCCTGTAATGACCTTTAACTATTACGGACATCATGTGTGCCACCCGTGTCCTCTCTGAGGAACCTATTTAGTACCAGTCTCTCTCCATTAGACAAAATTAACCCAAAGGCAACCAGCAATAAGAAGACGGCAAATAATAGCACTACTGAGCAAGATTTTACTGTTCAAAATTTGGTATTTAATAGTAAAAGAGGCCCAAATCCCCTATATAATAATAGCCTAAGGTGTCTGTCGGCAAATTTTTGAAGCGGTTGTACCTGGAATGGATTCCTCGGCTAAGGGCAGGCGATTAAATTTATCAATTTATTCACGTAATAAATAGGTAAAAATAACATTTTTTTCTAGCATTATGACGTCATTCCTTTAACCATCTCATATAATCATTTCTTGTTTTAAATTATTTAAATATCGCGTGCATTATTTTCATACGTTTTATCGCTGATCCCCTATATAATAATAGCCTAAGGTGTCTGTCGGCAAATTTTTGAAGCGGTTGTACCTGGAATGGATTCCTCGGCTAAGGGCAGGCGATTAAATTTATCAATTTATTCACGTAATAAATAGGTAAAAATAACATTTTTTTTCTAGCATTATGACGTCATTCCTTTAAACATCTCATATAATCATTTCTTGTTTTAAATTATTTAAATATCGCGTGCATTATTTTCATACGTTTTATCGCTGAACTTACATATTAAGCAAATAATTTTCTTTTATATTTGACTTAAATAATAGATTAAGTATATAAGTGATAATTTTAAATTCAATCATCGATTATTTTTTGTTGTAATGAAAATTTTATCATCGGTATTAACAATAAATTCTTTTCATATAAGTCGAGGACTACTAAATATCTAACTTTTAATTTACATATATTTGGAAATTAAGAAGTTTGTTTGTTTGTTATACATAACCACATGGTTTGACTAAATGAATTCCATGTGATTCTAAACTGCATTACAGGATCGGGAGACTCTAGAGGAGTACGACGATAAATAAACTATTGAGAGTGAACCAGATAATTCTCAGCCAAAAAACAAACCATTTTATAACCTGCCTCATTGGGTACTTAACAGTTCTGGAATATTAAAAATTTTACTGATCCCGTCATATGATGGGCTATATGTAGTACTAAATGGTTAATATTAGGGCTAAATGCTTTAAAAAAAACTCGGACTAATAAACACTTATTTGTGATTATTAGTCCGAGTTTTCAGTGCTATTTCCCCAACACAAGTCATCGATCCATCTCCAGTAATGACCTTTAACTATTACGGACATCATGTGTGCCACACGTGTCCTCTCTGAACCTACTTAAGTGCCAGTCTCTCTCCATTAGACAAAATTAACCCAAAGGCAAGCAGCGGCCGGCCGAAAGGTCTACGCACCATGACGGAAGCCAGATTTTATTTATCTTGTCCGCTTTTGATAATGGTGTGTCCGGTTTGTCGTAATCTGGGAACAACATGTGCCGGGAACGTGTCTCTATCACGCACGCTGCGGTCGGCAACAATGAAGTGGGTTTTAATAGCAGTTTGCCTGTGCGATACCCATGTTTTTGTCTCGGCAAAGTGTATCATCATCTTCGAATATGCGATGCACGGAATAGTAACGTGTGCAACAAAAATATAATTATTTATCGAATATTAACGGGCTTAAGTATATAGTGGGTACCATCATCAATGAACTAATCAACTTCTTACACGGTATATCGCAGCTGTGGGCTAATAATTTTATGTCTAGATATTTTGCTTTATAATTTTGATTATAAATAAATGCTGCAGGCGTATTTATACCGTTGGTTCATAGTACACACTATTAAAGAATGCTTTGTTTCTATACTAAATTTTAGGAAAAACTTATTGCTGTGATTTATTGTAAGATCTAAAAGATACAAATAGAAATGGTCATATTATGGATACATGATGCCTTGGTTTAGTTGCCTTCTCACTAATGTTTAGTTAGTAAATCAATACTTGTTTCTAATGTTCCAATTTGTACTATCGATGGATGATAAATTACTGACAGTATCAGTTTTTGTATCAGTTTTTATTTTTCTGGTGTATCAGTTTTTGTAATAGAAAAGGCTTTTGATGAATTATAATCACTTAAATTTATCCACCATTTCTGCGTCATTTCCTAATGACTTTTATGGCTGTGCTTGTTTTGGTAGTCCCTGAAGCCAGAGCGACTTTGTCACTTCCTTGGATATTGAACTGGTACCCTAATCTCTCACGAGTTGTAACAAATCCGATGGGCGTTTGTCGCCAAGATCAATATCGATTAACATTTTAGTATTTTTTTTTTAATTATTCTGGATTCTTCTACGTCGGTTAATCTGGTCAATACAGCATCTTTCAAAGCAGTGTAATTACTCTCGTTTGCATTCTCAATAAAGATATCAATGACGGAATTCAAAACATCCGCATCGAGCGCCGTGATTACAGTATTATATTTAGTTAAATCTTAGACAATACCGCTGTTCAAAAATGGGCCTAAATTAACCATAATTTGACTGACTTAGTTTTCCAAAATGCTAGCGGTTTTACAGCAATTCAGTTCTGTTTTGAAATTTTCATTAACCGTGTTGATAAAAATAATAATGTGGTTATATTATATATATAAATATATAAATATATAAATATATATATATATATATATATATATATATATATATATAGTTATACACTATATAGCAATTAGATACATTGTGTTTCTATATTAATTTATTTACATATGTGGAGTAAGAAAACTGCATGACTATTGCACCATTGTGCCTGCCTGCTCTCCAGGCAAATTATAATTTTTCCGTTCCCACGCAAGAAAGTATTTACAATGCTACACGATTTCTTTTATCACCATACTAAAGAAAAAAAATTAACGAGAAATAACGAGAATACAAGCTCCTAAACAAGTTTCAAGCATCATTTACGAGTTCTTTTAAAACTTGCCGCTCAACTTGTGTGGCTATTTTGCATCGAAGCGTTTTGCATTTCAGAGAAACCAGGAAAGAAAAAGGAAGAAACAAAATCAGTGATTAAGAAAAAAAGAAAAGAAAAAAAAACACTTCCGCAGATTGAAATCGTAAGGACAAACTCTACAAAAAAAAAGTAGATGAGTGCAATTTAAAAAACTTTTCACCGTAAGCTCATTATAAACGAGCTTTACCAATAAAGTTATCAAGAAAAAAAAAGGTAAAACTTTCGACCTACCTGACAACCAAGGAATTTTACCGTGACTGCAGTCGTAGAAAACAAAATCGCCAAATTCTACTCACTCCATCATGTTTCTCATTTTCTTTAACATACATATATGCATAACTTCATTCCAAATTACATATACACGGAAAAAAATAAATCTATCTCTGGTCATTACCAGTTGGGATGTGATTCCTTCAGTTCGAATGAAGGTCAAGATGCTCATTTATTCAACTGCGAACAAGAAAGGCTTTGTTACAGTCCTATCAAATATTAAACATTAGACTGTGTGTGTGTCAGCAAAGAAATACGCACAGCATACTTTAAAATCATCGTAGTCAATATTTGTGTTACATTTTAATACTTTGTAAATTTAATAATCTATTAAAAAAAGTTCACTGACACGATATATCTCACCTTTATATTTAAGCCGTAATATTGTATATCTTAAAAATAAATAGGAATAAAAAAAATTATATTCAGGGGTAATGTTCTGTACTAATATAAAAGCACTAACAACTAATATTTACAAATGTGTTAATATGTACTTACGTACTTAATATGTACTATTTTTTAAGTGGTGTAGGCCCATCTTATTGTATATAGAGATATTTAAGGTTGTGCACTTGAATAATTTGAAAAATATTGACATATAATACAATAGTTTTAAATTTTTATATAAAACTACCTGTACCCAGCCACGCGTTACTGTGGCTGGGTGCAGTTAAACAAAAATGAAAGAAAAAAAGCGCATGTCTTTAATATATTTAATTTAATAACACTACGTCTGGTAGGATTCAAACCACTGCTTTCATTCCTCAATACTAGGAACTTTACCACCGAGTCAAATACAGAGCAGCCAATCAAATTACTGGGTAACACACAGATAGATTTTAAACTTGATATATAAACAGTGTAGGTAAAAACAAACCCGGACTCTAGTACAACGTTATGTCATAATTTCAAGCCAATTGGTGCAATATTTTCAGAGATTTAGGATTAACATTTACATTTTTATTCATATAGAACAGGAATTTGATATAAAACTTATTTTTATATAAAGTTCATCGTAAACTGTATTTATTTTTATCACTAATTTTTTTATCAAAATGGACGCTTTCAAAAAAAAAAAAAAAAGACTCATATGGGAAAAAATCTGTTTATCTATAACAGGCTTTCGGTCAGATCGAGTTTTAATATTCTTATAGGTATCTTGGTTCTCTTTTCACTATAAATCCGAGTACAAAGATATATCGTCAAATATAGTATTTTATCTTTAGTTTATTAAAAAAATAAAAAGATGAAATAATACTATGAAATAAAAATATACTATGAAATCCAGACACATTGTATGAAAATAATCTATTTTATTTTCGAAATTTTTTATATTTTTTTGTTTAATAAAAAATTAATACTAGACCGCTCGTGGGAGTCATTTCTCCAAACCATGTGTATTCTTTTATGAAATCCAGATATAATCCTTTATATATCTATTAATATGTATATATCTATATCTACATATATGTATATATACCAATAAGCAGCACTTACCTATATATATGTAATTATCCAACATATATAATCCTTCATGAGCATAATTATATAGAGACATATATAGTAGCTATACGTTCTAATATATTACATATCAATACTTTGTAAATTTATGACAACCTGGATAATAACACTAGAATACAAAAATGGAATACATAACACACACACACACACACATATATATATATATATATATATATATATATATATATATATATATATATATATATATATATATATAAATGTGTGTTTACATACATATTTATATACACGTTATCCACATTCTTCGCAATAGCAAATAAGTTTCCAGATGTTCTAGTGTTAATATTTTAAAATAAATATAAACTTTATTTGGGAACTCAATTACTCAGACCGAAGGCTGAGTTGGAAGCGGCTAGTGCTACTCATATGAACTTCGCACTTTTTAAACACTTTTATTTTACTTCACTTGTGTCAGTTGAATTGCATTCCTGACTAACTAGAGATCCGAAATTGTGTACTGATGTTTAACTCCGATGACATTACAATATTTAATGGTAAAAAAAAATTAAAAGGGGAAACACAGTATGGTAAATGCAAAAACTGTTCGACGTACTTGGAATCCCAATTGCTGACATTTTAAACTAGTATCGCCATCTATTTAAAAGCGGCATAACTCAAACATTTTTACTTTTCGGTACTTTTTTATCGATTTTCTTGTTAAATAAAAGCGATGTTTTAAAAAATACTGCTTTATATTTATAACTTAAAGATTTGCAAAGCTTTTATTAAATAAGAAAAATAGCAACATTTACAATGTATGCAGAAACGAATGTATTTTCATTCAGCGTTTTTATAAACACTCATTTCTTTTTGCAAAATTCAACACTATAGATATCTTTTAAGGAGTTAAATAAAGCACATATATTAAATAAAATATTCATCGCGTATAAAAAGATTCTTTGTGACTACAAAGTTCAAAATTTTCTTTCGTCAAGTTTCCTAAATATTTTCATTCAGTCTTTTATATCCAATAGAGAATTTTTTTTTTATTCCTTAAACTAACAGAGGATATATGTCCAACTTTATAGCACATCAGATTTTAATGTATATCAAATTTATGAACATAAATTCGGAAAAATATCACTGGATATATTTTATAGGTTTTTGCTCTACGCTAGATACATTCACATTCATACGAATGATATAATAAGCGTTATTACTAAAGACATTTTGGATATCATATTTATACCTAAGATAAAAATGAATATCGACATTCCGAATCAAATAACTACCAGTTAATGAACTGTGGCTTGTGGAATGAAATACCAAAGGAACAGTTACTTATTTCACTGGGAGTTTTTTGTCGTTTTTTTTTTTTAAAACATCGATTTTAACATCAATTGGTATGTTTTGTTCCGTTCTAATTTTACCCAACAGATAATCAAGATTGATAATATCTGAAGTAATTAGAGGTACGGGGAAAAAATGTATAATGTACTGTTTAGTTCTTGGTATTTAAAAATTCCTTATAGCATTAATAAAATAAAAATTTTTGGGTCAGATTAAATCTCAAATTGAAAAGCCAACATAAGTAAGACGCAAAAAGAAAGTAAAAGTTAAACAGATAGCTATTTTGCTGCTGAGCAGTATTCTTAATGCGAGAGAGAATGGTTAGTAAAAGGTATTTAAAAATCACCTACAGCAATAATATAGTAAAACCTTCATGTCATATTAAAATATAAAATGAAAAGTTAACATAGCTAACGCACAAAAATAGCTCTTTACTTACTTTGTCTATTTATGCCTTAGCTATACTGGCTTTTCATTTTATAGCTTAATTTGACATGGAGGTTTTATATAGTAAACATAGTAATGAAAAGCCAACAAAGCTAAGGCACAAATAGACAAAGGAAGTAAAGAGCTATTTCGCAGCTTTGAGCGACCAGTATTTTGAATGCGAGAGTAATATAGTAACCTTTGTGTCAGATTAAATCATAAAATGGAAAACCTACATAGCTAAGACACAAATAGACAAAGAAAGTAGGCAAAAAGCTTTTTCGCTGTTTGGAGGGAGCAGTAGTCTCAATGCTAGAGAACTCATTGGTTTGTAAAAGGTATTTAAAAATTATCTACAGTGCTAATATAGTAAACTTTACGTCAACTTAAATCATAAAATGAAAAGCTAACATAGAAAACACATAAATCAAAAATAGACCAGGAAAATAACCGATTGATGCTTCAAGCGAGGTGTGCTTTCAAAGCAAGATAACTCATTGGCTTGTATAACGTATTTAAGAGTAATTAACCGATATCTTTATGCAATATACACTTATAGAGATAATAAAGTAAAACCTTAAAGGCGCATTAAAACCCAAAATGCAAAGCCTACGTAAATAAGGCATAGAGGCATTTCGGACAGCTGTTTCGTTGCTTAGAGCGAGCAGTATTTTCAACGGAGAATCAGCTGCTTCTAAAAGCAGACTGAGCCAATCTGGGAAAATTTAGGCTCAATCATTTTCATTGGATGCTATAAGAGATTTTATTCTTCTTCATTCTATAAGAAAACATAAGTAAAATGTAGAAGCGTTACAGTTATAATGCAGCATTTAATATGCAAAGTAGTGTAACATGCAAGAAAACATGGGAACCGGGCTTCAAATCGGAAATTCAGCGTTTAAAGTTATTTAATTCCAGATAAATGCACTGTTAAATAAAAAATAGTAAAACAAGAATGAAATTCAGATGTAGCGATACTCTTATTGAGTAAGATGTTTAAGCGTTTGTTTTGTCCCTGAAATAATTGTCTTAGACAAAGAAATTTAATAATAAATTTCATAAGACTCAAACAGGTTTTTGATTGGTTTGAAACTTTTTTGTAACACGAGGGCTAATGAAACCGGGACCTACTGATTAAAGCCGATTCCGAACGGATACGAACATTCATGCCACAACGGGATTCAAATCCACGAACTCCAGGTCCGAAGATCAGCGCCCTAACCACTGGGCCGTCGTTCGGCAAACAGGATTTTGGAAGTAAAAATTTAAAGAATTTTAGGGACTTTTAAATTTTTTTAAGGATTTTGGTGGGGAAAAAAATTAAGATTGACAGAAACTTATTCAGATCAGACACATAAGTTCGTAGTGAAAAAAGAAGAGAAAAAAATTGATTTGGAGCTCTAAGGTCTACCGTTTTGCTACTCGGAGGCTAATGAGGTCGGAAAGTACTACTCAAAGCCGATTCCGAATTGCTACGAACATCCATGCCATCTATTATACTTCAAGAGTCTACTGTACAACCATGATTACATGTATTCTAAAGAGACAAGATTAATTCATAACATTAAGACGTAACACCTTCATGCAAACATCTTTATTCTAAAACCTACCATCGTCATTACAACCGTAGACGAAGTATATACAGTCTGTAATTACAACTGTTACCAGACCAAACAAACAATTTACCGTAAACACATTCTGCCATATAATATACTATATTATATATTCTACATGACACTACCAGCGAGATTCGAACCAACTACTACCAAAACGCAGCAAAAAAAAAAATAAATAAATAAATAAAATAAAATAAATAAATAAATAAAACGGAAAATACACAACTATTAAAAAAATAACCTCTTTTGGCGATTACTTTTAAATTTGGCTGCTGTTAAAAAAATTGTAACTAGCTAAAATAATTAAGGGTACAACGTGAAAACCTAAGGACTTTAAGGGTCCCCTTTTTTAAAAAAAACACTTACAATTAAGGGATTTTTAATGAGAGACCAGACCCTGTTATTCGTATAAGTGATTGCAGAGAGCAGTAAAAATTATTCCGTATATGACGCTTATTCTGTGTTTATTAATAATATATACTCTACATGACACTACCAACGAGATTCAAACCAACTAGTACCAAAACGCAGCAAAAAAATAAATAAAACGGAAAATACACAACTATTAAAAATAACCTCTTTTAGCGATTACTTTTAAATTTAGCTGCTGTTAAAAAAATTCTAACTAGCTAAAATAATTAAGGGTACAACGTGAAAACCTAAGGGCTTTAAGGGTCCCCTTTTAAAAAAAAACACAATTAAGGGATTTTTAATGAGAGACCAGACCCTGTTATTCGTAT